>CM077801.1:1649043-2016543 GCA_039737535.1 Lagodon rhomboides
TTCATTGCTACTTACTATTTGCTTTATTGTTTTGTAAGGTTTGACAGAGCTATTGTATAAGACTCATCATCGTGCAGCCGTGTTCTGTTGGCTTCTTTGGTCTGTTAAGATTGGATTGACATCGTGTGAGATATTAGAGAACACCCGGGCTCTGCTGGATCACTGCTCTCCTCTGTTTCATCTCCTTATATCTGTATTTCTGTACATGTTGATGCCTCTTCTCTGTTTTACTGCTGATTATCTGGTGTGTCCTCTTCCAGGTCACCAGGGTGGAGTGGAGGTCGTGTGGCTCAGGCACCACTTGGCGATGCCTCGTCCTGCTCAGTCGTCTCCTGGATCCACACACTTTACATATACTATAACTTCTATCAGATATTCTGTCAGTGTAACTTGTAAACTGTGACTGTGTTGTTCTGTTCTGTACATGTGACATCTATTACATGTCTGTCTGTCCTGAAAGAGGATCCTCCTCTGTACGTCTTCCTGAGGTTTCTTCCATATTATTTTTTTTTCCTGATAAAAGTTTTTTTTTTTCCTCAACATGTGAAGTTTTTCCTCTCGTGAATCGAGGGTCTAAGGACAGAGGATGTGGCTCACTGTACAGATTGTGAAGCCCAGTGAGGCCATGTGACTGATTTTGAGCTATATAAATAAAATTGATTTGTTTTGAGAAATAGAGAAAAAACTTGACCAACCCCCAAATCTCAAGTAATGACGTAATCAATCTAAAGCTGCATTTAATCGTTACAAACCTGTTATATCAGATCAGAATTCAAGAATACAATTTATTTTTTAAATTGTATTTAATGCTTGGTGAAAGAAATAAAATGACAACTACAGGTCACTTATGGATGGTGATGCAATATTAAGAATAATAACAATTAATCAACATGAATAATTGTAATATTCTTGATCAGCTTCTGCAGAACACGGTGTTCCTCTGCAAGGGATGTGCTGTGTGAGCGGTCCGGGCCGGGTTCAGAGGCTCTGAGGGACAGATACCAGTTCTGGTTCAGGTTAGTTTGTTTTGTTTTTTCCAGTGACAGAAATGTTAGAGACCAGCTGGTGAACACGGTGGAGTTAACATGTGAAATGATGCTGATATTGTTCCGTGTCATCTGTGGACATAACATGTTATCCATATTAATGTAACATGTAAGATTATGTCAGATGTGTGAGGTTTTCGAGCTCTGCTCCACAGTGGGAACAGAACTGACTAATGCAGCTTGAAGCCTGCGACAATGTGCTCATTATGTCACAACGGACCATTTCTAATTGCCACATATCGAGCAAGGGCTAAGAAGTCATTATTTAGTTAACTGGTTCATAGTGAGCCGCTCTAACCTTATTCCACTGACACTACAGGGACTGCTATCCGCCAACATCTCTTTAGCCTGAGACCTAATACCCAGGGAGCCACCGTTAAAAACCTGCATGTTTTACTCATTGTCTGACCAAGATTATAGTTTGAATTTAAATACAGCTCTGTGTGGTTAATTTCCCATTAAATTCAGGAGCAGAGGGGGTGTGTGGGGGAGTGTGGGGGGAGTGCTGTTTGAATACGGCCAAGTGTGACCGTGGCCACGGCATTTTAAATGGTTTAAGTACAGGAGCCCCCCGGGTTTCCCCCGAGAGAGCCCCGAGTAATACATCATATTGCTCTTAAAATAGCTATTAACCACTGTGAGGAGAGAGACGGAGAGGGAGGGAGGGAGGGAGGGAAGGAGGGAGGGAGGGGGAAATTAAGCAATGTTCACAGAGTCATTCTCATACAATAACTCACCATTAACCTAAGCACTAAGGCTTGCTGTCTCTCTCTGTTATGTGTGCTCTTAATTGATTCTCCTGGTCCCTTTGCGGGCCAGCGAAGGAATAGAGAAAAGAACGAGGAGGAAACTTGCCGATGAGGCTTGATTCATTCTCTTTTCCTTCGCTGTCAGTGTTTTAACTGGTTCCAGTGCCGGTATATTAAGTGGATAGCAGATATGTTGCATAATCCTTCTCAAACTGAGAGCATCCAAAACCTACAAACTTCATGTCCTGTGTATCCCCAATTAAAAAGGCCTTGCCAGATAAGTATGGTAATGACAGAATCGAAGGAAAATTAGATACGCAGCGCTAATCTCTGGCTGTAAATGAGGTTGAAAGGAGAGAATTAAGATTAGGATTTAATCCAGCGATATCCATTCCTGCCGCTCCGTCCCGCGGACCAGCTGAGGTTAAAGTACGAAACAAAAACAAACACATCCGTGATGAGGTTTACTCAAGATACATGATTGAAATCCCATCCTTCAAATTAACATACATATATGCAAATGAGCTCTTAATTAATTGCAAAACGAATTTTTGATTAAATACTCCAAACGTCATGATTCTAATCTTGACCGGGGAAAGGGGGAAAAAGTTTTAATTAATTTTGCCAGTTAAACCTCATCAACACTTTGAATGGAGTGTAATTACGACGCCGCCCTCTCTTCTTATTTCTCAATAGCGAAATCAAAAATCAGCTATTGTTATCACATTTGTAATGCAACCCGTGTGTGAGATGAGGCCCCGATAAATAAGCAGGGTCCTGATTTTCAGACTCGGAGTAAAATAATGCTGGTAATTGGCAGATATTCAAATATTGATTAAATTAGACAGAAAACACTCCTTTCATTAAGGCACTATGATATGGACTAATTCTGATCATCTTCATTCTGTCGGTGGGATTACCAATTAAATGAGCTTTGTGGAAGTTTTTCAAACTGACGGGTAAAAGATGGCTAAATGAAATCACGCCTATAGTTTGCGAGAGTGGGAGCGCAGCCGCGTCTCCCTCCACACTGTTTACCAAGGACTGTGTTTGTGTAGGAAGTCATGGTTAATGATGTATTCATCCCTTCTCACTGTGGAACTCCAGGCCCAACTCAACGAGCATTGTGCTCAATTATGTGGAGAGGGAGAGCTGATGAAAACTAACATGAGGCCCCTGAGTGGATCAAGATATGTGTGTGGGAGACGGAGAGGGAGAGGGTGTATGTGTTAGCTGGCAGAACTGTATCCCTCCTCTTTCATCATGCCCAGACACAAGCCACAACTCCTCACACTTTCTCAAATGAGCCTTTCAAAGCCTCCAAAACTTTCAGCCTCCCTCCCCATCCAGCTCCACCAAAGCAGCCGTCCAGTTAAGAGTATAAGGAGGCTTACTGGGGGATAAGACCCTGCGAGGTGCTTGAGGTGAGATAACCAATTACCCATGATCACTTTTGACTCTTCTAATCTCCCCGCTGTATCGGCAGGATTTAGCCGCGGCAGCACCTGTGAAACCCGGCCATCTCCAATCTGCTGCCGTCTGCCTTTGTTATTCTAATGTCAGCCACTTGACTCATACACTTCAGTCAAAGGGGATAAGCACCTGCGGGGTGCGGAGGCTGCCGAGGGGAGCGACCCGGTGACCTTCCAAACAGACACTGTTGATTGATAAGTGGGATTTGGTTGGAGTCTCTCTGAGTTTCATCAGGTCGCTCTCTCGGAGGAGTCGATGACAAAGCGCCGCCGTCTTTCCCATGGAAACAGAGCTACACACATGGAGGCTATAAAAGCCACATGTGGCTGTGGTGTCATCGGAGCAGAAGTTGTTTTTCAAAGCGCATGACGAAGTGTGCTGGTTCACAGATCGGATCAGTTGTTAGTCCAACAGATTTTTCATATTCGGCATCCAAAGCTAAGAGGACAGAACTTTATTGGCTCAAACCGACGTTTAAAATGCAGTCGAGACAGAAAGTACTGATGCTTTTCTTTGTCATCATCTGAGTGCATGACAGCCACAGATTTAAAAATTATTTGTCCCAAACAAACATGCTGATCCAATTGCTTTAGGCTCCGCGGCAGAGACCTCCAAACCACAATCTACACTCATGCATCATTACTCAGTTCATTCTCACTTTATTTATCGATCTTAACTTTTCACTCCTGCTGTCAATCATGATGCCTGAGGCCAATGAGGTCAGCAGATGCACTTAATGTAAGATAATGAAGATGAATGTGTGCAGGTCATGTGTAATACAGGCAAACTCTGACACTGATGACTTTTTAAACATTTTTAGTGGACTGAGTGTGTAACATCTTAGTGTACATAAAGCTCAAATAAGCTTTTGTCTGAATACATATTGTTAGTGTTTTATATAAATCTTGAATGTAAAATGTTGACGCTCAGTCAGCAACCACAAGTTAGCATTAGTTTTAATCCTTCACATCCAAAATCTTTTCTGTATATACGTATATATGTAGAATATTAACATGTGCCAACTGCAGAACATTTTGAAGGTAACTCCACCATTTTCACATGTTAAAGTGTGTTTACAGGTCGGAGAGTTGTTACTGCATACGTGAGAAAGTAGTCGCGTCTCTGGCGGCTCCAGAGGAAGCTGCATGTAATCCGGTGAACTGCCTCAAGTCTTGTCACTCAGAGGCTGTGGAACATGTAGGTAATGCAGGTGCCAGGCTGTGAAAGGGAAGGAGAACGCATGGAATTTAAAAGGTGATTTCTCAGGTTCTGCTGTATCAATCTCGATCATTTATTTTTAAACCGTGCAAAATGAGTCCAGCAGTGTTATAGCAGTGCGATGCTGGACCAGTGGACGGCTTTTCAAAACCTGGAGACATTACTGCCCCTCAGTGACATCACTGGATTGATCAGTAAACATGCAGCGTCCTCTGGAGCCACAAAAGACTTTACACTACTTTTTCTAATATGCAGGAGTCCATATGCACAAGACCACAGACTGCACTAGGGTTGGACGGTATCCACATTTGGATACCGTTAACCTTCCCCAAATGTTCCTGTGGTATATGGTTCAGATCTCAGTCCTCTGGTCTGACTGGACTGGTCATAAGAACTTTCACCCTGATTAATACAGGATGAGATGTGGGTGGGTGAAATAATTAATATTTAATGGGGAACATGACCTGCAGCCACCCTCCAGCGTCAGGGCCCATCGCTGGCCGGCTGAAGTGGTGCACACCGCGGCACAAGTGTCGTTGCTCGTTGTAGACCGACGGTCTTAAAGTGGGGTGCAATCTGAAGGTTTCCTTTCCATGCATGTAGAAATGTCACTGTAGCAAACATCAGGGGTTCTTAAGCAGCAAAACTAAAATAAGTTATCAATGCCCAACGCTAACCTGTAAACACACTTTAATGTATAGAATTGGTGGCGTTACCCTTTACAAGTGGAGTTTGTTTTTCATTTTATTGTGAGCCCAGGCTCAGATATATCAGTATATGGTGGCTTTTAAGTAATCTGACATCAGAGTGCATAATTACACATGATGTGTCTGCAGTCATTCAGAAGCTCTAAATATCAACATATCGCTGACAGTTCTTTCATAAGCAGTTTTAAAGGAAGCTAGTCAGAACTGCTGGCATCAGATGGGTTTCTAGATCGGTTTCTAATGAATTTTGTTTTCAAGTTTAAATGTCTATTAGATTTAATTATCGTCAATAAATAAAGCATTATATTAAAATGTTGGTTTGCCTGATTGGAACGTGTGACCTTTATGGATTGTTGAGGACGAGTCGAGGAGTCTCAGCCTGAGGACACGAGCTGCTCTGTAGTCTGGTGGTGCGACAGCGGATATTACATATCTTTCTTTTTCTGTCTCTAGCATCCTTTCGGCTTTGTGTCACTATCACTATCACGGACGCTCGTTAGATGGGTACCAATGATCTTCATACTTAAATGGCAAAATAGCTGATTCGTGATTTGTTTCGGTTCAGTCTCAACACTCCTGGCAACCAGATTTCAAGCCGCAGCAATCAGCTGTTTTAAGCAAGAAAGCTCTGAGAAACCCACTGCACAGTTAGAGGAAAGATGATTGTAATTGGTGGAAACTAAAAAAGAAAGTGAATAATAGCCCTATACTACTCCAAATAATACCAATACTGCTCTGTGTGAAGCAATAATCCTAGTTTTCCTTCCCTAATTATGAAGGAGAAGGTTCTCTTCCACCGAGCCAGGTTGCACCACCATGTTTCTACAGTAGCCCAGAATGGACAAACTAAACACTGGCTTTTTGCCTTCTTAGTAGCTACTGTAGAGGAGGGTAAGGTCATTTGTGATTTGCACGTGAGTGGTCAAACTATCAGAGGTTTTACATCGGCCAACGGTCAAGTCATATCTTAAACACTTCATTTCAGAAACAGTTTTTTGTGTCACAGCATGGCAAACAGTCTGACCTCTTTAAAGAGGAGTTTGGATGAAGAGCTGGTACAGAGAGGGTCCCTGCCCGTTTTCCTACCACATACCCTTCCACCAGGGAAAATCTGACCCATCGAAGGATTTCCAAGCCAGACAGAACAATCTGACATGTTCTAAGATGACATCGCTGCCTTCCACTCCACCTCTCTCCCTCTCTTTCCCCTCCCATCTCAAGTCGGGGTGCCGAGCTGGCACATATGAGAGACACTTTGAAAAATAAGCTGTTCATTTGGGACTGAGTGGATTCAGATGGTTGGCCAGTGCTCAAAGGCACAGCAGAAAACGGGGCGGTTGGGTCAGCTTTCTGCACTGGATACAAGGCACTGATGTTCTCCCTCATTGGGCATTTTCTCAATCAAAAGGCCTTGGCTACTAGAATGTGGGCCAATATCCAGAGTTTTCTTCATCCTTTCAGCCAGAATCTTCCTTCACTGGTCACTGGTGTCGACCTGCCTCAACAATGAAATAAAATGGACAGATTAGGATATTTTTTGACTGGAAAAGATCCAAAATATATATAATCTTTATCCGAGGCAACAATAATCACAAGAGATACATTCTAAGAGTTAAATCAGCTGGTTTATGCTAATTGGCACCCACCACACAGCAGTGAATGGTAACTGCTCAGACTTTTAAGACTAGACAATATTAAAAAACCTGCGAGGAGCTTTAAGCAACACATTCTCATATCTAAACGAACTGATAGATCAATTGCCAGTGACTCCTGAAACAACATATGACACTGGGACCTAAACTTCATGGCAGATTACTAGCATCGGGCGTACCGGACTTCACTCGTTTGGTAACAGTTTTTTTTTACATCTAAACGAGAATATAACTTCTTATAACTTCAGTTACAGACGCATCTAAGTTACTTATGTTACTGCACATACGTTATGTATGTAATGTTACTATTCTAGTTATTGAGTCACCTTTGGCTTCTGGTGTCAGTAACAGCGGTCTGAATAAACGTCAGCGTGTGCTTGTTTGAGCCGATCGACCATCCCTGACGTCATCCTCATGCACACTTGTTGCTCTTCACGCTGCTTCACCTGACTTCCTCCTTTGCTGCTGTCATAATGATTACGGCCACTAGAATTCACAGCTGAACTAGAAATGTAAATATGGGTCATAATGAGCTGCTTCCACTGTCCACCTATATCCTCATTTTTCTGATTAGAGTGAAAAAGTGATTTGTGCTTTGTTTATGAATCTGAAACCAAAAATCAAATAACACTTTGTATTTTGTACTTTAGACTTTATGCTTAAATCAAAAATAGGAAATAAAAAAAAAAGGCTTGTTCAAAACTTTGATATATATTCAGTTAGATTTATGCGACCCAAACGTTGTTTATTATGAGGCTATATGAAATTTGGAGAGAGCAAAAAAATAACAATATATAGGATACAGAAACACTAAAGTGCTATGCAATATAAAAAAAAACAATAAAATACCATATACAATAAAATGCTTAAGTGGCTATAAAATAAAACAAAATACTGAGGTATAAAAGGCAGGTGGAACACAAGGTGTGAGAGGAGAAGGTGTGTTATAAGATTCAGTGACTCTAAACATGTCAGCATGAGAAGCTGCACACTGACCTATAAACTTTTTCCCCTGAAAAGACAGAAATCTCAAATCGCCTGGTTTCAGTGCGGGGCCGTGTGCGACACAGGAAGGGGTTAACGTGAGGCTTGTGGCCGCAGGCCTTGGCGAGAAGCTTCACAGGCAAACTAGACCACATCAGTGCGAAACAGTGCACAGTTACACCGGCATCACACAGTAACAGACATGTTTGTAAGACAGAAATAGCAAGTGCACTATTACCTCGACCTGCCTGTGTGCTGAGTGTGCACTCGCTGTCACACTGTGGTGATAGTTCTGCTGCTAACAGGTAGAGAGACATATTTATAGTTACTCATGAAGTGAAAACCTGTGCAGGTTTGAAGGTTAGGTACATTTACGTGTGTGTGTGTGTGTGTGTGTGTGTGTGTGTGTGTGCGTGCGTTACTCTTTGTCCACGCTGGCTGCTCGTGCTCCTTCAGGCTCCTGCCGGTCCTTTCTGTTCACATGGAGTTTCCCTTTGATATTATCAATAAATGTGATGATGTCATTGTCCTTTATGTCTGTTAAATGGGTGAGAAAGCGGGAGAGGGAGAGAATCCAGCCCGTTAGCTTTTTTGTGGAGATTTCTGAGCCTGGTGAGATGTGAACAGTCTTAGCTGGGAGCTTCACATACACCCCCTCTTACATCGTAGCCTCTGCTGGTCTGAGCTCACACAGACTGAGTTTCAGTATGATCTCGCAAATGACGAGGATTTATTTGGACCTCGCAGGTATCCAAACTATTAACATACGGCAATAATCAACTTCACTTTAATGCCAGGAACCACTTCATCAGGAGCGGCTTTGTGCAAACAGATTTTCCAAGCTGACTAGTTGTCATTAGTTCAGGCCACTAGCTGACTTTGCATCACTCAGTTATGATATTCATTTTTTTTTTTAAATATATATTTTAAGGCGCATCAGAAAATGTTTTTAGTTCCAGGGCTGAGAGAGACTCGTATACGTAACATAGCTGGCCCTATGCTACAGAGAGATATCGAACCGTAACAGAGTCTTGAGTTTTACAAGCCCATGTATGAAGGGAGCCACCTGTTAACGACAAAGCTAACAGCAAAAGTGGTAATGAATAATGGGTCCTATTATTCAGACCAATAAACTTCAGCACACGCAGGGTTATCAACATGATGGATGATGTGTACTCACAGGTCCATCAAACAATAACTGTGCGTTTGACAGCTGGTTGACCGTCGTGGTTTTCTTGCCAGGTTTGGCTTTAAACACATTTATAATCATCACCAGTCTTCATCTTCTCTGCACTGAGCTACAGGTCACTCTGTAGCTAGTGGCTGACTGACATTTGCTAATCAGCCACAGAAACATGAACTGGTGTTTGCCTTAACAGTTGGTGCGATGTTGTTTTTGTTGTTTTCTGGCACGGTGACCGTGTTATTAACAGAGTTACAGGACTACTTCCAGTGTCCCCGACAGAAACTGCACCTGAGAACATTTCATGTGGTCGATCTCTGCTCCTGTACACAGAGGCAGCAGCGCTACAGGCACCATGTTAATCAGTTAGGCTGTTCAGACAGATTGTTTAGGCGTCAGTCTAGTATTTTCTCTGCGGGCTCCAATGAATCTGCCAAGCAAACACACTGATAATGTTCATAAACTACGTAAATGATACGAGGGTTTACTGAGGCCAGCGTTACTTCACTGTAAGGGCAGAGTCGTCCTATCCCAAGTTTTGTCATAAGACAACCTGCTGTGATTTGAAACTTCAATACATAAAACCCAGTGACAGCTGAGCAGGTTAACTGAGAACCATGCTTGACTCAGGAGTTAATAAAACAAATGCATTATGAATTGTAAGATAGTTATGCGTTCAGTTTGAATGAGGTGCAGATGGAAAAGCAGAATTGAAAGAAAAACGTCCTTTAGAAAGAGAACTTTGGAGGCGGTTTTCGATGGCGACCACCAGTTAAACCTACAACAGACGATTCATCCACATTTATTATGAGATAGCGTTGCTTCTCACACTGATGTATTTATTCCCGCCCCACCTCACCCCCTTCTTTCTTCCTATGCAAACTGGCCTAAGCACAATAGTCAACAGTGCACTCATGATTGAATAGTATACAGGGACCAGGGAACATAGCTGTGGTTGGTGGCTTGGCCAGAGGCCGGGGCTGAGGCAACAGGACAGACGCTTGCTTTTAATCACAGAGGGAGATAATGGCTGCCATACGCCGCCCCCTCCACCGACTTTTCCCACAATCCAGCCACCAGGACAGCTTCTGCTTCAGCTGTGGCAGTAATGTCAGATGGTCTACTGCCTCCTGTCCTTAAACGACAGGGGAATCAAGCCCACCTGTAACCACTTCTTGAGTGTGTGCCGTCTTGCAGTCAAACAGCTGGATGTTGGCCACTTTGGTACATTTAAACAGGCTCTGGCCTTCTATTCACACTAACTCTTCAGTAGCATAACTCTTTAAGATATTATGTTTTTATTCAGCTGTCTACTGCATAGACCGGGGGTCTCAAACGCGCCTGGAGTTGACTTTTAATTTGAAGTAGACTTGTCAGGAAATGCAATGTGTTCAGAAAGCACCGCTGTCGTTCATCAAAAATCCATCTACAGAGCAAAACAGCAGCCGTGTTTGGCATTTGTAGACAGTGGAGTCTATTGATTTGTGTTTCCTCTTACCCAGAAGGCTTTGGACGGGTCAAAACCTGCATTCTTTCCACCAGTTCAGTAAGTAACCAAACCTGCCTGCTTATTGATGCAACTGGCTGTTTCACTTTGCCTTCTAATAACTCTGGGATCAGCGTTTCCAGGTGAAATTGGGATCCTTAGTTATGTTTTGCTCAGCACAGTAGCCAGGCTGCTACTGGCTGCCATGCTAACACCACAGGGAGATGCTAGATGGGGGAAAGTTGAAAAGTAGTCTGTCTAAGATGGCTTTAAGCATTGTGCAAACAACAGGCTGCGTTTAAGCACAACTAACAGTCAGACGGGCTACAGAGATCATTTCCGCCCTTCTTGTATTCATATTTAAAAAACACATCACAGGAAGCAGTTCACCAAATACCAAGCAGGAGTTCCAGGTCATTTAAAGCTTTGTGATGTTTTTTGTTGTATTTTTTGTAAGTAAGTGTATCAGTCCAGAGCCAGTTTGGATTTGAAATGGTGAAGCGTCGCCTGGGCTACATCTTATATTTGGAAGGCTAGTCAAAGCCTTATTTCAGTTCCTCATTCAACACAAAACAGCCGTTTAGCTCACTAGTGTTTCACTCTTGTCTTGGAATGGGAAAAACCAACTGGTCCTCTTATCTAATGTGATTTATTTTCAGCCATTTATTAAAAGTATCTGACTCAAGGCTTGACGAGGGATAAAACAGCGATGCAAAACATTGGCCCACTCCACATTTGTACGCATGAAAATAAAAGATGAGCGTTATGAATTAAAGGCAGACGGGTGATTTAGAGGGAGAGACAGCACAGTGGGAGGTGAGTGTGAGTGTGTGTGTGTGTGTGTGTGTGTGTGTGTGTGTGTGTGTGTGTGTGTGAGACTGCCATTAGATCACAGCCATATAAAATGCATTCTGAAGTTTGATCATTCTTGTTCAGTCATTAATTCCACCACTTATGTATTTCTTGGAGGTGACACACACAACGTATGCACACACAAGTTGCAGGTTGAATTTTCATTTCAGCATGCCTGGCTGGAAGCCCTCGCTCTGGGACAGCCATATCGCTTTCCTGGCACTGCTGTCCTCGGCGCTGGCTGCCAGGCCGGGACTGGCAAAACCCTAAAAAGCTGGGGCCTGATGCCTCTTTTACAGTTTACAGGAATGTGTCAGCAGTAATCTTTTGGCGGCCATCTTTGGAAATTCAGACCGACACTCTAATGAAAGCATTGTGATGCTCTGTGGCAGAAAGAGCCGCTCTAATTGTGTCTATTTAAGGCAGCTGTTTTCATGGCTGTCTGACTCGGCTGTGGCCCGATTTCATCTCTAGTGACTTTATCGGTCGTGCTGGGTGTTTATTGGAAATTAGCATTGTATTTTAAGTAAACAGAAGTGGCCAAGACTGAGCTTTAATCATGCTCTCTGAGCTGCCCAGAGAGGTTGTTTGGTTTCAATTAGGTCAGTGTTACTTGGATTTCTCCGCCGTTGGATAATCTCTCCACATCCCTGAGTCCTCCACAGCCGCTGCCAGCCAGCATCGCCAGTGCAGAGCATGAAATAAAATTTGAACACTGACCCCTCTGGAAAATTCAGATCAGTGAAAGGGGGACCTAATGGGCGTCATGTTTTCACCCTCCGTGTGCCCTAAAGAGTGGATTTAGAGTGGTGTGCCGGCAGCAGTGTAAACCAGGCTGTAGGGGAGGCGTGCGTGGCACAGCATGCTCTGAGCTTACTGCATGGATCACTGTAATCCACTTCTGTATGGGCGCCAGAGTCTGGCTGGCTTTTTATGCCGACAGCTAGAGTTTGTAGGGAACATGAGAAGGTCCCTGCTCTGGACTACAGTGTGTGTGAGAAAGTGTCTCGGGGAATTTGGAGGGTTTTTCTATATCATGCCCAAGTTATGCCTGAACCCATTCTCTTTGAGTCTGATGTTCAGCCCAGTCACCAGGATATAATGTTAAAAGTTAACATTTCTACAGAACCCAGATTTGTAGGTCTCATAAACTAGCATGCCATAATGACATGTGTACAAAATGTGTCATATCACATTCACATTACATTTTTAGGACTTGGAATTCAGGTGGAAAAGGTGAAGGGGACGGTGTTGGAGTTCGAGTCAACAAGGCCGACAGGCCAGTGAACGCAGTACGAGTCTGCGTGGCAACATTTGTAAGATTCACCCGTGTTTGTGGCAAAAACACTACAGGTTTTCAGACGTTGGGACACAGCCCTGTTTCTTGTGACCAAAACAGGTATATGAAACCAAACCATTATGTTTTCCAAACCCTATAGTGGTTTCAGAGCATAAGCACAGCATTATGACAAGAGGCAACTTGAAAATTGAACCTAAAGAAACTTGATGTTGCACGATAAAAAATCAAAGTTTTAACTTGTCTGTGGTTTTGTAGAAACAAAGTTTTTACATTGGAAAAACACACACAATGACCCCTGAATGATTCTTCTATTTGTTCACACCTGTCCTGGTTTAGTGGACACGGACAGGAGCTTTGATGTAATATTCACTGCCAAACCTTATCAAACCCATGGCTGTGATTGGTGCGTGCCCGGTGTCACACTGGTCTGCCTCACGCCGCAAGTTGGGGTCACAAACCCTGTTGTTTCCAGGCCACAGGCTTCTGCTGGAAACACAGGTCAATCGATCATTTTGATTCATGTTGGCTGCCAATCACAGATCAGAGGTGGCCTGTGGCATTACAAAAGGTTGTGGCTGAAATTCATCGTAGGTTTGTTTCATGTCCAGGGATCATATCAAGTGTCGGTGTCTTGTCAAATCAAACCAGCACCGGTCTGGACATTTCATTTGGTGCGACCGGTACTTATGCTACGTCTTTGTAGTTGCTTTTCCTGGGACTGTGTACTGATATTTATAATATACATGTGACCCTGTTTAGGTTAAAATATAGTTTTTAAAAGTTGTCTGTGTTGTCACCAGGGCTTCATCCTCATCAGTGAAAATCCCTCCAAACAGGATTTAAAAACAAATTGTAAAGCAGTATTTGGGCTGGTCCATTCTTAAATCTGTGTGACCAATTGGTTTGACTACTGTTTCAGATTGCTGTTGTGTAGTATAGAAGTTGCTTTGTGTAGAATGGCTTGTTGAGGGGGGAGAGGGGAGCTGCAGAGGAGGGTAGAAGGAGCTGCAGAGGAGGGTAGAAGGAGCTGCAGAAGTGGACGTAGCCACAGAAGTTATGTTAGGCGCCGCTGCAGGAAGGGAAGAAGAAAGGATGCTGGTATGGAGGGATGTACTGTATGTGTGGGGATTGGATACGCAGCCTGTGGACAGAGTGATGATGGAAAAAATAAAATAAAATAAAATAAATAAAAATAATAATAAAAGTTGAACGAATCACACAGAGAGGACCAGGCACAAGGGAAGAGATGACCTGGCCCTCACCGGTGCTGGGCAAGTTACTTTCAAATTGCAGTATAATAAATATAACTAGTTACCTTCATTTTGAAGTAATATATTGCGTTACAATGTTACTGTCTGCATCAAGTAATACATTACTCATTACACTGCTTTTTATTTAATTTCAACAAAATGTCCAGCTAACCTCTATAGAACAGTTAAACAGCTGAGATCTTCTTAAATAAAGGAATGTCTTTGGACAGAGTGATGAGCAGGCTGATATATTATGAGATATGAATAAATATTTGTCATTGTTGCTCAGTCATATGAAACTCAACAGACCTATAGCTTCTATAATGTAGCCTATACTGACATGACAAGACAAACATCTCTTCTTCTGTCTTTTTATTTTAGTCCAGAGAACAAGGAACACACGGACATCTGTGATTAAGACTGTAAGTTAAAGTGCTCAGAGGATCAGGCTTCATCATCAGGCTCATTTCAGTCACACAGACTGAACACACAACTTACAGGCTCGGATACATTAAACACACACAGCCTGTATTAATATGGTCATGTTGGTGTGACAATACACGCCTCACTGTGGTCGGTAACTTGGACTGTAGTAATATATTACTGAAATATCATTAGTAACATGTTATATTACTTTTGTTGCTGCTAAAATAAATATATTACTGTAAGCATTACTTTTGTAACGTGTGACAGTATTTACATGTATATATTTTATATGTAACCCCTAATGCTGACCCTCACTGAGGCCTGGAGGGGCCGGCTGCTCCACTGTAGTGAGCTGGGCTGTGACATCATCATAGAGCAGCAGGCGGGGGGCACTGCTGGAGGTGAGCGGCTGGCTGGCTGGCTGGAGTAGAGATGAAAGAGGGGGTCATGAGGGGCTGGAAAAGCCTGAAGGTTCCTCTTTTTGAGGGCTCACTCAAGACAGGAAACTGCCCAGTCAGTCCAAACTCACTCTCAACGCATCAAATACAGCAGCCTGGTCCGCGGCCCTGTGCTTTCAGATTGACACTGTAGTTACCCCTCCAGCATCACGTCTTTAAGTTCCCTCTAGTTCAGTAGGAATTGCGAGGAAAATCCAAAGTCCAAGCTGGGGGTGGTCAGGTTGGTTGGATCGGAACATGCACTGGATTCAACCCCCGGAGACTAAGTATCTTAAGTAAGTCAACGTACATAAATTACATATAGTGCCGCGACAGAACGTAGTTATTTTAACCCAAAGTATGATCCTTTCCTAGACCTAACCAAGTAGTTCTTGTGCCTAAACCTAATCAAACTGTGACTGATAACATTAATAACAGCCCAAAAATCATAATTTCTCACAATACGTAAACTGTTTGTCAGCAAGCTTTATGCTGAAAGTCTAACTGGAAGTCGCATATGTATTTTTGCTAACTTGAGAGTTAACTTGAGAGAGGTGGAGGTAGCGTGACACAGTTTGAAGCAGAAGGCCACTGACTGATGGATGCTGCACATGAAGGAGCTAGATCTAGGAGCTCTGAGTCTGCTGGTGCAGGGGAGCTGAGTATATGGAATCTATCAGTCTGATATATGACTTCCGGAAGACGCTTTCTCCCCAAGGACAGCAATGGCGACCAGGGCCTCTATGTGAATTTGTCGATGTGGATTCAGCTACTAGACGGAGAGTAATGGACGATGCTAGGGGTTGATAGTTAACAGTGTGGAGGTGATGGCTGAGTGGCAGGAAATGTCTATGGACAGAGGAGATTCAGAAACCACGAACGATCATCAAACAGATCGCCGTCCAAGAGGTTGAAAGTTTGCTTGGTGCATGGTGAGGTAGGCAAACAAACTTTTAGCTAGAAAATTAAATAATTGTGTCAGTGTACGTGCAAACGAATGGTTGTGAGACTTTGAGAGGTACGGTCTGCATAGTGAATGAGTGAGGCAGAGGAGGTTGAATTAGTGAGAGAGAGTAACATGTCCTTGTTCCTGAACCATTGTGATAATTACGTGATTATTAATTAATTTGATTTAAACCTCCAGCCTTAGTTATGGAAGTGCAGTTGACTCAATCTTGAAACTTAAGAGACTTTTTTAAACTGTTGGATATTTATTTATTTTTTCTAAGCAAAAGTAAAAGACATGAAACTGGCATAAACAGTTAAAAATAGGATAAATGCTGGATTTGTCTTAATTATGTATGTAAGTATAAGGAAAGGTTTTGGGTAGACTGATACTGACCTAAAATTTAAACAAACTAATGTAAAGAACTAAGTGTAATGTGACACACGGTTTTTCAGAAGCCGCTCAGTTTATAAGAATTCAGCTTGTAAGAAGTTGAATAGAAATGGTTTTATCTTAATTGTATGTACTCTCAACAGATGCATTGTTCTATTTTTTAAAAGCATATATCACATATAGAGGGCTTCTGTGCATTACATTTTATAACATATAAAATAAGTATAGTTCTTACATCTATGTCCTAGAAACATGTTCTATATCAAAACCTAAGACTTACAACTTCTCCTGACTCTCCAGCAGCCCCTCAAGAGCTGCTGGGATTGAAGACCCGCGGCCTAAACGATAGCTCCCACTGTGTCATTAGGGGCATACGAAGAGGACCCCATGAAAGCACTGCCAAAAAATCTCCTTGAAGATCGAGGGAAAGAAAGGCAAGGGGTATTGATCCGCCTGTCCACGGATATGATACTTAAGCCCTCGTACTGAGAGCTGGAGAGCCCCTGGATCCATATCTCAAAGACTTTAATCCTGGCCCCTCTTACAGCTGGATTGGCCTTCACCTTAACCTCCCGACAACTGCTCCAGCAGATCAGCCATGGAAATTATATTCTTCTCACAAGCTGCTTCCCTCCTCCTCCCGCCGCTCTCTCCAGCGCTGTGTTTCCAACAGCCTGCAGTTATTAACAATGCTGCCCTGCGTTCCCACCCGAATTACAAGTGAAGTGAATTAATACCTTATCCTGGTTTTCATCATTTTATGAAACAAAGTTACTATCCTCCTTTTCTTGTAGTTGAGGTTGAAGAGGAAACTTGGAGGAAGCTCGCATACATTACAGGTGAGCTGGTCACGTCAGCCGGCTGCTGGTGTGGCTGAAGGAGCTATAAAAGGGTGTGATTGAAAACAACCCTTATATTCCAGTGGTGCGAGGTAAACTATTCACATGTGGCTTATCACTTTTTTAATGCAAACTACATTTCGTTATACAACCTTGTGTAGTACAATTTCTCCCCGTTCATTGAGGTGGAGGACGCATCACAGATGCAAACGTAGCAACTGTTTTTCTTGAGAAACATTTGAACTGTAGGAAACTGTTGTCGGACTTCTACTCCAGCTTTAACTGAATATGTTTGAGTTGGATCGATCTCACCTGGTACTGTGCACTGTGGTGTACCGACCTAAATATAACAAAGACTTTATCAGTGACTTCTCTGATTTCTTGGCTGGAATTATGCCAAAGTGTGACTGGGTTCATCTGAGATTTCAATGCGGTCTGCCGTCATACCAAGCTGCTGGTTAAAGACTTTCTTAATCTCATTGACTCTTACAATCTTGTACAGTCTGTGTCAGGTCCTACACAAGATCTCATTTTATCATGTGGTCAACCTTGAACATTGAAGAATGTAATGCAGTTTTCTCTGATCACATGCCTGTTTGATTTGAGATCTCTCTCCTGTCATATCGTCAGCCGTGTGCTGTTGTTGCATGTTTAACCCTTCTACTGCTGTTCAGTTCTCTGCTGCTTTCACACATGCTGCCGAGACTCCTGTTTTGATAGTGAGGAGTTAACCTCTCTATTTCATTCCACCTGTCAAAACATCCTCGATACCGTTGCTCCATTTAAAATCATGTGGTCCAAACCTCAATCTGAACCGTGGTTGAATGACACTACTTGTGCTGTCAGACGTGAGTGCAGGAGAGCTGAACGCAAGAGGAAAAAAGACAAATTGCAGGTGTCTTGACACCTTGACAAGGACAGTTGTTGCAGATATCAGAAAATTGTCAATTATTTTAAACAATGCCACAAACCTTGTTTGTTTTAGTACTATTAACACTGTTCTTAATACCCCCAATCTGCCTTGCGTCTATTTGAGCACACATCTCAGCCCCTTCGTATCATCCATCCATCACTGTCACCTGCTCTGCTGTGTTTAACCAGCATGAGCCTGAGTCTCTTTCTCTTTTAAAGGATGTTATTGATCATATAAAACCTTCAGGTTGTCCCACAGATGTTGTTCCCTCTCGCCTTTTTAAAAAGACTTGGGAGACTATCGGACCAAACATCCAAATAATTATGAACAGCAGTCTCGCTTCAAGTGTTGTACCAGCAACTTTTAAACATGCAGTAGTGCAACCATTGATCAAAAAGTTAAATCTGGACACATCAGTCCAATTTCAGTCCAATTTCTAAACTTTGGGCGGCTGTAGCTCTGGAGGTAGAGCGGGTCGTCTAGTAATCGGAAGGTCGCTGGTTCGGCTCCCCCCAGCTGCATGTCGAAGTGTCCTTGAGCAAGATACTGAATCTCAAATTGCTCCTGATGAGCAGTTGGCACCTTGCATGGCAGCCTCTGCCATCCGTGTATGAATGGGTGAATGTGGCAAGTACTGCACAGCGCTTTGAGTGGTCAGTAGACTGGAGAAGCACTATAGAAATGCAAGACCATTTACCATAAACTCTCATTTCTTTCAAAAATGTTGTGGAAGATTGTACTCAAACAATTCCATTTTCTTTTTTGTTTTAGTTTAGTTTAGTTTTATTTTAGTTTTAAGACCCTTCACAGCACTGAATATGTACTTTTAAGAGTTTTTAACCAGCTTATATTAGCTACTGACTCATTTTGTTTGTGTTAAAGATACTGTTCTGGTGGTCAAGAGGTTCAGGTCCTACCTGTCTAACAGAGTTTTTTATGTTAGCCCTGGTGACTTTATCCTCCTCAGCACTTCTCCCTTGTGGAGTCCCTCAGGGTTCGATTCTCAGGCCATTCCTTTTTTCCCTTCACATGGTCCCCTTAGGGTCCATTTAAAAAAAAAAAAATCTAATCTTCTTCTGTTGTGATGCAAACTCTTTGAAACTTTTATTTGACTAAAATAGATCAAAGCTTGGACGGCCTTAAAGTTTTTAAATTTTAATGAGAGTAAAGCTGACCAATTGCTTTAAATATTTCTGGCAGCACTAGCCCATAGCTGGTTTATACAGCATTTTCCAGGGTAAGGCTGCTGCTGGAAATGATGCTGTGAGTGGTGAAAATGAAGTAAAACAAGTTCAGCCAGACAGCTAAACAATGAGATCAAACACTGTTCACTTTATTCATTCTTTCACTGTCATTTCATATACTGTTGCTACAAAAATATAGTTTTTTGGGGCTTAAAACCTTGAAATGGCCAGTACTGAATACATAATGTTGAAGGTTAAATACCACTAAAAATGTTTTAGCTTTCAAGTATCGTTACCACTTTCCAAAAGGGAGCCTTTTGCGATCTGCATGTTCTAACTACTAGCTTTATTAATGGTTTAAAAACCATGTACTAATGCTTCATTGATAAGTTATAAGCCCTTAATAACACTTTGATTTCATGGAGCCTCAGACTCCATTAGAAAATAAGAGGAAAAGCCTGAGAGATTTTATACAACCTGCAACCCAAAAGGTGCAACCAAAGGTGCAAAAGGTGAAGTACTGGAAATCATGTTTGACTTTTAATAGTGTGATTGCCTTTCCAACAGCCTTGGCTTTTTTCACCATGTAGACACACACACACACACACACACTCTCTTCCTCATCTGTTGGTTTGTATATTGAGCAGTCTCAGACAGTTGCTGCACTACAGGCTGGAGCAGTTGGAGGTTTGCGAGGGTCAACACACCGGGATGGCCAAATTTACTCTGAAGACCCTGGAGCGCTATATATATATATATATATATATATATATATATATATATATATATATATATTATTGATCCTTGTGCTTACTGCATAAGCCAGATTAGAACAGGTGGAGTTATTTAAACATACACAGCTAACAATTCCCAGTGTCAGATGTAGGATTTATTATTTATGGTACTGACCTGGGAGAATAAATAATATTGTGACTGTATGTGAATATGTGTTTCCCATGGTGTGCTCCTTATCTGCAGTCATTGTAGTGCTTAGACAGGGTAATCAGTCATTCCTTTCCCGGGGCCAATGTTGAAATATTCATATGAAACCACACTGACATGTCTAT
Source organism: Lagodon rhomboides (assembly GCA_039737535.1). Lineage (NCBI taxonomy): Eukaryota > Metazoa > Chordata > Actinopteri > Spariformes > Sparidae > Lagodon > Lagodon rhomboides. Next base: position 1,669,149 of record CM077801.1, read on the forward strand.
TGTTCTGGCTGATAAATACTGCAGCCATATGAGGTCATCATTAGTGGACTAGGGGCTGTAACCCCAAGCTTTCCTTGTTAGCAACTCATCTCCATAACAACCAATGTATACCTCATGAAACTTGACCATGACCCGATGCATTCATATGAGAGGTCAAAGGTCAAACAAGCAGCCATTAGAGACACTTCCTGGTTATCTGTCAGCCCGCTTGCCCAGTCTGACCTCTTTTTGTCCTGGATTTCCTAATTAAGACAAGCTGCAGATGGTAGAGCGAGTACAGCTATCTACCATCATGTCAACATGTCATTGGTCATTAAATGATGAATGGTATTTCAAAGGAAAATGTGACCCATGAGTTATGCTAAAAGCCACAAATTAACGTCTTTGTTTGCACATATGTGCCAGCTCCTTTTGCTCTGGGCTTCTGAAAGAAAATGCCAGCAGTCTCAACCTTTTTGTCCATCTCCAGTGTAACACCAGAAGCCTCGATTGTCACAGATAGGTCTCAGGTGACCAGAAGATTCTTTGTAATGGCTGTCGTTCAGGAGTGTAAATGATGGCATCAAGAAACAAACTACTGCTAGGATCAAAGCTTTATTCATATATCAAATATATAGATAGATGAAATAGACATGATGCATATATACATTGCAACAGTGTATCAAGCTAAAATAAGCTACGTCAATTAGCTGCAGAGCGTTTTCAAAAAGTATCCTGTCACACCAAAAAAGGCCTCACAAGCCTCACTGAAGTTCCTCAGTGTATGCAGATGTCACCTTGAAGATCAACCTTAAGTATTTTAGCATTTAGCATTCAGCCAGACTCTGCTAGGAAACCTTGGGTCCTAGCATTGATATGGATTCCACTTTGACACAAACCACCCACCCAAACACTGGTGCAGGACAAGTAAACCTCCCTATAGCAATGCCACCCCAGCATGCCACACTCCAAAAACTGCTCAGGAAAAGCCCATGGATTTTGACGGAAAGCTCAATGTGTCGACCTGGCCTCCAACTTCCCTAGATCCCAATCCCTCAATCTGTGTGACATCCTGGAATCTATCCAATCAATGGAGGTCCCACACTGAATCAGACTTGTCTCTGACCTGTTGAGGCATGTAAACAGGACCTCTGGGGTTCGGCACTAGGCCGTTGGAATAGGATCCTTTGGGTCCTATGGGTTGCGAGTTAGGCTTCTGTGGAATTGGACTTGTTCCGGGACATCCAGGATGTTCGATCTGATGGGGTCTGGGGAATTTGAAGGCTGGGTTGACACCTTGAGCTCTTTGTCAAGTTCCTGGGGCCATTCCTGAGCAGTTTTTGCAGCATGGCAGGGTCGAGTGCCCTGCTGGATGGGCCACTGCCATCGGGGAGGGCCGCTGTCATGAGGGGTTGAATTTGGTCTGCAGCCCTGTTTGGGTGGGTATTTGTGTTAAGTGGCATCCACATGAATGCCAGGACACAAGGTTTTCCAATTGAACATGGCATTTTAACATGATGATGAATGCCATTTGCCAACCTCCTCCCTATAGGAACATTCCTTTATGGTGATTATGGTGATGGTGATGGTGATATGGTGATTTAAAAACTTACTTTCTTCAGTTTTGGGTAGGTTTCTTCAATGTAGATATTAAAATGCAGTTTATTTACAACTGAACTGAACAAATTTTGCTGCACCCTTGGCCAATACCTAAGAAATCCCAGGGTGGTGATACCCAATGGTTTGACATGACATTTGGCAAGACAAATGTCTTCTTTTTTTTCATTTTTAAATTTGGAAAAATAAGGCAGTTCACACTTTACATAGTAAACTGCAAATGTAAGCATGCAGGGTAAAAAATCTACCCCCTCTCACTTTCCACTTCCACCCATGGTCACTGTCTTACGTTACACTTCATCTAAAGTTGATCCACGTAAGCAGGCTATTTTGAGTTAAACACAGGAATCACAAAAGGATCCATTCTAAAAGAACAGTAGTCACTAACAATAGTGAAACTGAAGTAAAGAGAGGTTTCTGCCCTCTTACTTTGCTCTGTTACATGGAATGACCCTGAGTGCTGAGCATGACTTTTAAAACAGTTTACTGAGGAAATGACCCCCAGTGAAAATGAACTGATCATTGAGTCCTCTCTGCACAGCAGAGGGATTAGCATCCGTCTGGAGGGGCCGGTGGGACGAAAGTCATGTTCAAAGACACCTGGATCAATCTGTGTTAATAAATCCAGCTTGATACAGCCAGAGGCCTCTTCCTTGATACATACTAATAACCCTAATGTCCACCCACCATCATACTGCCACAGCTCCATCATGTCGTCTCAAACATGTCCTTGCCTTCTGTCTCTTTTTTAATATTATACCAATTTAAAGGGCTTTTGTTGTTCTCATAGTACATTGTACTCCCAACAATCAGAGATATCTGATTGATAGATGAGGGTGATTTTGTTGTGGCCACTGATCATAACAGCTCCAAGGTGAGTGCTTCTCAACGATGTGTGTTGTTCAGCCATTTAAGTATGTAGGGCATTTTTGACAGGTCTTACCACAAAATTACAGAAATGAAAATTCCCCTTTTCAGCTTAGTATACCTAGTTATTAGGTCCATTTTAGTTGCCTAAACTTAACCAATGTTGATTTACCATAACCAACAATACCATAGTTCTGATATAATATTAAACAGTTTAAACAACACAACTTTCCTATTACATAAGTCTTAGCAAATTAAACCATCACTTGCTCAATTCAAGCGCCAAAGTAACTTTAAAGTAATGGCCTTTCTTGGCTGGAAAGATATGTCTGTATAACTTACATTGCTAAGTCAACTTTCTGACTTCTATTTATTTGTGCTTCCTATTGACTGTAAAATGATGGGACAGAGTCACCGTGTTGTCACCTACAGGTTTCTGAAGAGCCAATATGAAGCTTAAAGTGGTTAGGTGGAGTCAGACACTGCCAATAGACTACCTAAGTCCTGATTCATCAAAAATAGGCACACAGGTGGAGCATGGGTGCGGCTGAACCAAGCCTAGTTAGTTAAACAACCCCACCGAGCTGAAAGCTACTAAGCTAGCCAAGGCTAACAAGCTATCTGTGATCACACATAAAGATTAGCAAATTTCTCCTCATGTTACTTGTGTGAGTTAGACCATGGGTTTATTTGCCCAAACAGACAGAATACTTTATTGTACATTAGGAGCAAGATAGCCAGGAACATCTGGCATCATGGCTGTGTGTCTGTGCCTCTAACCACTCAACAGAAACTCTGTTTCTTGCTGATGTTCTGCACTGTCTTTTCCCCATCTCTTCTCTGTATGTTCACAAAATAAATATTTCTCCTGTTATAGTACATTGGAAAGTGGATTTTGGCACTTTCGCTGCTCGTCTCTGCAGACAGCTTTTGATGTGAGAGGGAAGATAAATCCAAATCCTTTTGATTAATCCCAAAAGTTTAAAACACAAACTTCGTGCTCTCCTTGACTCCTGGTGTTTATTCCTCCACAAGCTCAACATGATGAGCTGTCATCAGAAAAGATGTCAACATCAGTGACTAGTGTTAGCTGAGGAGAAGCCCAGAGAAGTTTAAGCCTTCGTGTATTTTAGATGAATGAGTAATATAAAAAATTACCCTCCGTATAGTTGTCATGAGCAGGAAAATATGCTATAGAGACCTAAACCTTTTTTTTCTTTTTCTTTTAGCTTTTCCTCCTCTAAACATGTTTATTTCTGCTGTATAGGCAGGCAGTTTAACATGGGCTCTTATGGGAATTGACTCGTTTTTGGAGCCAGCCTCAAGTGGTCATGCGAGGTGCAGTTTTTGGTATTTCCACACTGGCCTTACTTAATGTTTAACCACCTGAAACAGTTTTTTTCCAGTTAATGTTGTGGCGGGTGTGTGCTTCCAACGACGTCTCCCTTGTGAGCGTAGCTCTTACAGAAGTTGAGTAATGCAGCCTGGAACTCTGAGGGACTCTGTACAATACCCATAATTATACATCTGATAAAAAGTGTTTTCTACAAATATGTTATCCACTTTTCGATGTTGAAATACCACTAGCATGGATGCTAACCAGCCATAGCAGCTTCTGTTGGAATCATTGAGCCTTAATGAACAGCTGGAACAACCAGTCAGACCGAGAGGAAGACAAATTTAACCTTGAAACCACCTATGGAGAAACACAAGGGGGGACAGCATTTAAAGGGGTTAAAAAATGAATAAAGTGGAGGAGGACAAAGCACTTATTTTATTTCTTTAAGTCTACAGATGCCTTTGTGTGCAAGCACCTGTGTTCCCACTTCAGTGAGGAGCAGCTTACTTGTGTTTAAGTGCCGCGTCACAACACTTCCAGCCCCTACAGTGTATCCACACATGTTTGCATCAGTTTGCATGTTTGTGTGTGTGTGATACACCCTCAGGCGGTACGTTTCTTGCCCCTCCTCCCTATCCTCGGCCCATTTTTCGATTCAGACACCCCCAGACATGACCCCTGGTGACCCTCGCGGTGCACATCAAACTGGGATGGTGGGGTGGGTAAAGGTGGGGGTCGCTGATCCAGCCTCTGTGATGTATGTGAACGAAGAGTGTGTGTGTGTGGGGGGGGGTGTATGCTTTGGCCTGGGTAATTGCCTGGGGCTCTCTCTCTCTCTCAGGCTCTGTCTCTGTGTCTCCCTTCCCAGCCATGGCCAGAATAAATGAAGTATCATCAGCAGTTGTCCTCCGGTTCCAGGCTCAGGTGACTCCGTCTGTCTCTTATCCTGCAGAATGGCAAGCGACAAGAATGGGGATGGGATGGGTGGGGGTGGAGCAGAAATTAGTTTAGAAGGGGAGGGTTGTTTGTTCAAACCCCAAAAGTGGATCAAAAATGTGTGGCTACACATTGAATGATGATAATAATAATTTTATTTATAAAGTGCTTTACATCAAAGTGCTGTACAACACATGAAAATAAAAAATTTAAAAAATAAATAAAAAAATGCATGATGTGCTTCCCTGTTCTTACGTTACCCTTGACCAGGGCAAGAGTAAAATATGACGTGATGTCTGAGTTCCAGGTTTACACAGTCATCATTCTACCATTAAAGTTGTAGTCTGTAACTATTTTTTTGTTATATTTGCTAAAATTGTCATTATGATCTGACAGTAGAATAAGATACAGGTCAGCTGTCTGTGGCTCCACCCAGTGGCTGTAATTTGATTTCAAGAATCCACCGCTCCCGAATCAACACAACCAATCAGAGCCAAGGGGAGTGTCTGAGAAGTGTCAATCATGCTCGTGCATACACTACTGGCAGCTCCCCTCCCCCGCACAGCGCCTGCTCTCACCTGGTCAGATAGGTTCAAGCTCAAACTTAGACTGCGAACAATGGCGGAAAAGAAACAGAGCCGAAAAAATGCCCCACCATAGAGCTCAACAGTCACCGCCCACTTTTTTAACGGCTGCGGTTCACTCCATTGAAGTTTCATAAAATCCTTATATCACTCACTCACTCATCGTCTGCCGCTTATCCTGCACTGGGGTCGAGGTTGAGCTGGAGCCTATCCCAGCAGACTTAGGGCGTGAGGCGGAGTACACCCTGGACAGGTCGCCAGCCTATCACAGGGCTAAAATCCTTATATAAATAGTTTTAAGCCTGGAACCAAGCCACTAAACTACAAGATGAACTGTGACCATAAAACATTTAATTCGGAGCAAAAAAAAATTCGGAAAACGGAAAAAAAAGCAAAAGTACAAGACTGTGTACATAATTATCTTAAGAGTAAAAGAACTACTCATCCCATAAACCATTGCGAATGTAACAGCAACGTCTCTGATTGGTGGAGCTCGCTGTTACCATGGAAATGTTTACGGAACCCGCAAATTTCATATTCGGGTGAACCCTTTCAACACTCTTCTTCTCATCTCTAAAACAACGCAGTAGATCAGAAAGTGAAATCATGGTAGTTCTGTGGTAAACCATCGTAGAGTTCAGTGGTAGCAGTAACTAGCGAACATGAAATTTGTGGGTTCTGTAAACATTTCCATGGTACCAGCGAGCTCCACCAATCAGAGACGGCAATGTTACACTATAGGATTGTGGGTAGTGTAGTACTTTTCCATGACATTGTGAATAAAACATGTTTATCTTAAAACAAGGTTGATATCAAACGGACTTGTGACAGGATCACATCGTTTCACAATCTCATAACTCGTGGTAAGTCTACTCTGGATGGTTACAAGATCATGGCCAATAATCAATTCCTCTATTCAGAATATGAATGGCATTTTTTACTTCCGGAACCTCAGTGTTGAGCTCTATTGCCCACATCAAAGAGAAGAAATAAGAAGACTGACGAAGAAAAGCAGTGTAAAAAGAAAGAAGACTCAAGAGCAACGCAGAGTTGGCCGCTTTTCTTCTGGACAGGTAAGGACTCCTGCTTGATACATGTTTCATTCTGTTTTATAACCACAAGGCTAAGATAGCAGTGGTTACAGTAATACTTGCAATAGCGCATATCGTCTTACGGTGTTGCAGTCAAGCTACGTAGCTTGTTGGTAAATCTAGTTTGTTAGCTTGTATGCTAACTCCGGTGTTTAGCTTTGTCTTTGTGGCTACTGGTTAGCAGTTGTCATGGATTGTAAATGTAAATGATGTATGATGATGTAAAAGCTCTTAAATCAACTTGAACTTCTAAATTCAGTGATTTTCTTTCAGTTCAGCCCTTCAGTATGAGCAACCTATGTAACTGCATCTCAATCCTGCAGCGTGTCAGAGGAAGATGAAGGCTCCAGGATGCCTTTACAGGGCTTCTCTTTCCACCTTCTGTTGTAGTTTCTTTGGCAGCAATGTGGGCAGACTGTTGGAAGTGAAAATGATAGTAAACACTGTACATCCACTTTGACTGTGTCTGAGCAGGGATATCAGTGAAGTGAGATGTCTGCACATAGACAGAACCAAACAAAAAGACAACACCCACCCAGCCACAGTGTTCACCCTGCCTCTGTCTGTATTCACTGCTGTACCACCAGACTGCAGAGCATCTTCTTTCCTCAGGCTGTGACTCCTCAATCCATTCTCTACACTCCACCATTAATAATAGTTTATCGTTATGACCTATAATTTATAATTTGAGAGGCATAAAGGGACTACAACTTGCATTTCATATAAAATAAGATAAGATAAACTAAGTTACAACTTTATTAATCTCGAAAGAATTTGTTGTACAACCAAGTCTTGTAAAAAGATAAATCCATGACCCTTGTACCTTGTGTATCAGAGCTTTTTTCACAGTAGATCTCACAAAAATGAATTGAATGATGCTAAAAAGCTCCACAGAGCTGAGGGGAACTGGAGGACTGGTGCAGAAGGAATATTCCAGCACATTTTCATTGCAGTTTCAAATATTATTTTAACAATTTTTCATTTGAACTGGGCTGAACTTTGGGTGCTGGGCGGCGCACTTACTGAGCTGTGTGCTTGGTGGCGTGAGCTGCTTTGCTTTAAGCAGTGAAAAAGCACCAGGGCACAGCATATGCCAGTGGAAATAATGGGTTTCAGAGCGCGACTGTGCTGTTGTCACATTCTGTCTGAAAGGCCCTTTAGATTGATAGAATATTGTGGTAAAAGGCTACTTGCACAATCAATAATAAAAATGATCTAATATACATTATCAATGGAGTCTTTTCTTTAAAAATGAGTACTTTTGCTTTGATATTTACAAGTAGAGTACATGTTAGTACATTTTGCTTGCAATACTGACTTAACTTTAGTGAGCTAAAGAAAGCAGGACTTGGGGTATTTTCCAGTGTGGTGTTGCTGGATCATCGCTGGATCCCACCAATGACTCACTGAGCTGTGAGGATCTATGAGCCAACAGTCAGTTAGAAAACATCTCGTCTTTGTGCAGATCTAGGCATCCTTGGCTTATGCTTCTACTCGACACAAAAATATGTGTTGATATTGATCTTTTTATTGAGGGATTAAAAGTATCACCTAAAAAATCTGAGCTTTCCCTTATGGGTCCCTCAGTTCAGAACTGCTTCCTAATGGGTACTGTTCTGTTGATTAGTCCACAGAAGAAAATAATTGTCTTGATTATCTCTGTGGACTAAATGAACAGAGTACAGAGCATTAACGTGTTTTTGTTATCTCCACTGGAGCCTTTGAAAACCTCCCTTCCCAGCACAGAGAATGTTGCTGTGGCCACAGTTGGCCTTGTGGCTTAATCGTCAAACAGAAATAATATCAGTTACATGGGTCTGCAGAACCCCTGCCTGAGCCTTTGATAGGTGAAAGCATCTGTTTCACCATCTCCAGGCCAGAGCTCAGGGGAATTCTCACCAAACCTCCCACCTGGAGCGCCACACTAACACACACCTCACCATATAGGAGGAGCAAGTGTGAGGTGAGTAGCAAGAACACTTGCAGGAGAAAAGAAGAAGAGAAGGGAAGGGACTGGTGGAAGTATATGGAAATATGTGAAGAAAAGGTGTGAGACTGTGCCGTGGCTCCCCTATTGTTTTCTCATTAGTGAGCTGTATATGTGACTCCGGATTCAAGCTGTTCCTGTGCAAAGCGGCACGGTACACGCAGCATCAGTATGCAAGGCCTATAGAGAAAAGGAGCTTAGTGCTTATTATTGCAACAACACCTAGCAGGTGAGTTTTGAATATGCATGAAAAGAATATCGCACATTTCCAGTTTTATTATTATCATTTGTGGTAGAATTCAAAAGGTAATCACACTCTGCAAAGTTGTGAAATCTAATATAAATCCAGCATCCATTGTACACTGGTCAGGGAATGACAGTCATACATATTTTGTCTTTATACGGATCTATGTGTATGTTTGCATAATCCCTACATCAGTGAAGTCATATTTAAAGGTTTATAGTTTTACTTTCCCTGATGTTCAATCTTCTTCTCTTTTTTAGCTAAAGTGACACGCAGTAGCTGAGTCTGGTGATTCATTCTTGACCTTGGAAACAACAGCTGACCAAACTGAATTTGAAAAATGTTCAAGGTTGACTTGACTGCAGCCGAATGATCGAGAACAAATACAGTAAATCAGTTGAATTTACGTTGAGATTGTTTTGTCAGTTGTTGTTTTTAGGTCAATAATGAGCTGTCAAGGTCAACTTTTAAGACACATCAGATACAGACTGTGGCTAAAAAGGTCACCATTGGTGGCCAATTTCAAGTTACTCTAACAAGGTACAAGGTCATTTATTTGTCTTTACAAAACACAGGGTTGCATGAGGGTTGAAAGTTTGCTACACAAATTACAGAACATATTAATATGTAAATAGTCATTAACACATAGAGCATCTTTTGAATCTGCACCAGGTTGAATGTAACCAGCAGCAACAATATGACAACGATAATATCAAAAGTTTGATATCTGGGAAACACTGTCCATCAACCTTAACTGTGTGTGAGCACCAAGCCTCGATGTTATAAACACAGAGTCCGCCTCTCCTGGTCCAGCTGTAGTCCTGCACTCTGTTGGCTCAGACCACGTCCTGCCCATCGATTCAAACAGTTTGATCCGACATGTTGTGGTGGGGACAGGTCTCTGTGGGCACAACAGTCTCTGATGTTAGCCTTTCCCTTTCCTGTGACCAGACATTAGCAAGGAGCAGCCTTAAACCAAGATGGATTAGCAGGGCTCTTGTTCTGACTCTCTTCCTCCCGTGGGTGATCCAAATGGTCAGGTTGGATTGCTGAAAGATGCCATGAGCCACGATGGTGTCAGTGTCCACTGCTCTTAATCCAAAACACCTGCTTTCTTCTCCAACGATGATGACAGTATTTCTGTCACTGGCAGTACGTGTTTCAGCTGTAAAGCTGAAAAAATGAGGGTTAAAAAAAACAAAAATGTAGCATTATTTGGAGGAGCTTCCAGCTGCTGCATCTTCATGCACCGCCGGTGCCGGAGCAAAACACTGACCTGGCTGCTAATAGTAAACAAGCTAGCAGCTGTTACTTTTCTTTTGTGGTCGTTTAGCCATTTTAATGACAAGGCTCACCTGCCCATGTGTAAATGTTTCATCAAAACAAGTGTGACGTAGGGGCACGGTGGCTGCATCCTGGGCTCTGCGCTGCCAAAACGATTGTTCCTGCAGTAGCCTGCAATATTTCTTTCTGAAATGCAGTAGGATTATTAGTGTAAACAGTGGAAAATGGAAATATTCAAGTAAACTTGACAAGACAAGTACTTGACTTGAGCAAATGTAGGCGACTTAGTTCCCTTCCACCACTGTCTATAGCTATACTTGTCACAATGTCTGTGTGGGGTTTCAGATCATCAGAATGATATTCTGATAATCATAGTAATTAGAAAGATGGTAAAAAGGTGAATTTTAAAATCCAATCAGGAACATGTTCATCCTCAGATTAAGCTACCATTCTTCCAAAACATTTTCATACTGAGGCTGAAACTGAGTTTTATGGAAGTTCAGCAGTCTATAAATATGGAGCTAAAAGACATCCACAAACAGTCCAGTCGGAAAGAAAGTCAATGATAACGTTAAAGTTTATATAGCAAACACTAGAATGCGCAGAAGGACAGTGAACACATTCAGTCTCTGTATGAATCCTGTTGCAACAACAACAACTTTCCCCTTCAAGACGCTCACACTGGCTGATCTGCAGTCAGCTACATGGCCACAAACAGGTGTACATTTGTCCCTCATCACCCCATGACACATCACTACTAACCACCTTAGCACCATAAGAAGTCATTGTTGGACGTGGCTGCTGGTCCTGCTCCTCTCTAATCTGCTGCTGTGTGAAATGTGCCAACATCATTAGCCACTGACTGAGGCCATTTGAGGCCATTTAGCACCTCATGCCTGCCTCCAACCACAACCATGTGCACACGTGTGTGTGCGTGTGTGTGTGTGTGTGTGTGCGTTGTAACCTCAGTGCTGACACTGTATGGACCTTATGGTAATGCCAAAATTACCATGATGTGCATTAATTTGACCCATTTGTGACGCTTACATTAGTAACCTGAATGCTGAAATGGCCGGGAGCGTTTCCTCTGGACATGACGCTTGTCTCATCACCCTGGTCATAGCTTTGAGCATCTTTGTCTGTACTAGTTGGCACTGATACATGTCTGTATTTCTGAGACGAATCTTTGGTTTTTACTTACAGTTTTTTTCAATTGTTTACATGCAATTTTGAAAAATGGGTTCTTTTTTTCAAAATATAATCACAATTATCCAAACACCACACTCAATTTGCACAATTCCTAAATTGTTTGCAAAATGACACACTTCAGTCAAAACATACACACTTCAGTCAAAACATATACACATATTTGTGAAAATGCTATTAGTTTTCATTTAACCAACACAGTCCTCAATGATCAGACACTATTGCAGCCAGTTTCACACTGCTGTGATAAATAAAAAACTAATTTTAGGAAATAGCATGTGCTAGATTTTTGGCCAGACATTGTTATGTAAGGGATAATTTAGATGTAAAAAAAAATAGTGACAAACCCACAACATTCTTCATGATTAGTTTGAGATATAGGGAGAATGTACACAAATAGGCCTACTATAAACTTACCAAGCACTGCACAACACTGATGCTGCAGACTGAATATTTCAAGTATTTATTTCAATACTTACAGTATTTCTTACCATAATCAGTTACAGTAATCAACCAACAATGAAATCAATGAAACAAATCAAATCTGTAGACAAATAAAAATTACTGCATGAAGTACATACACTTTGACTCTGAAGAGAAACTACTGTAAAAGCAACAAGAATACCTGAGTGCTGCGTTTTCAAATTAGCACATGTGTGCTTCCACACCTGGTGGATGTGTTTATCCAGTTTGTTCATGAGTGTGGTCATTGGCAATCCGGGGCTTTGTAATGACAAGGAAGTAACCTCACAATCCTTATCTGTGTCTAAGGTGTGAAAATGTGTGTAGAGTTTTACAAATCACTGTGTGTAATGTTCTGCAAAAAGGGTGAAGCAGACATTGTGTGTAATGTGCAAATCTGTGGAGGTGTTTTGCTCCTTGGAGTAGAATTTTGCAAATTGTGTGGAAATTTTAATTTTAGTGTGTAAACAATTGTAAAAAACTGTAAAATGAGATGCTGTGAACTGCAAGCAAGCATTGATCATTTGTTCCAGGTTCAGATTTCCCTAAAAATCCACAAATACAGGCACTCATTTGTTATCACAGCCTTTTTTTTCTCCTCAGTTCAGGTCAAGGAAGTAGATGTTGTGATGGTGTTTATTGTTACTGGAGTGTCCAAACAGGCAGCACACCATTGTAATCCCAAAACCCCATTTCTGTTCTCATCACTGTGGCTTACGTCGAAAGCGTGACATGACCGAGGAACGGTTGATTCATGAAGCAATCACATTCCATATTTACTGATGGTCACACTAAAATTCCACTGTGGTCGAAGGCAGCATGCTTGCATCGTACCCTTCAGGTGAAAAATAAAATTGCTGTGTTGTGTAAAGTCACTTCAGTCCACATGTTAGAGTGTAAAAACGTAACAGTGATCAGCATCAGTGACTGTCTGCCAGACATCATTTCTTAAGGTAAAGCAGAATCGGGCTATTATTTCCTCCTGTTTCTCTCCTCTGCTTGCAACCTTCACATCCATTCTCCTTCATCTCTGGCCATCCCGTGAGAGGGCCTGTTGTTTACCATGTAACAGAGAAATCATATTTAGGGGGGCTTATAGCCGAGGCCGAGCACTCCCAGAGGAAGAGCCTATTACAACAGTAAGAGTGGATTAATTAGAGAGCGTCTCGGCAGAGTCGGGCTGAGAGCCTGGCTTGGTCAAAGGGGAGGCATTAATCGCCTCTCTTCACACAGGTATCAGGCTCGGCCCTGGAGCCCCAGCGGCCCAGCCAATTAATAGGGCCGAAGGTACAAGCCCACCCCAGTACTTCATCGCTGTTTGCCCTCAAGACATTTTATGAACAGAGTGAGCTGATGGCAGAGTTTTTATTTCACATTTATTATGGCTGGGTTTTAAAACTGCACGAGAGTTTTAAGTATGTACATGAAGCCGTTACATCTGCCTACACACACAGTAAAGCATTGATGCTGAGTGGAAGCCTGTTTCTGGAGGGAAAATATGTAACATTGAGAATGACAAAAGTAAAACTGCACACAGTAAGTCAGAATGATGAGATAATATCTCAAAATATAAAGCTGCACAATATATCACAATATCCTCATCAGGAAAATGACCATGAACATTAACAACAACATGACATCATACTGTATATTAGCATATTTTTCACCCTGTTTCTTTTCTTTTTCCTTTGACTTCATCCCTGAGGACAGATCGATGTCACAGCCCACTCCTCTATGCATTTTCTTTTGCTGACCCCAGTGTCAGTGTGAAGGGAGGAAGTGTCAGCATGTAAAACTCTTTTCTCTTTCTTTAAACTGATCTTCTGACTGTGTGCTTGTAAAGGAAATACAAAAAAAAATGGATAAGGAGAAACATGAAATTGTAGGTTTTTTGGGTAATGATATCCCATGTTATAGAAATGGTTGAATATATGGACAAACAGATCAAATCAATCATTTAACCCCACAGGATGAAACACACTCTCACAGGCAGGTACCAACCTGCAGCATCATGTGAAGTGGAATACATCTTATTCGTTTTTTGTCAGTAACACAAGTCTGTAGAGTACGAGTGATCTGCATGCACCTGTTACCAGATTTCCACTCCCTCCTCCACCTCCTTCCCTTCTCCTCGTGACTTTCTTTAAAGACCGCAGGGTCACCTGCCGAAAGCCCAGCAGGGAGACAGACAGGCAGAACAGAACCACTGTGGGTAAGCTGCACAGATCTGAAGTCAGGTTCAGTTCTATACACCAGAAATCAAGAGAAGGTGAGAAGATGAGGGAAGGGGAAGTGTGTGTGTGTGTGTGTGTGTGTGTGTGTGTGTGTGTGTGTGCGTGCTGGAGTAATAAGGAGGTTGTGGGTTGAAGTATTTCCATATGGTGGTGAAAACAAAGAACAACTGGATGAGTGCCACTAATAGGTGGCTGAGCGGCGCAGCAGTTTCACGTGGTAATAGTGGCGGCATGCACGAGGCGGGCAGGCCCGAGGGGAGGCCTGGGCCCTGTTACCCAGTGATCCCTGGGTGAAATGGGACAATCAGAAGTCATGTGCATTCACAGAAACAAAGCATTTCATTTTGCAACCATGTGTTGTACAATGACAAATGAATGATTTCTATCATTGAGCATGAAAGACCCTTTCACACAGCTGGCAGCCAATCAGACAGAGGTAAAGTGACGTGTTTGTAGCAAGTCATGAACATGAAGTCCCCCGTGGACTTTTGAAGTGTTGAAGCTTTGTTACACCTATTTTTATGCAAATGAAAAGTCAGTCTTGACTCTGTTGTTTGTCCCCAAAAGTGGCATAAGTCAGAACAGACACAACCCAGCTTGCTGTGTCTGTAAACGGGCGGTCCAGTGGTTCTGCACGTGCTGGCAGACCGGCTATCCAAGGCACAAAACAGAAAAGCTCAATAATACAATAAGTGTACAGAGAGGGAGTGTGACGTCACTCTCCAGTCGGGACGTCTTTACTCAACTATGTCTTCATCCAGTGAGGCTGAATGTTGTACATTAGGCCTTTAACTCTCACCGAAACCCACCGACACTTTGTAGAGCCGGTTCTGGATACAAGCTAACTCATTAATCTATCTCTCCCTTTCACATAACTGCAACTCATATTCTAAATACTCGTTCTCTGCCAAAGCCATGGTCCCAAAAACCTCCAGAACCAGCCCAGAGGTCACTGCCATCAGGGAGCGCTGCTGCCATGAGGGTGGGGCACTTGGTCTGCCACAGTGTTTGGGTGGGTGGAGCATGTCCAGTGGCCTCCACATTAATGCCAGTGCCTAAAGTTTCTAAGGAAGAATGTAACGAGGTGATCACTGTTATTCACCTCAGCTGTCGGTGGTTCTGATGTTCTGGCTGATCGGTGTATGTTGTGTGTGACGACGTAGTTTACTCAGCAGCTTCACAAAGCTAAATTAACTTCACTGTCTTCATCAAAACTGTGACTTCCTCGATTTGATTTGAATTATCTTAAGTGTAAGTTATGCCACATTTGTCTCTCGTCATTAATTAACATATATGTTATTTGAGGACGCTGTTGTCCTTCATAAATACTGTCATTATTGCAGATCATTCAGAAGGTGAGTCAGATTGATGGACACAATGAGAAAAGGAAGGAAGGAAAGTGAAGAAAAAATGTTTGTGGGGCAGTGGAAAGCTAGAATAAAGAAAACTAAAAGGAAAGAGTAGAGTGCATGAACGAATGTGCTTTTTCTTGGGCAGAA
The DNA here is from genome assembly GCA_039737535.1 of Lagodon rhomboides. Taxonomy (NCBI): domain Eukaryota; kingdom Metazoa; phylum Chordata; class Actinopteri; order Spariformes; family Sparidae; genus Lagodon; species Lagodon rhomboides. The sequence continues at coordinate 1,684,478 of CM077801.1, forward strand.
ATCGGCAAGTATGGAAGAGATTTGGAGAAAAAGAAAGAGAGAGGCTGATCCAATACAAACATTAAAGGGGTTTGTCAGGAGAATAACGGAGATAGGATATTCCTAATCCTCTGCAATATTAATGTCTAAGATGTCATTAATAAGCTGGCGAGTGTGGCCGGGACCACACAGCGATGGAAAAGGGCTCTCTACATGAAGGTAGCTGCCAGGCCTTGTCAGATGGGAGTGCAGGCTAATGAATGAGCAGAAAGCCAGTCCAATCAATCAGCTGGGATCTGTGTGTGCCCCCGGTGTAGGTGAGGTCTGGTGTGGGACGACCAGCACTGTCAGCCCCCCACAAGCCCAGTCAAGAAACCGCCACGGCATTTCAATGAGCCGCCTCCGAACAGGACAGACGGGGTGTGTGTGTGTGTGTGTGTGTGTGTGTGTGTGTGTGTGTGTGTGTGTGTATTGTTATAGAAGTATAGAAGAATAAAATATTTTCAAGAATTATCATGAAGTGATAATTTGGGATTAGCAATCATCTTTTGAGTTGAGATGAGAAGTTGGATTAGGTTTAGGTTTTGACGTAAGAAGAAAGTAAACTTGTCAGTGACGATCCTCCAACATGCAGATTGAGTATATGTGTGTCAGAGAGACAGAAATAATTCATCTTCAACAAGAATCAACTTCGACTTCTTTTAATCACACCTCTCTCTCCAAATGTTTCTTATTCATTTTTCTCCATATAAGCTTTTTTCTCACATAACATTATCTTGCAATCCGACTTTTTGTCACAATTTGTCAAAATGATTTCTCTCAAAACATGACTTAAACTGGAACTTTACCAATTTTCAACAAGCTTTGTATCTCGTATCTTGGATGGAGTGAGGGGCGTCTCACCGAACTGTGATCAGTCTAAACGAGGCAGTGCTGATAAACTATACATGGAGATTCTGTAACCACACTGCCTACTTCTCACCTGAAATGCTTTCAGAAACATTCAACATACTGTTAGCATTCCTCTGCAATTTTATCATTTGTATTATAGCAGTGTTAGACCACATGTAAAGGTAATTATATCCTTAAATAAACATTAAAAGGCCAAAAAATAACAAGATCTCATGTAAAATTAAAGTGTTAAATTGGCTGTATTTTTATTACAGAAAATTGCTGTTTTTCAGTGTCCCTAAACCTGACCCATTAGTCACCATTACTCTGTGTTAGTGACTGGAATTTGATTGGAGTAAGGCATTCAACAGTTCATGGTATAAACATTGGAGCCACCAAACAGTCCAAGAATAGAATTCTTAAATATCTAGATATTTGCATTCATGATCAAAAGTTAAAATGTGTATTATCAGTAATTTCAGCCTCCCCTGTACTTTAGACTTTGTTTGAGCCCAGTGGTGAACAGGCAGCCCGGTTATTTTTTCAGAAACAATCTTTTTTTATCAGAAACTAGTAGTGCTGAGAGTTTTTTTTTTAAAAAGAGGAAAAAATACATCAAAATATAACCCTCTTAGCATTAGTAGATCTCTTTGCTCCAATCGTACATGTTGGGTTGGCAAGCCGTAGTCTGAAGTCAGTTCTCTAGGATCAATCAGTTCTACAATTCAACACTGAACCAACAACAGTCCTCCCAAATGAGTCTCTGGGACTGAATCAGAGCGAATGAGTGTCAGCAGTGTAATGTGGGTCTGTTTGATATGAAAGAATTTAAGAAGTCTCGGTCTGGGGCATCAACCAACTCCCTTAAACATCACAATATTAACCCCACAGCCCCACAGTGGCTGTTTTGTCCCCAGGAAGTTCTACTGCCCTGAGCCAAATAACTCGTTCAAACAGAATACTCCTCCTTGATCAAAGTGCGGCTCCATCCCACTGGCCAAAAATATTCTGTTACATGCTGACCTATAGACTGATTAGCAAACACTTTCCCTCTCAGAAGTCCTCTTCAGCACATCTCAGGGTGTTGACTTATGAAAGTGAATACACAGTGGAAGCCCCACTCTCATCTCACCACTTTGCTGTTGGCCTGCGAATCAAAAGCTGGACGACAGGGTCAGAAGATTGCTCTTTTTAGGTTTGATCCAAACATCAAACCTTGTTTGACACTCTCCTTAACCTTGGCCCTGACCCTTCATTCTGTTTTTGCCTGTTAAAGAGCTTTAACATTTCACAATCATACAACCCGATAAAGTCAGATCCATGCTTCACTGGCTTTATGCTGCAGCACAGTAATTCCCAACCAGTGGAACTTGTGTTCTAGGGGATACTTCTCCAGTGGCCACCGGGTATGTGGAAAGACTGTGGAGTAGCTCTGCTAATTAAAAAAGTAAATTAATGAATTAATCTAAGTCACAATAACCAGTAAGGTACCAGCTAAACCAACCGAAGCATACACGTCTTCCATGGACCTGAATCAGGAATAACACTGAGAGTGCATTCAAATCCAGTACTCAACCTGCTGTAAGTAATGGATGAACAGTTGAAATAGTCAGCTATGGTCACTGTGTCCTGGCTTGGTTAAAATTACTTTTGTTAATATTTCATCAAAGTTTCAGGTTAACTACTAAGATGAATGATTGTAGCTTTAAGTTTATTAAATGGTGAGTACAATGTTTTATCAGACAACAAGGACCATTGTGCTGAGCAGTTTGTTAAGTTCATTGTTTTTACAGTTTTTCTCGATGGCTAAGACACATTTCTTGAAAGCTGCTCTCCTTTTCTCTAAACTGTGAACACAAAACCCAATTTTCAAGCTTTCAAGCATTCACAAAACCTGAGACTCTTCTTGCAAAACCAAACTTTCACCTCAAAACAGTTCAATCTGTGCTCAAAACTGAACTGTTGTCAAATCGTGCCCCAAGTCAATCAAAATTAAAAACACTATTGAGCAGTCACTAAACACTACATAGAAAAAATAGAAAACACAATGCTCAGGACATGAAGCTGGAGAAATAAATGTGTATTGTTCACTGTAGGCTAAATGCATGCTGCAAAACAAAAAACCTATGCATTTAGCTCTTGTACAAAAAGACAAAAAACAGAAATCTTGCCCATTTACATGTAGCACTTGTAAAAACAAGCAGAAATCTTGTGCATTTGCCACTTGTGTACAGGAAGCCCATGTAAAAATAAAGTACAAAAATATACAAATAAGTGCATTACTCAGCCACAGCATCATGTCTCCGTACTGGGTCAGGCCACAGGACTTCATCCACATCACAGGCCACATTTTGTCTGGCCAGGCAACGGGGGGGAAAACCCCTGGCATGCTGTATCCAGGCTTGGCATGCCTCCACACCTATGTCACCACAGGCAAGTTCCATGGCTTGCAGGAGATTTACCCTGGTGTAAGGTTGGCGTTCATATACCTTCCACCGCCATGAGGAGAAGAATTCTTCAATGGGGCTTAGGAAAGGGGAGTACGGTGGAAGGCAAAGATTGATAAAAGCTTGGTTCATATTGAACCACTCTCTAACCTGGAGGGCTCTGTGAAAACTCACATTGTCCCAAACAACAACATAGATGGGATGCTCATCCTGCTGCCCTAACAGAGCATCTTGCATGTGATTGAGGAAAATGAGGAGCTGGTGAGTGTTGTAGGGCCCCAGGTTGGCATGATGGTGGACAACCCCATGACTGCTGATGGCAGCACATAATGTGACATTGCCACCACGCTGCCCAGGGACACCAACAATGGCCCAATTGCCAATCACATTACGGCCTCTCCTTCTCTTTTTGGTGAGATTACACCCAGCTTCATCCATGTAGATGTATTCCTGGGGTCTTTCCATTGCATCCAGTTGAAAAATCCTCTGTAGAAATAGATATAATTTTGTAAGTGATACAGAAAAAGTGATTTAGGCCACTACAGTAAATCACTACTTAGAGTAATCAACATTGAATGTGTCTGGATATATACCAACCTGTACATACTGGTGCTCTTTGCTCTTTGACTCTGAGTTGCGATCAAAGGGCACTCTGTACAGCTGTTTCATGCGCAGTCTGTTGCGCTTGAGGACACGATCAACAGTACAGAGGCTGACACTGTTGATACCCTCAAAATTTACATGGTCCTCAATGATCTTCTGCTGAATTTCACTCAGTTTAATGGCGTTGTTCTCACGGACCATATCAACAATTAGGGTCTCTTGGTGTGGGGAGAACATACCTGTCCTCCCACCCCCATGTGGCAGTCTTTCAATTCTACAAAAAGAGAACATGCAGTTACAAAAAATATACATGGAATACTAGGCCTACAAACAGACCAACCCTCCATTACAATACTACAGTACATTGGTACAGTGATGTACTGGAACATATAACTGAAACATATATTTACTGCTAACATCAGTATGCTCCTAACGTCAGTATACTGTGGTACAGTATATAGTATGTCATATAGTAATTGCTGTCAACATTTACACACTGTACTATAATGTCAAAAAAGGTAATTACCTGTTCTCTTCTCTAAATCTTTGGATTATGGTGGACACAGTGTATCTACTGATGTTTGGTTGTACCCTTTGTCCGGCCTCCCTCATGCTCATACCATGGACAAGAACATGGTCAATCACAGTAGCTCTGATTTCATCAGACATTACTGTTCTTTGTCTTTGCTGACCACCTTGACCTCCTCTCACACGAACTCTTCCTCTCAGATTTCTATCCATTGTAGGGCCTCACAAACCAGTGCTCTCTGAACTGGCTTATATGTTCCTTCACATCATTAGCCACAAGTGTGATCAATTTTGAGTTGTTGTGTTCAAGTGGTGACACCTGTGCTTTAATTTTGTTTGACTTTTGTCACCTGGGCTCACCATTATGAAAATGTGTTGGCAAGTTGTGTCTAAACAGGTGAAAAGTGCTTATGGTTTTGCCAAAAGATTGATTCAATCAGTGGGTTCAGGCAACTGAGCATTTGGTTCAGACAATAGAGTTTAGTGTTTTAGCAATTGAGAAAAACTGTATAAGTGTAAATATATGTGTGTGTGTGTGTGTGAGTGTGTGAGTGTGTGAGTGAGTGAGTGAGTGAGTGAGTGAGTGAGCGAGCGAGCGAGAGAGAGAGAGAGAGAGAGAGAGAGAGGAGCTCACAGCACTCAGAAAACACAAGCACTATGTATGTGAAAAGTTTTATTTTGTCCACAAACTAAGAATTTGTTCTTATAACGTAATGTGCTGTGCGTTTCTGGCAAACATCCTATTTGAAACAACTTGATATTTCAGAAATCTTTATTTGTGCTATATCAGTTTTCCAGCTGCTATTCCCTGCAGAGTTGTCAAATCCTGTCGTTATTTCTCATGGATGTTTAGTACTGCACTGTACATGCCGACGTGATGATGTCATGATTACATAAACCTAAATCAATAACATGTTAAGGTGACTCTCTTAAAACCAAATAAGCGTTACTATTACATTTTCTATTTAAACATTTTCAACTACCATCTTGATGCTGTAGTACACACACACACACACACACACACACACACACACACACACAGTAAATTTTTGTTAAAATAATTGAAATTGTCACATTAGTGGATCAACAGTAAAAAATATTGAGCCGAAAGTTATAAATAGAAATGGTTATAAATGACTGAAACTTTAGGCCACTTTAAGTCAATGTACTGAATAAAGATGTTGTTACAATGTTCACTTCTATAAGATACAATTGATAGTCACGATAAGAACACATTTGGAACATGACAGGTGTACTTGAGCGGTATTTGAGCTCACCTGCAGCCTGTGGGAGTACATTAAACAGAAAGAATGGGAGCCACTGCTCTATAAAGTACTAATTGTATTGAATCCTAACTGCTAACTGCTCTCCAGTGCAGTCAGCCTGTCACAAAACCAGGCCACAATCAATTGGACTCATCTGATGACTAGCCTGGAGTTTAGCCTGACTTTCCTCCCAAACAAAGAGGGGCAGCTGTCAGTTTGGCTGGTGGTTAAGAGTGACCAGAGCAAAGTCAATCAGTAGGCTGAGGGAGGTATGGGTGGATGGATAGATGGATGGATGGAGGGAAGAATGGATGGCTGATAGGGAGGCTATAGGTTCGGGCATCATTGAGTGCCCCTGTTTATTTTGTTGTTGTTGTGTTTGTTGTGTATCAGGTGGCGTTGTTGCGGCATGGCTGCTAGGACCTGACCGCTGAATGAAGACGTCAGTCAGTGGACATTGACAGCAACGGATAAGAGCTTGAAGGGACAGGATGGCAGATGAGAGGATGGACTTTGACCTTCCCTCTATCTGTTTAATCCCCCTCCCCCTTTCCAAAAAACAACACAAAGTGATTGGTGATTCACTGGGGTCTGTGCCCTGAGTGCTGCACATGAAGGATACAGTGGCCTGATGGGAGAGCAACCTCTGGTCTTTGTCCTTCAGAGAGAGAAGAAATAGAGAAAGCAACGCATGTAAGAAAACAGATGGAGATAAGAGACATAATCAAATATGACTGTGGTTGAGATATAAAAAAGTAGTAGTAGTAATTGGACATATTGTCTAATCTGTCTTCTTATATTACATTACAAGCCATGGCTTACAATTTGACAGTTTCTTTCAGTAACAATAGCCATCACATCTGAAAAGAAGAGAAGGGTGCCAACTTCACAAAGTAAACTCAATAAAGTCATGTCATCAACATATGTCTAACGAGACCTACCAGTTACCAGCCTTACCAGTTGGAGGGCTAAAATATTTTGTTGTAATGGCAACTCTAAAGAAAGGTTCCGGGAGTGTCAAATCTAAAAGGGCTTTATCCATTGGTAACCATGAATCATCAACGCAAATAATAATATTTATATTCTGTATTTTTATAGTGCCTTTCAAAGGAACCAAGGACACCAACATTTAGGTAGGCAAAAAAAAACACACACAAAAAAAAACAGAAAAATAGTAGCAATACTGTCAGATGACAGAATTAACTCCTTAGTAAACAGGTTTCAGTTTTTTTTTTTTTTTTAAGTGTTCACAGATGCAGATGCTATAGGTGGACGGCCAAGTAGGGTCGGAAAATCTGGAACCAGGAGTGAAAATTCATCCATTTGCATTTGTTTAGATACTATCTTTTCTTCATTACAAGGAACAATGTAATTTATTCATTTATAGGATACAGGGGTGCATAACCAAATGAAAGCTTGTAAACTCTTTCATGCTATAAACTGTGAGCCATCCAGCGTCACAGAGAACATTGAGGGGGCTCATTAGTGTGTCCCTCAGCAAGAACTAAATTCCAATAGATAGAGATTAAGGTTGAAAATTGGTCAGGTTACCCTTTAATCCTAGTTGGATTAGCATGACTGTTATTCTGACTCTCTTCCTCCCTGGGGTGGTCCAAACAATCCGGTTGGATGGTCCAAATAGGCCGTGGGCTGTGACTGTCTCAAAGTTTGCTGCTCTTAATTCAAAACACCCACTTTCTTCTCCAGTGATGGTGAAAGTATTTGACGGTGAAAAAAACAAAAATGGCGACTTGGGCCTGGGCAGAAGGGACCGCCACCTCCACTTCTTGAATGGGGAAAAGAGGGGGTTGATAGCCGTTAGCCGCCACAATTGATGTCATACCTGTGGCCGAGTTGATGATGGAGTCGTATGAATATTCTATCCAAGGCAGGTAGGAGCACCAGGAGGAGGGGTGACAGGTGGCGACACAGCAGAGAGCAGCCTCCAGGTCCTGGTTAGCTCGCTCTGTTTGTCCGTTGGACTGGGGATGGTATCCTGAAGTGAGGCTGGACTTTGCACCCAGCACCTTGCAGAAGGCCTGCCACACCTGAGAGGAGAACTGGAGAACTAGTGTGCCCACTTAAGAACTTCTGATCAGACTGTTTCTGGCACAAACAGGTGATTGGCAGGGCAGGTACCTGGGTCAGGATTGGAACGTTGATTATCTTTCACTAGAGTCTCTATTTCCCACGTAGCTGCACCGACAATGCTGGGTGGGCGAACAATTGACTCTGGGGTAGTTGTCACAGAGTTGGGGTAGAAGAGACGGGAGAGAGTGGTTTTCTGTTATGGGATCCAGGGCGAAAGAAGAGAGAATAATTGAACCTAATCAGGAAGAGGGACCACCGGACCTGATGGGAGTTCAGACATTTGGCTGAGTGCAGATATGGAAGGTTCTTATGGTCTGCCACTCTTGTAGTGCCAGGACAACAGCCAGTCATGTTAGGAAAGGACAGCCCCCACCCTGGAATCAGAGGCATCCACTTCGTCCACAAACGGAAGGGGGGGTCAGGATGTCTGAGAACGGGTGCTTGGGTGAAGTGTTGCTTGAGTCTGAGAAAAGCAGCTTCAGCTCTGGGGTTCCACGTGAACGTGAAGTTAGTTGAGGTCAGTTGGGTGGGTGGTGTGGCAACTCTGCTGTAATCACAAATATGTCTTCAATAGAAGTTGGCAAACTTGGGTGATAGTGGCCAATAATCTGTTGTTGCGGGCATTCACAGTCTTAAGGGTTTCAAGCGACTCATTGAGGATGGTAGCTTGTTCGACTAGGGCTAGATCAATAAAGCTGCCATCAGCACGAGAATCAATTCATTCATTCAACAGGATGGACTTAAGTGACCACAGGAGAGAGGCAGGGAGGTTGATGCAACAAAGAGAGCCAGAGGAGGAAGCAGTCCGGCTCACCAGTGAGCTCTCTTACACTGGCGAGCCCTCCCAGGAGTGAGGTGATCACTGGAGGAAGCAAAAAAAGAAACAAATTAGATCTCTAGGGATCACAAGCAAAACACACACCAGAAAAACATGTGGCATTGAGTAGCACTAAGAAACCGTATACCGCGTCTCGTAGATGAAATAATCTGGAGTGTGGGGAGGAGACCAGTGCCTTTTGTCCAGGTGCTGATTGCCTCGACGTGCTGCAGGTGTGGGATCGGTGTCAGCTCTGGCTGATCAGGAATCCACAAGTAACTCTAAAACACACACACACACACACACACACACACACACACACACACACACACACACAGCACACCACAAAAAAGCCATGAAAAAAGTCCAAATACAAAAAAAAAAACACCTTTCCGTACCAAAATATGCTAAAACATCTAACTATCAGTTTAAAACATTTTCATCCCAACCCACCTGCCACTGGATCAGGGATGTTCTGACTGACCACCCAAACAGAATAACTGACTAAGCCCTCATCTTTCCTCCACCCTCACTGCCACAGCAGAACAGTCAAGATAATGAAGGACCCATCCCGACCCAGACACCACCTGTGTGACATGCTGCTCTCTGGTTGATGCTTCAGGTCCATCAGGAGTTTGATAGATAGTTTACTGGTAACACTGGTGCATGATAATAAAATGAATAAAAATAATGTGCCTGCTTTTTACACAGACAGTTTATGATAATATTCCACATGCTATTTTGCATGTGTGTGAGCTGTGGCAACCCCTCCCCACCTTGCCAAAAGGAAGGAACATTAGTCCTTGTTTTGGGGCAGCCCACCCTGTGGACACCTGGCCTGTCTAACCCCACAGCTGTGACAGCTGAAGAGGTTGGTCTGTTTACTGGTGAAACTACACTTCACAATTTGCATCATCAGCACTTGTTGTTTCTTTTACAAACCAACTGGAAGAAAAACACAGACACCTACACATAATACATCCTCTGTACTTGACTCAAACCGTTAACTCACGGTCCATCAGAATTAACAAAACACTGTAACATTAAATACAACAACGTTTCATCTAAACTGGGTTAGCATAAGAATATCAGGGTAAGCCTGTCAGAGGCAGAGTAGGGTGAGTCTTCAAGAAAATCACTGGTACCCATCATAACATAGTACTGCATAGCCAGAATTATCTTCATAGCTGTCAGCACGGGAAAAAGGTCTGGCTTCACCAATTCTCATTCTGGTATAGGGGGAAAAACACTCTGGATGCAGCAGCAGAGTCCTTGCTAATTGTGTTGGGGAAAACTTGGTTTGCATGTGTAGAGGTGAGCCCTGGCATTAACATGGCTAAATTCCTGCAAAAGAAAAGGTAAGGAGGTTGGAGGTTGTTGTTGTTTCATTTAGCAATGTGGGTTTTAAAAACAGAACATGCAGACAGTGGAAAAAAGGGGGGGATAGGCACCCAATGACATACTTTATACTGTAAGACTGTAATTACAGCTTAAAATATTAGTTTTAATATGGCATTCAACCCTTGGAAAGCTTGTATACCTGATGAGGCAGCAGGGGAAGAAAGATGAAGAGGGAGGAGGTGTTGCTGTGATTCTCCAGTTGGCCTTTGCTGGCGTTAGGTCCTGCATCTCATCCTTTCTTTAAAGAAGTCTTGAGACTGGTAGTTGACATGTGATGTCATCAGAGGTGACATCTCACTCCTCCCCTGTGTCCCTTTCAGATATCAAACTTTAATTTACCTTAAATCTTCTTAACTCATTACTGATGTCTGTTAAGAGGTTGAGGTTTATACATTTGACAGGTGGCACTCTCAACTTTTTAAGGATACCTAATACCACATACATGATTAATTCAATGTCACATGTTAAGAAATGCCTGATAAACATTATTATGGGGAACTCTGGGCCATATCTGTAGAGGTGGAGTTGATGACAGTTTATCAGATAGGCTGTTGCCAGGAGTTTGGGGGCCTTTTGATGTCCTGGAGCCTTGTCACAGTGTGTTGAGAGCCACTTCATGACTCTCAGGGATGGGAGCTGAAGGGGTCCTGTCGCATACAAATTAAAGTCTACATCCACTAAGACAGACTAATATAATGCAGAATGGATGGATGGATGGATGGATGGATGGTTAGAGGAATACTTGCAAGGAGCCTGGTTCACTTCCTGGTTTGCTGTGGTTGTTTGACCTCTGTTTAATCAGAGGAAGTGCATCCCCTTTTGGCTAAACCAAACTGCTAACAAGGAGTGATTACTCAAAACAATGGCCATTAAGATAATGACAGGAAGACAGTCAGTTAATCAGTATGTTTCAATCTGGTAGTAAAACTGTTACCTGTATGATGCTTGTGGGTCCTAACACTGGTAATGACCCGTTGCCACCATCGACCCCCACTACTAATAAAAGTATGAACAAGGACAAAACACCACAGAATTCAACACAAGTGACAAATAGACTAGATGAAGACAGATCTTTCTTTTATCCAGTGCTGAAGCAGATGTGTGACTTACGATGTTAGCTGGGGCAGGGCCTCCCAAGCAATCCTGACTCCATCCAACCCCTGGCCCTACTTGCTAGAAACCTGGCGGGCCAGAATTCAATGAGATCCAGACCGGGGTAAGTGGTACTCTGGAATTCAGCAGTGGTGGGAAACCAGGGAGGATGGCTTAATCATCTGCTGATTCCAGACACAGTTGCAGAAACAGTAGCTCCATCCAAACCCACTCCTGGTTCTGCAGCATGGGATGGTTCTGTTATATCTTCTCAGTCTCTCCTGGCCTAAGAACCATTATGAAGCCCAATCATAACTCTATTGGTATTCACATTGAGAACTTGTAACCAGGGTCAGAAGAGGGACTGAAGGTATTTCTTGAGGCATCGACATGAAAGGACATTTTGCTTTAACATTCATTCACCAGTCAAGCAGGGAGACACATTTTAAATCCACTCCCTGTATCCTCAGTACTCTAGAATGCAATGCAGCACAGCGTGTTGTGCTGATGCTCATACTTTCTCAACCACAAAGCCTGCCACCATGGCCGTAGCTCTCCACGAGGTCACTGAGGTCCGGAGCGCTGAGATTATTACCTGAAAAAATAGGCTTATATTTTCTTATATCTCTAAAATTAGAAAATAAAATAATTGGTACTATATAAATATAATCAAGAGCTGAAACGTCTAGTCAATCCTTTTATTGTCTTCGTGGCAGCCCTACTTATTGTTCATCTATTATTTCATAAATTCGTGCACATTCACAGACTAAATGAAGAACAGAGATGAGGAGAAGCCACACTGTCCACACTTTTTTTTTCTCTCCCAGCTGCATGCAACATGTACATACCCCTTCTCTTGGGGCTGTTGATAGGCATTCTGGGAGATGTAGGAGGTAGAAATTGCAGCAGGCTGAGCATCACAAAGTCATCCTAATGATAACACTTCACCATATAATGCTTCCTCAGATCCACTGAATACCACAGATTGATGACATTAGAACACTTTCAGAGTAAAATCATCTTGCACTTATTTCTCTAATGTGCACATATTCTATCAATCAAATTAATTATGCTGACTACAACAAGTCCCTTTACTTGCCTCAGGTAGAGGGAAAAACATGAATTTGACTTTGACACAGCATCAGATACATTTCTGAAGATACACTTGGCCAATTACTTTCTTTCCAACTTGGAAAGAGTGTATGGTGTCAAACAAGGCTGTTGCCACTAAATTAACTAAATTGTAGGGAGCTGATTTGATGTCTTGCACTTTTTTTTAATAAATTCATGCCAGTTCTCAAGTGTGTTGTGTCTGTTTGAATGTAACAGACAAAATGCGGACAACTACAAGACGAGGGGTATTCAGAAAACATGGCACCGGTCTTTGAGTTTTTGTAGAAAGGGATGAACATAAGAGTATGTCATGCTGAATGAAGGGAACACTTCCTTCACTGCTCTATACCTATTTAATTTGAAAATTCTTCCTGTCATGCTGTCACTTAATAGCCAACTGTAGCTTCCCCACATAGCAGGAGGAAGTGTGTAACACTTTGCCATCTCTGTGTTTGAGTAATTACAGCTGCTCCTGTGAGTCTTCAGAGAACGAACTTTAGAAAGAGGCATTAAACACAAACTAGAGGTGGACTGAAGATCAGTTTAACAACTAAAATAAAGTGACAACAACATGATGTTTTATTGTTTTTATCCACTTATAATATGGACCTCCACATGGGTCACACTTTACTGTGACTAACTGGATCTGTAGGTCAGAAAAAGAGAATTTACGGACAAAGTGATTTGTGATTTTTTTTCATTGCATTAATTGATGATAGTACTAATACTTGAATCTACACTATTGTATATTTTTCAAATAACAATAGATCAAATAATGATGTTATAATAAATGGCTGCATTTAAAGAGCACATGCACACACACACGCACGCACACACACACACACACACACACACACACACACACACACACACACACACACACACAGTGAGTTACTGTGCATGTTGGCCTGACCACCCACCCTGTGATCTGTGGACATCCCGCTCCACCTCCTCAGTCACAGCTGCTCCTGGTGACAAGCCCACAGACCACCATCTCTGCAGTTCCTCTCATCTTCATAGAGTATTTTTTCATCTTTCAGCAGATAGTTTGGGCGATGTGGCTTTAATAAAGTCTCACTGCTCTTTCAGCAACAAAATTAAAAACTCTGATAAACCCACAGTACACTATCTTCTGAGCAGAAAACAGCAGACAAGCACAGTTCGAGATTAGCTGGTAAACATACTGGAGTATTTAGCAGCCAAACAGACTTACAGACTAATACTTTTCTCAGGAATTAGTCGAGACCAAGACAAAGCAGATGGCCAAAAGAGAATTTTTAAAGGATCAATTAATGGTGTTTTAATTTCACAGAATGTAAAAGATCTCTCCACCTCTAAACTGATTATTAATTAAAATCAAATAGTTCAATGAAATGTAAGAACGTTAAAATACCAACGATGCATTTATCTGCCAAAGGGAGCAGAACAAGCTGAATACACATGAACCACCTGATACCAAGATGATACGGAAACATGACAGCAGTTGTCTATTTAGAAGCCGGATCATTTGGGAGCAAAGGGGTTGTATTTACTCCTTATTTGTCATGGGTGTGTTGTGGGCATAACATAAGTTTTACCAGTCTGAGTGTTATCTCCAATTCCCTTTAAGAGCCAGGTGCACCAGGGCCGGGCTCACTGCGCTGGTCCTGGCTGAGGGACAGGGACATGGTCCTGGCTGAGGGACAGGGACATGGTCCTCGGCTCTGCTCTTTACAAATCATTTCTCCCATTAATGGGATGGTACATGTGTGCTGATGTGAGGTTGTATGAGGTACAGTGTGTTACCTGCAGTAGATGACAGCCAGCTCTCTGTGTGGAGAGGCAGCATGTAGCACCAGCAGGGAACCAGAACAATGTACTGATAAACGGTACCGACAGCAAGACGTATTTTAGCCACCTAAAAGAAGGCCCACCGTGTATCTGTTTAACCGTACGCTATGTTTTGAATATATTTGGAGCATATCATTTCTGTCAGACAGCCCTTTCCTTTGGCACTACATTCCCTCAACTGTACAACATCCATACACACTGTATCATAAAAGGGTTGGACTTTCAGCGGCTGTCTGACACCAATGTAAAGCACCAGAAATGTTCAAAACACTTTTCTTTTAGGTGGCTAAAATACATTTTGCTGTCGGGCACCTTTTAGCAGTACACTGCTTTGCTTCCCTGGCATTACGTTAGATACAGCAGTGGTCTCTGTGTCTGTCTGCTGTTTAATGCTGACGAGGTAAATATGAACTCAGAGAGTGTTATGATATTGGAGTATTTAAGTTTGCACATAGAAATGGATAGAATGGAATGGATGTCATATTGACTATGTTGTGCCTATATATTATTCAAACACTGATAATGTGATGATGGGAAAGAGCAAGAAACAGCTGCTTACATTGTTTTGCTGCATTATGCAGGAAGATTCTGTGAAGAACAGTCACATTCACATTGCTTTCCTCATTCACAGTATTTTCTGTACCGAAGCGACCAACCAGACTCTACAATCTGCTTCCTGTTCACAGTGGCATGTGCATGCTCTGTGTATACAGTACATGAATGGCCATGAGATATGAGTTTGTTGTTTATGTACAAAGATTATCTCTAAAATGGTGCTCAAAGGTTCACCTGGAGATTTAAAAAATGTGTTTTCTCCTTGCTCTTTGTCAGATCATCTGGGTTCCCTGGTCCTGTTTTGCCTCTTGTGTCTCACCTGCATGTGTTGCCTCTGTTCCTCGTGTCGTCCTGGTTTGTACACGGTGTAGTCTGACTCTTGCTAGCTGTTGCCTGCCTTTGTTAGTTGGATATCAGTTTCATTTTATCAAAGCCCGCTTTTCGTTTTTTGCAGTCTTGCATTCGGGTTCTCTTTCTCTTTTCTGTCCGTGTGAAGCCTGCCGTGAGCTCAGTGCAGACTGCGTCAGGATCACTTCACTAATCTCCACAGTCACTCTGTAATGCAAGGTGTTCCTACTGAACATCCTCCATCCATCACCTTAATAGTGTGAGCCCTCTAATATTTATGCAGGGATTAAAGCATTTTAATATGCTAATAGTTAAGAAGGCTGATTATGATGAAGTGTATTAATATCTCTATGAATAACCTACGTTGGGGAAACCCGGGAAACTTATTGGAGGACAGAAATTTGCCTGTTGGTGTTAATTCATAAATAAACTCACTGAAAACTGAGAATAGGTGCATTCTACTTCTGTCGACTCCTGGCTGCTTCTAATCATGTTCCGAGTCCTCTTTGTCTCGCACTATTTCATGGCTAGAAAGCACAAATATAGTGTGTGTGTGTGTGTGTGTGTGTGTGTGTGTGTGTGTGTGTGTGTGTGTGTGTGTGTGTGTGTGTGTGTGTGTGTGTTTGCAGCCAAAGCAGCGTTCCTCAGCCTTTCCCCACCTCTCCTCCTCACTCCAGAGCCTCTTAATAAAGCATCAGTTAAAAAGTGAATGGATCAATTAGGCAATTTATCCAGCTAATCTTTGGCAGGGCCCACCTTTTTGATGCCGCCAACAAAGTGACTGAAAACATTGTTAATGCATCCAAAAAATAAAAGGGGTTGCTTCTGCCTCTCACTCCCAAATGATTTGTAATAATTTGCTTCTCATTCAGGAGATGGAAGGCAGCCGGGGCTCTCTGTCGCTGGCAGTCAGCATGAAAGCACTTCGCCACCAACTTTCCCCAATATCTCCTTCGTGGAAATCAGCTAAATGGCTATTAAACCGCAGCTCCTGCCAACACGCTCTCCATAATCACAAGGAGGAAGAGGTGCTAGTTTGGATGGGGTCTTAGTGTGACAGCTGTGTGTATTTGGTTTGGCAAGTATGTTGTGTGTGTGTGTGTACAAGCCATTAGGATGTTATATGAGGGGTCTTTAGGGAGGCCTGCAATACGTGCTGCAGAATGGGAGATGAGTGGAAAATGTTAGATATTTGTAACATCTAGTTCTGAGTCTGCAAGCATCCGCAGAACTGACTGCAGGAGCATCTCAGAGAGGAGGAATCGTGTGTCGGATTAACAACAAACAAACACTTTAAGGAAGAATATATGAACGATAGAGAATGAATCCATATACACGTGCCAACAGTACATCCTGGTATAATGCTGTTATACACATGTGGTTGTGTGTGAAAATTATTCAAATGACATTTCTACAGTGAGAGAACATTGTGGTTAATCTCTTTAAAAATCACACATATATAACACACTCATATTTACGCAAATGCAGTTTTTATATCAGTGCCATACAGTTCAGTCTCAGTCACATGTTCACTAACAGCTGCTTAAAACCTGCTGTCATTGCAAAAAGTGAATGTATCGCATGTGGAACATTTCTGTGGAATAAAGTGGCTTTGAACATTTTTGAACATTGATGTTATTAACATCAATGTTCAAAAACATCAATGAACATTGATGTCAATAACATCAATGTTCATTGATGTTCTTGACATGTTAAATCGAAGACGTTGTCTGTGCATGTACACTCACCTTTGGTTTATGATGTTAATCAGAATTTCACATGAAATCATACACAGGAATATTTGGTGGAATTGTGGACATTTTCATGTCTCAAATAAAAATGTGGCTATGCAATAGGACTATTGCAGATATTTCCATCGAGGATCACAAGATTATTTTGTATCTATTTAGTGTTCATGCCCGGCATATCTGATATCACCATGATGATGTTCTTTCTAGAGCATCATGTTCTTAATAATATTATAAGATTCTATAGAATCATATAGATATTGAGCAATATACTTACATACAATTACAATCATCTTCACATAAGTGTTACTCAATGAGTCCATAATGACTTATTGTTTTTTCTCCATACATTCTTTTAAAGAGAAATATTTCCGTGCAGCTTCTTAAGACATTGTCCACAGTAGAGTCTTACACATGTTGCCACATACCTCTGTTCTCAATGTGTTCAAATCCTCTCTGATCTTATTGAGATTTGTGTATAGACTTCTATAGATAAAATGAATGAGTCTAACCTTCTATTCTCATTAAACTGATCATCAGTGTAGGAACTGATATTGATTGATTAATACAATTAAACACATGGCTTTTCTCCTGCATCCTATGCTCTGTGAGGTCAGATATGTTCACAGTATAACAGCTGCACGGGGATATCAGGTCTTTATTTGTAGAGACTTTCAAAACCAGAGTGGAAACGTGCTGTGCACTGCAAACACTGATAGAAATAACTATAAAACAACAAAACAAATAAACAATAAAAACTAAAACAAAACTACATGGAAGGCAAAAACCTATTAGAGACAAGGTGCTGACCAAACAGGTGATACTGAAGCAGCGTCATGAAACTGACTGTTTAAGAATAGAAGCTGATGGTGGGAGCCACAACTGCAAGAGCTCATCACTGGTCGTAAGCCCAGATTGTGAGGCAGTGAACAGGCCTTGGTCATTAGACCGACCTCAGTGATCTCATCGTGGACAGGGGACGCAATAAATCAGAAATATAACATGTGGCCAGCCGGTGTTGGGCTTTATAGGCGATTAAAAGGAGTTTAAAATCAATTGTGTGTTTGCTAGCATGATTCGTTATGGCTGAGTGTGTCCCAGCATGTGTGGTTCTGTACTGTGTGTGCTCACCAGTGCAGTTATGGCCTCTTGTTAGCCAGAGTCATTTTGTCTTTCCTTGCTATTTCAAAGCAGATTTTGTGGAGGGGATGTTGGAACAGAGGAACAGACAGAGGCAGGTCAGTGCTTTCCAGAGAAAGCTTCTTCTGGTTTAACCATGAAGCTCCCCTGTCTGCAGGGTTAGAATCTCCCGCTGCCCTTCTCTGGCAGCAGCAGCACCCTGATGACCTCCAGAAAGAAGACAATATGTTGCCTGCCTTCACAATACTGCAAACATGCACACAGCCACCAGGTGGACATTGTGTGTGTGTGTGTGTGTGTGTGTGTGTGTGTGTGTGTGTGTGTGTGTGTGTGTGTGTGTGTGTATTCAGTATAAACCCCGGCTGAATTATATTATTCTATAATAATGACTGTTTGATTTATTAAACACATATATTCCAGGGCAAACATTAAAACAAAACCGGATTTGTATGTTCCCATGATTCCATATTGTGTTTCCTGCTACTAGAGGACAATACACACACACACACACACACACATACGCTGGGTTACCAAGAGAATGTTGCTTACCGTGCAACTTTCATGGTTTTGGGATGTTAATTTTAATTTATTTCAGTCTTTTACACAATATATGGCTTTGTTGAGCGCTACAGTTTTTTTAAAAGCCAAAGCATTTCTTTTGGACAGACTGGCTGGTGGGATGACCAGGGGTGGATCATATGAGCCTACACTGACAATTTTAGATATCTCAGCATCTGAAACGTGATGTAGAATTGTTTTATTGTTTCTTATACTGTTCATGCTATTTATGCTTCCTTTAGGTTATATCATTAGGAAAAACTCCATATATAGTCATTGTTATGCAGATGATAACCAATTATACATATGAATTCATCATTATTAATGACACTTATTAGTCGGGCTGGGCAATTTCAGCATAACATAAAAAAACATAAACATATTTAAATGGACATAAAACACCTGAATAACCTGCACTGAACTTATTGTGCTGGGCCCTGAACATCTCAGAGACACTTTATCTAATGATATAGCTTCTCCCAGCAGCATTACTGTGGAACCCACCCTAACGCTCCATGGCACCTGAACGCTCTGCCACTGTCATCTACACTCTCCAAAATGTAGAATGTGAGCCAAAGCTTAGCCATCAAGCAGCTCTCCTGTGAAACCATCCTTCAGTCTCAGATGTGCTGCTGTGGTCCTGCTTGATGCCCAATGCTAGTATAATAATAATAATAATAATAATAATAATAATAATAATAATAATAATAATAATAATAATAATAATAATAATAATAATAATAATAATAGTAGGTTCCCAGGGTGAGTAACAAAATTGGAAATCCAAGATCCTATTTTTTCATTTAAAAAACAAATAGAAAACAAAAACATGATTCATTCATGAGGCCTTTAACGTTGGAGTCATGGTGAACACTTGATTAAATAAATAGAAAAGATAAAATGAACAGCAAATCATTTAAGTTTAAAGAAAGCAGAGTAATACGCACTAAGTGATAACACTCTTCAGTCATCCTCGATTCTTCCACTGTTTAAACTCATCAGCAGCCGGTGGTGTCTTTCAGAATCAGCTCTGAAATATCGCTCTGACTGAAGATGGTTTCCTGAGATTTTAACTTTAAACACCTCACCATGGATAAACCTGCGTTTTGACATGGACTCAATTATCTGAGGGGAGCTAATCCTGGAGACCTTTATAACCTGAAATGTACCGCGGGGCCAGGAATAACCACGCTCCCAAGTTAGGAAATCAAAGACAGGTAATTAAAATCATAATGGTCCTGGTTAAGATGATTATCGTAGGGGCTCCAGATAAGGCAACCTCCAGCAGATTTCCACCCTTTTTAAATATTTATGGAATACGATTAGTCTGCGGGGCTAGAGCCGTGTTAAAAGGTTTAAGGATGACTTGCAGATCAAGAGATGGAAAATAAGCATCTTAACACGGTGTGGAATTGAGGGTGAAAATGATGAAGAGAAGGAGACAGAGAGGGGAGAGAGATGGAGTGACCAGGTGTGTATGCCAGCATACACTGCAAACTGTGTGTGTGGGGGTGTGAGTGTGTGTGCACAGAGAAGAGCCAGGTGTGTGTCCCTGAGGCCGGGGCTCAGGTTTGAAGCACGCTAATGCAGAGGGAGAGTCTGTAGGGCAGAAAATGGCTTAGAATCAGACACATGCACATGTAGCTGCATGCCTTACTGTAATTATTATGTACATTTATGTTCTTCACTACATATTTTCATAAAGGTGCAATAAAATGGAAATGGAAGTAAAGCAAGTAAATGAAATAAGTCTTAGTTCATATGGAGCAGACAGGCAGTGTCGCCTGTGGTGTTTTACAAAACGACTGCCAGACGTAGAACAGGACAGGATCCCTGAGATGACCTCAGTGTCCCCTGAGCTCAGCAGAGGTCTCATGATGCCTCTGACACGACTGTTACAGGCAGAGAACAGCCGCTCACTGCTGCGTTCTATACTCTTTGGTGTTGCCATCTCTGGCTGTAGTGACTGTGTAGGATGACCACACTGTAAAACGTGACAACATGACTTTACTTAAAAATTAAAAAAACGATTATTCCAACATTACCACAGAAAGTGGACTGATAACTTTAAGTCATTGAAACTTTTTAGCTTAAATGATATATTCTATTTTGTAATCAGCTTCCTGATTTTTTTTTAAGTAAAGTCATTTTTTAAAATGTATAATGCAGATGCCCATGTTTTCCATGTCCATCCCTGTGTTTGGTGGCCTGTCCCTGGCTGGAGCTGTCCCTGGAAATGTCCCAGTTTTTAACTATGCATTAAAAAGTCAGCTATTATTTCTTCTGACTCCTTAATTTGGTCAAATTGTTATTACTGATAGAAATTATGGTTAAACTAGTAGTAGTAAATAATATCAAAGATATAAATATCTTTGCAAGATTCTCCATTTTCCAACTCAGTCTACTGCTGAAGACAACCCGAGAGGACAGGAAGGCTGAATTCCCAAACCAGCTTCACCTCAACTTTTACAGAGGAGCAATAGAAACAGAGCAGCTTCTGTCCTCAGGATGTGAGACCACTGAACATCACCCTCAACATCCTGGCTTTGTGTAGATATGTTTGTGTGTGTGTGTGTGTGTGTGTGTGTGTGTAGCTTAGGGAACGACAAACAGAAACTTCATTGTACAATCTTTTATTCTGTAATGACAACTGAAATAATCTGTCTGTGATTTTGTTAATTGGAAAGGACTTCAGTGTAACCCATTTTACTTCACTTTACAAGTTCACTTCCTGAAAAAACGTTACTGTGACCTGAGTCTTTGAGATTGAGTCTTTGTTCTGACCTTATCCCCCATAGTAAGCAACACTTCCCCATGAAATCAGGCTAAGCACATGTATTATTTTTTTGTCAAATGTGACACTGTTTAGTGAGCATGTCTCTACCTTATCTCCAGCAGGACAACATGCTGCAGACTTGGTCCTGGCTGAAAGAAACAGAGCCAGTTTGTATGAATCACATGTAAACTGACTGCAAACTGACGGGTGTGTTTTTGCAAAGAGATCACCACCAAAAGAGCCAGTGCAAGTATTTTCACACCTGCCTCAGGCCTGTCTGATCTCACCCACCATCACCCCACCTCCCTACTCTTTCCCTCCCCAGAGCTCCTCCACAGGGCCTCCAGTGGTTTCTCTCTCCATCTGGGCCTGATGCCAAAGGCCTCACAGGCCTGTTCGAGTCAGCGAGCCGCCAACCCTGCAACCAGCCCTCCTTCTCTGCACAGATATGCAGGGAGGTGTGGCTGGAAATAGCAAGGGGCAGGATAAGGGGGCAAAACCCTAAATGCACACAAAAAGACCTCAGAGGGACAGATGTCACTGACATTATAGACCACCTTGGTGATGCACCAGGATGTGCCAATCAAACCCCTGCTAGTTACAGTGGGTCTGGATCAAAGAGAGCTGCACTTCCTCTGAGGTGAGATGATACAGTTACACTTTACAGCTTCCATTTGGTTTGGATCTCTACACTTGTCATGCCAAACATACTCTGAAATGTGTGAAGACTGATCCAGAATTCTATGTTTTAACAAACCCAAAACCAAGCTTTACAATGTCTGTTCAGAACAGAATACTGCAGCAATGTGAATTCCAGTTACAGTTCCCAAACAGCTCTCTCTTTTTTCCAATTCCCGCTTTTATCATACAGTCAACTTAAGCAATTTGTAGCGGACTGAATTCATGAATATACAAAGAAACTAAATTCTGTCATGAATATTTTGACGGTTTCTTTGTACCTGTGCACACAGACCCAATCACCTCCGACCTCAAGGAGAAGAAAGACAAAGAACAGCCTTGAGAAATTCAGCCTCATCCCACCAACTTTGAAAATATATCGACTCTGTTGCTCCTCAGACGGAGACTACATCCACAGAGACCGATGATTCTAACTCTGGAATCTGAAATAACTATCTTCATGCGTTCTGAGAGTTGATGCGGAGCTCATTCTTAAATGATTTTTGCTTTTAATGATATGAGTTAATATACATTAAATATGCCTTTTGCATCTCTAGGGCTGTAGATTGTGGAGGATGATGACAAACATAGTAGTTCTATTATCATTTATGATTTTAGACGTGCTCCACTGTTATATAATGCTGGGCTACAGATAAGAACATGTTTATTTTCTGTGTTACTCGTTCCTCTGTGTTATTTCATTAATTAATCTAAACAGACATGTGAGTGTCCAATTGCAAGTGCATAATTCAGTTATTATTTAGAAATCAAGTTATTCCCCTTTAAGTAGAGGCCAGTTCTCTTTCCACACAAAGGAATGA
This sequence comes from Lagodon rhomboides, assembly GCA_039737535.1. Lineage (NCBI taxonomy): Eukaryota > Metazoa > Chordata > Actinopteri > Spariformes > Sparidae > Lagodon > Lagodon rhomboides. The sequence goes on from CM077801.1 coordinate 1,707,159, forward strand.
ATTACCAATCAGTAAAAGAATGCCACCGATCCTCTTTCTTTCCAAACGTACCTGGACTATAACACATTGCAACCTGTGCCGTCCTCCGGCTCTTTTGGCTCATCCTCTTGTCCCTTCTGGTTCTTGTCATGACTCTTGGCTTTTGCTCATCACCTTTTTGGACATTCCATGGTGAGGCCACTTTTTGACTCTCTGATTCCCGACTCTGCAGGCTGTCACTGGACGCAACAAGACCGGAGAACACATGCTGTGTGTCTCCTCTGTGGCCTCAGGTAGGCCTTTTCTGAGCCTCGAGTCATCATCCTAAAGAAGTGAGACCAGCTGCTTCACTGAACCCACCCATATATATATATATATATATATATATATAGATATATATATATGTATATATATATATCTATATATATATATACTTGATTGGTATGCGTAAATATTCTAAAATTGGTCATTCTGCATAAGATAAACTTTTATTTCAGTAATTAAAGTATATTTTGATGCTATACTTTTGTACTTTTAATAAAATAAGAGTTTGATGAATGTCCTCCACCACTGTGTACCTGATGGAGTGGCAGCAGCAACGAGGTCTGCAGCAGCAATTGTTTCAGTAGAGGCACTGTTTTTTCCATGTTTTTCTTTTTTTCCCCAAGCAGGCATGATAGCTTGCCTTCTTCTAACTGCACCGTTGGATGTACAATTCTAATATGCCTGTAAAGGTTGTTAGTAGACCCTGCACAATGTAATATTTATGTCTAAGTCTAAGTGACTGAAATGCATCCAAATGCTACTTTGTTTGTGACCGTCACTCATCGTCCCTGCTGTTTGACTGCAAAGCTGTTCATCTACAGCCTTGTGGCTAAGACCTGCACATGTACACTTAAGGGTTACTCAACATACAAAAGTCACTGTCCTACCATGTTCAGCTCTTGTTGATAGATGAGATGAGATGTTTTTGGATCATATTTACATTATAGGATCATCCATAGACTGGGATAATTCTGTTATTCTGTCTTATAGAGCTGACTTGTTCACTATCGACACATCACTACTGTACTGGATGTGACCTACTGTATGTTAAAACTTCTGCGTCCCTGTTTGTCTGCAGTTATTGATTCAATGATGCACTGCTCCTTTACTTTACTCTCACTTTGTACTTACTGTATCAAACTACATTCCAGTCTCTTTAGAGCTGGCCAGAAGTCCTCTGAGTTGGGCCTTTGTCCCTTTCCCTGAAGTCCAGATGTGATCCCAGCTGGATGTGACCATTCACCTGCCCACACTGCCTTGCAGTGACACACACTGCACTGACATGCCAAGACCCTGGTCTGTCACAGGACACATACACACAAACTGTGGTTCAGGGGTCACCTGCATCCTACAGCGGTCAGATTCCAGATGGGTTATGTTTCATCCAGACCTGCCTCTCTCCATGTGAGGCCAGTTGCATCCTCCAGCTTACAGGAAGCTAGTAAGTGTGTGTGTGTGTGTGTGTGTGTGTGTGTGTGTGTGTGTGTGTGTGTGTGTGAGAGAGTGAGTGTGAAAGAGAGAGATGATAGATTTTGTTTGGGCTCTAACAGGTTTTGTATGAGGCTGTCTTACTTTCAGAGGAGCAGAAATCAATAATCAGGTAGTGGGACAGAGAGGAGATGGCCAGAAGATGATAGTATAAGCAACTGCACACATTTGTCATCATAGAAGATGCACATCAGGTAACACTATCGTGACCAGATATTGTCCCAATTAGACTTTTTGGAAGATGGGATCTGTATGATCACAGCTGTTCTCTGAGCCCTGGAATATCAGTGAGCTCCCTGAGGACATCAAGTTTAGATGTTAATTAATGTGGTTTTGGTGAATACGCATGACACTTGGGCTAAAAAATGGAGAAAGTTATGCGTACATTGTTGGTGGTCAGCTTTTCTTTATATTATATATATATATATATATATATATATATATATATATATATATATATATATATATATATATATAATGTGGAGTCAATATGACTGATTTAATTTAAAGTCAGCATGCTTTCTCTCAATCTGGTATTTCACAACTTAATTCTCAATAGCTTTTGTCATTTTGTCTCCACTCCTATTCTATGCCTGTATGGCAAATGCGCCACCTGCATTTTCTGTGTTATCAACACAGCTAAACTTAAATGATTTTCTTTGGAAAACTATTAACAAAAGACAAGACGACTGAGCAGGCTAAGGCATCGCCAAGTGGTGCCCGAGCCACACAACCTCCTCTCCACGTTGGTGACCTTGAAGAGCACAGTAGACCTAAAACTAGCAAGGACAACACCAGTCATAAGTGATAAATTAACAATATTTAACATTGTAGGTCCCAGTGCTGGCCATAGGCCATCCTTAAACAGTTTTACTGGAAGAGGGTCCAGGAGGCAGGTAGTTGGTTTTGAGGTTGAGACATGTTTAGACAATGTCTCAAGAGAGAGAATTTTGGGTAAAAAACAGAGCTGAGACTTACTGTGAATCAGCTTAAGGATATTTTATAATCAACTCTGCAGAGACAGCCAGAGATGAAGAAATCATTTTGACTCTAATCTCATCAATTTTATTGTAATACTGCAAAAGAAATCTGAGAAATCATTTGCAATAAAGTTTTTGTGTAAGTTTAGCCACAGTGTCAAAGAGAAATCTAAGGTTGTGTTTATTATTGCTTATCAGGCCAGAGAAATAGGCTGTTCTAGCAGCATTAAGCACACACTTATGATTAAGTATACTATCATGCCATGCAAGATAGAAAACTTCCAATTTAGATTTGAAAGGCTGCTAAGTCCTGACCAAGCTGTCTTTTGTGATCTTAGACTGCTTCAGACAGATATTGTTGGTGTCAGCATAAATTGCAATGTTACTGTAGCTAGTGGTGCTGCGTGTCTGGGTTCCTTGTTTCTCCCTGCGTGATGCCAGCACCCTAAGAATAGCCTCTATGTCAGAAGCTCTGGCACCAGGTAAACAGCAAACAATGGCTGGTGATGCAAAACTTACTTTGCGGGTAATGGAGTCTCCTAGCACTAGCGTGTGGAATTTAGCCCTGTCAGCATGGGCTGGATAGGCACCCTAGCCAGCAGGACTACAACAGGCTTGCAAGGACAGAAAACTGGTTAGCAGTCGGGAAGGGTGACTGCTGACAAGACCACATGATGGGTGACTCGCTCTTTTCCCCCTTCCTGCAGACGAGACTGGGCTAATGGTAAGGCTAGCAGGCCTGCTATCAGGCCCGGGGCAAACAGTATCTGCAGTGCCCATGGTTCTAAATGAGAGAAGCTGCTCTTCTCTCAGTTACGTTTTGTCCAGGGATAAGAAGCAGTGAAACTACTGTGGGTGAGTAGGAGGGAATTGTAAATCTAGTGTTTAGGCTTTCTGTAAGGAAAGTTAGTTGAAATACTTAATCTTGTCTAGACACTTTTTTGTGTAAATTGTTGTAAAACTGTCAAAGCTCAGTATTATCCGTCAGTTTCGGCCAAGTCAGCGGTAGCAAATAGGCTTGATTGCAGGGAGGAGCTAAGCCTGCGAGGTAAATCTAGCACATATGGGCTAGTCACTACAGCATCAGCTGCAGCGTCAGGACAGCTGAACGAAGACTTAGGGAGTCTCTCTGCGGGAGCCTCTCAAGGAAGTCCAAGTAACTCTCTGTCCACCAACGATTGTAGCCATGAGTCTACCCAGTCCCAGTCAGGACATCAAACTGGAGAAGATTCCACAGGGGAACCATTGCTCGATGCTGTAACCCAGCCAATCTCTGCTACCCAGCATTCTCCACCGGTACTGAACTTGAAGTACTATGAAATTGCCAGTCTGCAGTCAAGAAGGCGGACACCATTTCAGCCTATGCCTCCTTGCAGACTCTCCACTTCCTGGCCCTTAGAGAGACCTGGATCACCCCAGAAAACACTCCCACTCCAGACTCACTCCTGCCCTCTCAACTGACTACTCATTCTCACACTTCCTGAGACAAACAGGTCGAGGAGGAGAAACTGTACTCCTCATCTCACCCATGTGGTCCTACCAGGTCTTTCCCCTGGACCACCTACCCAGATCTGCATTTGAATTCCACACTGTCTCTGTCTCATTTCCTTTCAAACTCAACATTGTGGTGATCTATCACTCTCCCGGTACTGTCTGTGACTTCTTTGATGAGATGGACGCCCTGCTAAGCTGCTCCCCTGATGATGGCACACAGCTCGTTGTCCTGGGTGACTTCAACATCCCCCCCAGAGAAGCTACACTCATCTGAATTCATCGACTTCTTCTCCACATTTGACCTCACACTCTCCCCCTCTCCACCCAACCAACGGGCCAGGAACCAACTTGACCTTGACTTCACAAGGTCCGGTAGTACCTAGGCACTCTCCGTTACCCTGATCACTGTGTCTGACCATCATGCTGTCACTTTCTCTTTCCCCTTGAAGTCCACCACCTCCCTCGCCCCTACGCCTCACTCGGTCACCACCTGCCCCGATCTGAAATCCCTCTCTCCCTCCGCTCTCTCCTCAACTGTTCTTTCCTCACTACCATCCACAGATCAATTCTCTCTAATGTCTACTGAGGAAGCTTCCTCCACTCTGATATCTGATATCCTCCCTCTCCTCTTTAGACGCTCTCTGTCCGCTCACCTCCTGGCCGGCACGATCACCCCCCCGGCTGTCTGAAACTCTGCAAACCAATAGATCGGTGCTACAAGCAGCAGAGAGAAAATGGAGAAAATCATGTCATCCTGATGACCTTGCTCACTGTCACCACCTCCTCTATGACTTCACCTCAACGGTATCAGCAGCTAAATCTGCCTTCTACCTGTCAAAGATCAACTCCTCCAACCCCAGGAAACTATTATCCTTGTTCTCTTTCCTCACCCCTCCTACCCCTACCCCTCTTTCCTCCCTCACTGCTGATGACTTTGCAGCTTACTTTACCAAGAAAGTCAGACATCAGCTCCTCATTTACTCCTATGCCCGTCCAGAAAGCACACCCCCAACCCTCACCTCCGAAGGCCTTACCTGCTTCAGCCCTCTTTCCTCCAAAGATGTTCTCACACTAGTGTCGTCTAACGTGCCACCACCTGTTCCCTGGACCCGATTCCCTCCTCTCTTCTCCAAAACATCTCACACGTTATCCCGCCATTCCTCACCACCCTGATCAACTCCTCCCTCACTTCAGGCCGTATCCCAGCTCATTTCAAGACAGCCAAAGTAAAACCACTCCTAAAGAAACCTACCCTAGGCTCAGCTGACATCCGAAATCTCAGACCTGCATCTCTTCTTTCATTCCTCTTTAAAACCACTGTCCTCCTATTTTTCACAAAACGACCTCCTTGACCCTAATCAGTCAGGCTTCAGGACTGCTCACTCCACTGAGACGGCCCTCCTCACAGTGACTGAGTCACTCAGTGTCGCCAGAGCCTCGACTTATCTTCTAAGTTCGACACAGTTAACCACCAAATCCTCCTCTCCACACTGGCCGAACTTGGCATCCCTGACTCTGCTCTAACCTGGTTCACATCATACCTGTCAGGTCACATGGAACGGCTCCTTGTCCAAACCCTGCATTCTGGAAACTGGTGTCCCTCAAGGTTCAGTATTAGGACCACTTCTGTTTTCACTATACACTAGATCACTAGGCTCTGCAATCACATATCACATCACAAATGTTCCTGTATCATCCGATACCCACGTTGCAATGCACATCTCGGAATGTCTGGCAGACATCTCCACTTGGACAGATGCACATCACCTCAAGCTCAACTTTAGTAAAACTGAACTCCTCTTAATCCAGGGAAAAGACTGCCCTTGCATGGACCTGTCAGTCACTGTCGAGGACGTCACAGTATCGCCTTTGTCAACTGCGAGGAACCTGGGCTCCTCCGTGACCTCCATTGGCTTCCTGTTGCAGCTGATCTGATTCAAGGCAATGGTGCTGGCCTTCAAGGCCATCAATGGAACTGCACCTGTCTACCTCTAAACACTGGTCAGATGACACGCCCGAGCACGAGCAATTCGCACTACTACATCAGCTGGCCGGCTGGTACCGCCATTGCTGAGGGCAAAAAAAGCTTGCTCAGCAAAGTCGTGACTCTTCTCTGTTCTGGTACCTCAATGGTGGAACGAACTCCCGACCAATGTCAGGACAGCGGAATCACTCACCATCTTCCGCAAAAGACTCAAGACTCATCTGTTCAGACTTCACCTCGACCCCGCAAGGTATGACTCCCGGAGGTAGCAAGAGGCAGCAGCAATACATCAATAAGCTTGTAGCCTGCCAAAAACTAAAAGAAGAAGAAGAGTTCGAACAGTCATAGCGCCAGGCTCGTTCTCCTGCCTTCATCCACAGATTGTCAGCAACACTCGAAACCATGATTTTACTCTTCTAATTCTCCTTCCTCACTCTGACTTGCTGTTTCCTCAAGTGACAAATGTTCTTTAAACTCCTTTGCAAATGTAAACAGACTCAGGTGTTTCCCGGAAAGTTAAGTGAACATAGCAATGGTAGCCGAAACCCAGTATTAAATGGGCTGTAAATTATTAAAGGCTGTAACATTAATATTAATAAGCTCCGATGTAGGCAGTTCTTTTATTGGTACTTTTTGTATGTGCTCTCGGATTTACAATCCATGCACATGGACTTTGACCACTTCTCACTGATCATTTGAAGGCACCATGGATACAAGCAACCCAGCACAGCTACTGACAGTCCTGTCTTACTACATGGAGTTGCCTTTGATAGTGATCAATAATCAACATACAATCAAACTCTGTTTGACTGTGTATGAGCAAAATGCTCTATTTAACTGAGGAGGAGCAGCGGTGCGTCTGTGTGCATAATGTGGTTCGTGGAACTCAGTCCTCTGATCGGACAGGACATACAAACTATCATTCTGATTAATAGGGGGTGGGTGAAATAATTAATCTCTGATGAGAAACACATTGATAACATAACCTTCAGCCATCCTCCAGCATCTACAGCATGTACAATGTAAACTGTAAACTTCACTATTTCAATGTCCTTTGCTCAACATGTAAAAGTAAAATAAGAAACAAAGACATAATACCCAAAGTAAGACTAAAACTAAGAACTGTTCGATTCTGTGTGTTTAGCAGACAGCAGCAGCAGGTCTGGGCCAGGAGGGCTACTGTGAATACATACCTAATTAGCATTACAGTGGACCTTTTTGTTCACTTAATGGGCCATCGCTCAACAAGTCTCCCAGCACCCACAAGGTGCATTGTCACAGTGGGACAATACAAATTACTACAGTGTAGTGTAGTAGTGTTTTGTTTTATCTTTTCAAAAACATTCCTCTGTGGTGAGCTTGAATAGCAGTTACAATATATACATGAAAATACATACAAAAACAGTAATGATAACAGTGGTCACAACTGACTAATTTAACAAGGCTAACAATCTGACAAAGTAGGCTACATTTGGAGGAGCTGGGGATGAACCTCTGGCACTGCGATCTGCAGACAAGCAACTGTACAGGGCCATCCACACCAAGATCAATAACTCGGCTATAACAATAACAATGTACACAGCTGCACCGAGAACGCGTTGTGCAACTATGTCAGCAGCTTAGAAAAATTAATATTGATGGATAACATGGATGTTAATGACCTTATAATTGCATTGACAAAACATGTAGGGCCTATTTATACCCATTTGAATTACCTCTATATAGTTTTTTCATCAGTTTGGTACTATAATAACAAAATTAAAAATAAAAAAATCAACACTCATATATGGCTACAATCACATTTTTTTCATCAAAATTATTGTATCCTAAATTTTCCCAAAGACTTATTCATTCTAAAATATCAAAAGGTATTCTTTTCTATAGGTTCACTAGCTACTAAAACCATGCATACTGTGCTGAATACAAGGGGTCTTATCTGTATTTACAATGTAGCCTGATTCTGCACTCTACAGTACTCACATTCCATCCATCAGCCCATAATGTTACGAGATGTTTACCATTGCTATAGCAACAAGTAGCAACTGCCATTAGCACATATTAGCTAGTTTAGCCCCATCTTCTAAAGAACAGTAACCCATTTAATTTGGTGTTATTGAACTATCAACAGCTACCAACAGCCATAGTCCTTACAACCTTAACTAATGTTTTGTCACAAGTTAGATTGTCAAAATCAGAAAAAAGGAGGAGCTACTTTAGCATTAGTGAGGGATGCGTCCACAATAACGCAGTTACCTATAGTTCCCTCTAATAATGTAATGAAGATGCGCATCAGAAGGGATTTAGAGGTGGGTATACGCAATTCCGACTGAAAAATATGTAGTTACACATCTTTAATTTTTTTAACTTCGGCTGTGCCGAAGCAGTCATATCCACTTCCTGTGGAATTAACCAGCCAAAAAACGGACAGCACCATTCTTCAATTGCTGAGCAAAATGTGGCCAATTGGGACATAAAGTAAAATTGTGTCATCAGGATTTTGTTGTCATCATCAAGATTCAAGGACTCTGCTGCCACCTAGCGTCTACAGTTATCAAGTGCAGGCCCCCCTTTTACCGCTGTGGCGTCACCGCAGTAACACAGTGGCAAACAGGTCTTATGACAGGAGAAGCATCTGTACATTTCATTTACAGTCGTGAACAAAGTTTAGTTTATATGAGAAGAAAGACAGTGCATGAGCACTCATTTAGTGTGTTCATGCACATGACACGTGCACGTGGCACTTGCCATGTTGTTGAGACGTTGTTGCTGAGATATACTGATATTAAGTACTTCAGTGTTAGACGTCAGGCCGAAATAAAATAAAAGAAGCAATACATGTGCCTGTCGCTTCCATTTATTAACGACGGCCCAAAGAAAGAAAATACAGTCATCATTAACGAGTCAAACAAACACATACTGTATTTGTATCTTCCATCTCTGTGACAGAAATAAGCATCCATCCCACATTTTGTCTTTTTCATCAGCACTCTTTTTCTGCAAACTCATTATATTCTGCCTTTTCTACACTGTGTGTCCAGATGGTGAGGCGTCTTGCTGTCATAATGCTGTGGTAATCCCTCCTGCACATGGTGCCCTCGCTCCAGTAAACACTCTTCCTATTGTTTCCTAGACTTTCTTCATACCCCCAGCCCCCGTGATACCACTGGGCCCATGGCCCTCGGAGCTGGGCAGGTTTCATACTGTACAAGTAAGTCAGCCTGTAACCTTTCTACAGATCAGGGAAGCCTAGTATTGTATTGATATGGAGATATGTACAATATGTTGGTGCCTCTATGGGAGGGTGAGAGGTTTAAAGGTTTTCGCACAGGTGAGAATGGGAGGGAAACACTGGAAAAATATTGACTATGAATTTGAAGGTCTGGCGGTCTTTCTGTCAATGGGATTTAACCATTATTATGGTAGAAAATCAAGGAATCGGTGATGAAAAGTAGCCTAAGATCCTCCAATTCCCACTGTTTGTCACTTTAGTCAGATTCTTTATAGATCAACAATCTTTCATCATCTTTAAAAAGAAACTCCTCTAGCTGCTTCTAGCTGTTGTTTATTTGAGTTTCACACTGGAAGATTTTCTTGCAAGCTTGATCCAAGGGGAAAAAAACCCCAAACATCTTCAAGCCCACAGAAAGTATTTTGTAAGCAAATATTTCTGAACAAATGATGCTCGGCATGTTATCAGTATATTTACGATGGCTCAAAGACATGGCTGTGTGGGTCTAATTAAAAATGTGAAAGGGTTAGCAGCCTGCCGCTCCTTGGCAGCTCCTGGCAGCTCTCCTGTCAGGCAGCCAGCTGTTTAGTCCTGCCCTGAATTATTGCCAGACCCACCGCCAGGCATTGTGGGATTGGCAGGGCTGGGCATAGAGCTATTGTGTTCAGCCACTGAGGGAAATGAAAAAAAAAAAAAGAAGACGGAACACAAAGCATCCACTCTCTTAAAGCAACATTATGTAGAAATCATCATGTTGTGTGTTTTAGGTTCTGAGTGCAACAATACTGTTGCAAATACAAAACCCACATCTGCAACAATTTCTCAGAGGTAATGTAGGTGCGAACTACAAACAAAACTCATTACATCGTAACAATGTTATGGCTTGAAAACTTGTATCTTGAAGTAAACATGTGTGTAACTGTACTGTCCCCTCTCACTGAAGGGAGTTACATAATGTAGAAACAAGTGACAGAGACACAATTCACCCTGTTACAAGACACTGTAACACTGAAGCTGTTATTTTAGCTAAAGGTAAAAAAAAAATAATAATAATACATAATGTTGCTTTAAAGTTCCCAGTAACAGTCAGGGAGGACACAGCAAATGCTGCTGATGTGCAGAGAAGAAACGCACACTAAAGGTTTCACATTCCGTTAGTGTCTCTGTTATTTCTGTTAGCTTTATGATGTTGAAATTTGGTGGACATTCACTAACATTTTAAAGAATTTGTAACTGAAGGATATGAAGGTTTTTGTTTTACTAATGACTCATGCAATCACGTTTGTGTTGCTCCAGTAATGCTCTACTATACTCCAAAACCATCAGACATGGATCACCATATTAGGGTCAGTCTACACAATTCATTTTGCATTTTCATTCTTCAGTTCATAGAAAAAAAAATCAAATCAACACATGCATGAAACAAATGTAAGACATTGCATGTAATATCAAAATATATATCAAATATAGGCATGAGTGGGAATACACTGTAGTAAAGAAAGTACGTAATGTACGAAAAGGGTCATGTGAGAGGAATTGTGCAGCAACATTACACGCCTTTTTATACTATCAAACACTCAATAAACACTGTGTTGTGTTCTGATCTAATTCTGACCAGAGTGTAATATCATTGAGTATACATATATGGGTTTGTTTTGACGAACATGACATATCTAGGAGGGGGAAATATCTGATCCATAGCTGCCATGGAGGACACTGAGATCATGCACATGTAATGTTAACACAGAGCTATTCTGAATGGAACAATCCACAGAGGGTGAGAATGTGCATACTGGTTAACACCTTTAACACCATGTGTACCATGCACGCAGTCTTTTCAGTCTGATGAGTGTGATGTGGCAAGTTGACAATTAAGGAGAATTAAAGTGTGAATTTGGGTGACATTTTGTTTTAGAGCAGTTTTTTTTTTTTTTTTGTTTTCACTACATTATGTTCGGATTATATCTATAGTAAGAAGAAAAAAACTATGACAAGTTGTAACCTTTTTTTAAATCTCTTCTGTAAATATGTTTGCCAGTATGCATTATGATGATTGTAATGATGATGATCTTTAAATAAATAAAGATTTTTTCCTGTATTATTGATTCAAACAGCACTATATAAGGGCTGTAGCTGTGTGTAATGGCTCTGAAACGTGATACAGTGGCTGCTTTGACGTTGCTAGAGGACATTGCCAATGCGCAATTTAGGCACGAGCAAGATTTCAGGGAAAATACTGATGTTCTGGCCCACAATGATGAGTGCTCATCAAGCGGAGGGAGTGTGGGGATCCCCTCTCCTCCTCCAGGAGCTCACACACTCTCACTGTGTGCAGAGATGTGCACGGTGAAAATGTGTGAGCAGCGGTTTCTGCACTTTCACTTGCTTTATATTGTTGCTGATGCCAGAACTTAAACATTGAGATAATATTTGTTTTCCTCTGTCAGTTCGATCAGTCAAGTTTAAAGTCAGTAAAATTATTTTTTCTTCTTCTTCTCCAACTTCTTCCTTTTCCTCTAAATTAAAACTGCAACAAAATTCTGGCCCTTTATATGCCAACCAGGTAATTTGTATTTATTTTATTTTCAATTTATAGCAAATTGTGGGGATGGTCAGATGGTTTGTGCATGTGCACACAATTTTTAGGATGATTGAGATATATGAGAAAAAGACGCGTGGGAACAGACGAACGTGGGATTTTTGTAAATCTGAGGAAAAGACTGTGTATGCATGTTTCCCATGTACACAGATTTCTTCACCTGAACATGCTGGTCTGTAGTACTGTTGACATTTGATTCTAAATAGGTACATAAAAATTGCAAGTTTATAAAATAACTTGCAAAGAATGATAGATTTACTTTAAGGCAGGCCTAAATTGACAATAAAAACGGAATTAATAATAGACAATAATAATAATAACAATAATAATAATAATACAGTAGTTATAGTAATAATAATTGTGTATAATAATTTAAAAAATCTACAACAAAAGTCATTTAAAAATTCAACAGCGATAGTGAGGGTATGAGCTAAAAAAACACACAGAGTTGAATCCCCTGAATATAAACGGACCATTCTCAGAGTCTATAATGTTATTGTTGTTAATAACATTATTACTATATTATTAATTACATAGAGGTGACAGTCAGTGGCAGTGTCTGTACCTTCTCTATGACTCGTGCTGTCTGATGCTCTCCTGTGTAACCAGCCTCCTGTCACAGGCCTCATCATCCACACTTTTACCTCCCTGGGTCTCAACCTCGTCCATTTCTCCTACGCCCCATTTTTCCCACTTTGTTTATGTATAACTCGTTATTTTTTTTTCCATAGATCTCACAGAGCCGAGCACTTGAAATGTTCCCCTCACAGCCGACACCGCTGCTGCCATCACCGACTTCCACTAAGCTCAGCCAGATCTTTGGCTCTATGTGTTTTCCCTCTTCAAATGGCACTTTTGTGTCTCAAATTGTGTGTGGATGAGAAAACAACGAAAAAAGGAGAAAGCTAAAAGTGACAGTGTGTGCTGATATCAGCTAGTGACAACAAAGATGCTCCCCCTCCTTCTCCACCTCCAATTCCTGCTTCTTCTCCTTCCTCCTCTTCTATTATCTTGTTTCTCTAAAAGGGATGCATTTGTTTGTTCTCCTTTTGTTCTGCTCTGGAGACATTTTCTCCCCCTGCTTCCCTCTCTCTCCCCGTTCTGCCTCACACTCACTCACTCCCTTCTTCTTTTTGTTTTCCTCTACTCGAAGGCTCGTGGGCCAAAAGCTCATAATCATTTCAAAGGTCCTTTAAATTTATAATAAGAGTTCTGCATTGTGATAAACAACATGTCAGAGGGAGAACATCAACATGGCTTCCTGTGCACGAACATGCACATACACAAACACACTAAAGCACTGTGTGACCTGTCTTTCCCTTGTTCTCACACACCTTTCTCCTTCTGTAGTTTGAGTTTTGATTAAGAGGTGGTAGGCATGAGCAGTATTAGTGCTCATTTGTGGTCCAATCGCAGAGCCAATAATAGTGGGGAAACACCTGAAACACAAAGGGAGCAGGGTGAGATGAGCTATACTAAATATTTCATCAAAAAGCTTGCACAATATTAATGAAAGCTCACAAGGTGTTATCGTTAAAGTCGTTAGGTTGTTAGAGTCCATTTTATGCTAATGTTCAGGTTCATGCTTTCATTTGAACGGTCTACGAGAATAAGTTTACATGCTTTAAATGTTCAAAAAACACATTATTAGGTTGTGTTGTGTGTGGTTATTTCCTGTTTTATTTTGAAGCTCTGTCCTCTTGTGTCATCAGGTCTGGCTTTTCATTTTCTCCCTTTGACCTTTTGAGGCCTTTTTTCCTCTTCACCTGTGTTTCCTCTGTTAATGAGTCCTGTCACGTTTTGTCAGTTTGTCTGTTCTGTGTTGTCTTGTGTCTCAGTCCCGTGTCTCCTTTGTCCTTCATGTTCGTTCCAGCAATCCAAGAGCTTCTTTGGTTTTCTATTTTATTCAGTTTGTTTGTATTTTTTTCCTGCCTCTTTGTGTCTTTTTTTGTTTAAACCATAACAGATATATGTCAGTTCTCACATGAGCAGTAGCCAGATGTATAAAGGATGTGTACACCTTTTCCCGCACATAAACTGGCATTTATGAAGGAGGAATGTGTGATGTGCTGCCTCAGACAAACTTCAGACCAGTGTGCATATGTCTTTCTATTTTTTCTTTCATCCTGAATTGTGAAGGACTTTGCAAAGTCTGTTTCAATAAGAGTTCTTTAGATTAATGGCATCACTGAATGAATGAATAGCTTCAGCAGTAACAACAGCTGTTCCAGTGCTGCTGACCCTGGCTGGTGAAACACAGTTAAACTGTATCAGGCCTCTTATTTTCACTTCTTTTAGGTCTAGTGAGTGGTGGAGCAAGCACAAGTATTGACATGAAAAGTTTTGAAAAATTTTAAGGTTTAAGGGCATTTCTACTCACATTAGAGGATAACTGTGGGAGTAGAAATGAAGCCTGTGTAAGTAGACCCGTTTCCACAATGAATCAGTTTTATAAAACCAAATCAGGCTCATAAATCTGACCAAAAGAGTCCATATGCATGTCCATCTGAAGAGCTGACTGATCGATTGCAGGCGAATGGCTTGGAACACATGTATCAGCTGAACAGCAGCACCACGCCCACTGCACAGACACAGGGTGTGTTTGAAATCACTTACTAACATACTATTCATACGAAGTTTGACATAGTATACTATATAGTATAGCATTATGCAGCTTTGGTGTATATGAGAAATACCCAGATGTGCTGTATACTACATTGGTAAGAATTCTGAATTCTCGTTTCACTCTCAGTCGCCTCAGCTCAGCATCCTGCTCTTCTGCTTATCAAATATACCGACAGAAGCTGCTAACATTGCTCCGACTTTCTTTGATTCAAATAGTTATTTCACCTGAATACTTTACATTTCATAATCAAACATGGACCATAAACATCAGCCTTTATAATGTCTCTTTCAGTTTTATCTCTAGTTAGTAATTAATCAAATCAGTTGTATTAATATAGCCCAAAATCCCAATCACACTGCCTCAGTGGGATTTACAAAATATACAGTGAATGACAACCTCTGGCCTTAGACCCTTGATTTGAGTGAGGAAAAACTTGCCATATTGATAAAAAAAAACTTTAACCAGGGGGAAAAAATAGATAAAAGAAACCTCAGGGAGAGCCACAGAGGAGGGATGTACAGAACAGAACAACAAACCACAATTTACAAATTGCACTGACAGAATATCTGATACAAATGATAAAGTATACGTAAAGTTTGTGGATCCAGGAGACGACTGAGCAGGCCGCCGCTAACATTGGTGCCCGAGCCACCCAACCTCCTCTCCACCATGGTGACCTGGAATAGGAAAAGCACATTTTACAGAAATACGGATCTAAGGACATGGTAAAACAGAGGAGAACAATGATCCAGTGGAGCCCAGGGTGATCTAATATTAATGAAGCCAAATTTGAGGGTTTTAAGCTCATTGGAGCTGCAGTTTCCAGTGATAGGCCGTTCAGTGGAGCTCATGGTAGATAATGTATGAACTGGAACAAGGTACCTTTTAGTAATTTTATGTTTTGGCTGCCTATGCAGGAGGGATGATGGGATGCAGTAGTGATTAGCTTTGGTATTTCATCATGTAAGACTGTGTAAGGTGCTTGCTCCACTGTCAGAGGTGGAGATCAAATGAGATTATTGTGATTTACACATTTAGAGGATGATTCAATGAAAGAGTGGCGAGAGAAGGAGACAGTCTCAATGTTGTAAACTAAGCTATCAGTCTGGTTTTCTGCACTAAGTCTCTGACTAGCCTTATTAACTAGGCTAGTAGAGTCCATACCAGCACCAACAGTATCACTGGCAGACTCTTTAGTCACCTGCGACCTGCCGAGTGCTACATATCTAGTGTCAAACCTGCTTCAAACACCTGTCTATAATGCTAGATAAAAACAACTATGCCAACTCCAGTAGGATGAAGGCCGTCAGCTCTCAGCGGGTGGGGCGACCCCAGAAACAGGGCCAGTTATCCACGAACCTGTATCCCTGCTCCCTACAGTGACGCACCAGCCAGCGTTTCTTAACTGTAAGTCTACTTTACGTCTCATCATTACCCTACTGGGGTAAGGGATCAGAGACATTTAATTGATACAACACATCTTTTCACATCATCAGACAAATATTGTTGGCGCCAGCATGAATTACAAAGTTTTGCTGTAGCTTTTGGTGCTGTGTGCCTGGGTTGCCTGTTTCTCCCTGCGTGATGCCACCACCCTAAGATTAGCCTCTATGTCGGAAGCTCTGGCACCAAGTAAACAGCAAACAGTGGCTGGCGATGTGAACTTAATGTTGTGGGTAGTTGAGTCTCCTGTCACTAGTGTGTGGAGTTTAGCCCTGTCAGTGGGGGCTAAAGAGGAACACGAGCCAGTAGGACCAACAACTGGGCTAACAAGGACAGAAAACTGGAAGTTTTTGGGAAGGCTGACTGCAGTTGGGGAGGCTGGCTGCTGACGGATGACTTGTTCTTGCGCCACCTCCCACACCGCGGCCGAGCAGGGACAAACTCCACAGCTGCTGATGAGACTCAGCTAGTGCTAAGGCTAGCAGGCCTGCTATCAGGCGCGGGGCGAACACTATCTGCAGTGCGCGTGTTTCTAACTGAGAGAAGCTGCTCTAACTCACAGACACGTCTCTCTAATAGAAACACCCTATCAGCAGCTGCAGAACGGTCAGCACAAGCCATCGGACACTTGTTTATCAAGGCTGTGTTACTGCGGTGACAGGCAAAAACCAGTGAGCTAGGCTAGGTTGAGGAAAGCTAACTGGGCAGCAACAGACTACCCAGTAACAGAAGATCGGTTTGAGAAAAAACATACAAGTGTTAAAAGTCTAAAGTTAGGTAAGGTAAAAAACCAGTGGGACTATGAAAGACTCAGAAATCGAACAATAAACAGCAAAGACAGATAGACAAGGAGAGAGACACAGTTAATAAATACAGCTTTAGATCTCACGGGAATCCTGGTAGGTATCACAGGAAGCGACGTCACGAGTCAATGGTAACTGTCATAATATAAACCTAAACCTACACTGGTTAACAAATGATTCAAACGGTTTAAAAGAGATATATGACAACCTCAGTCTGGCACAGCTGATCGATGAGCCAACAAGACCTAATTTGAAGGATCCCTCAAAGTCAACATTGAAAGTGAATGCCTGAGTTTTTGCACTTGGTCCAAGTAGCCTGCACTAGAAGAGCTCGATTGGCAAAATCAAGGTCGAGAATTTTCATCAAAAGATTGTCCCATTGCATGTAGGTGCTGATAAAGCTGATCTAAACAACTATTGACCAACTTCTAAACTGCCATGTCTAAAGTCCTGGAACCATTAGTCAATAATAAGTCCACACCAGTCTGGTTTCAGAACTAAGCATAGTACTGTTACTGCTCTCACCTCAGTTACTAATGATATTATATCTGTGGTTGATAAAGGGAAATACTGTGCTGCCCTCTTTATGAATCTAACAAAAGCTTTTGATCGTCTTGACCATGCTTTGCTCATACAGAGGTTAAGTGAAGTTGGTTTTGAATTTAATTCCTGTAATTAGTTCAAGGACTACCTGTCTCATAGACAACAATGTGTGACTGTAGGAAATGATCCTTCTGTGTTTTTATCATTGTCTAAAGGGGTTCTGCAAGGTTCAATACTGGGTCCTGTCTTATTCATAACCTACATTAACAATATTGCATCCTCTATGATGAATTGTAAGGCCCATCTTTATGCTGACGATACAATCCTGTACTGCTCTGCTTAAACTGCACATAAAGCCATTACTATTCTCCAGCAAGCTTTTGACAAACTGCAAGACTCTCGTTTTTAACTGAGATTAGTCCTCAATACAAACAAAAACAAATTCATGATATTCTCAACAGCCAGAGATATCGCAGACATTGGGCTGCATGTTAGCACTTTAACAGGACACAGTATTGAAAGGGTTTCTGAATACAAATATTTGGGTATCTGGTTGGATCAGAAACTCACCTTTGAATTTAAACTTGATACAGTTATACATATAGGTCAGTGCAAGACTTTAATTTCCATCTACCCAGCATTTGAATGTAACTGTATTTAACTACGTGCTGTACTGTTGTTGTTTTATGCACTTCTGTGTTACTTGTGTTTTGTCAGGTTTGATTATTTGCAGTTTCTTATCATTTTCAGCACTTTTTTTCGTTTTATTTGTATTCTGTTATATTGTGTAATTATGTTTGTTGTTTCTGTTTGTTATCACATTTTTGTACCCAGTATGTTGATCAATTTACTTGTGTGTTACAGTGAAGATGAATTGCTTCAGTATATTTAAGAGTGAATGGTCTGCTGGTAATACCATTCTTAAATGTTCATTTAATAAGCAATATGCAGTATACTGATTATGTATGTAGTAGGCAGTACATTAGTTTGTGATTTTGAACACAGCCACAGACATACACACAAAGAGAAACAGACCGGGGAGCACAAGAAACACAAGGGCCTGGAAAATCACAGGAAACAGGGAATACTGTGGCGACATGGCTGTGGCCATGACAGTCACATCTGCAACAGTGAAGTAAGTTCAAACCTTGTGTGATAATCTGCATAGAGGAGCTTCTCTCTTGCTTGTGTGTATGTCTGTTCATCTCTCACATCTGTTTTTAGTTTTTTTAGGAATTCCTCAAGTTTGACCATTTCCTTGTCTCATGTGGCTCCAGTCAACAAGCATTTTTGCTCCTTAGAATTTGTATCATAATGGCAAACTGAACACTTTTGCGTCAGTCGCAGCCAAATGCGGAGGAACAGGAGTGTTTTCCTGATACCTTCCACATATTTTTATTACTGGAGCTGGTGTTAAACCCATCCTGGCCTCCGCTCTGTGAAGTGTGCCAAACTAGCCACGAGGTGAGCATTATGTAGTTGAGTTAGTGCAACACATCTTCATACTAAAACGGCTCAATAGGTTAATTACCAGTAACTCCCAAAAGGACATGCCTACTGTAATGTAACAGGTGCACTGAACCTTGTCGCACGTGTGCAGTTCTGTTGGTAATTTCAGTTATTTATGTGATGTTACTTCAGGTTAGTAAGTAACGATAACTCACCGTTGATCTTTGCTTTCACACTGGACAGCAGTCTGCAAACGAGGCACTGCAGGCAATTCAGGAGCAATGTTCTCAGTAGGAGTGAATGATTTCCTTCGGTGTGGACTTTGGGCTTTGTAACGTTGATAAGATGTTTTACATGCATCAGAAAGCTATGTAACACATGGGGAAAGGGAAAAACCCAAAAAGCATAATATTGAATATATGGTTGGATGGGGAGACATTTTAACCTACATTTTCACAAGGTTTGTCTTCCTAAAGTCCGGTTTGCCATTGCATTTAATTAATCTTTCTTTTTAAATAACCAAGACAACACATGTAGCCGTACATTGTTCATATGCCTGGTGGGTGTCAGTCTCCATTTAATCTTAGCCTTTGCTCTAACTAACATTTGAGAGCTGCCTGACACTGTTTGCATGTAAACACACTGCAGAGAATCAGCCTTTTCTCTCCAGAAAGATGATGTTTGTAGGAAATTGAGAAGCTCAGCCCTGGCACTGCTTCTCCCCATAAATCTTTTAGCATGTGCCTTTTGGCTAAATGACTTTGTACAGACAAAATTTAACCTCGATCCCGCCCTGCAAGCTGTGAGAGTAGAGAGAGCTAGACGGCGTAGAAGAAATACATGGAGGCGGATTTTCAGTTAAAGGGAGACATTTTGTCTTGGTTTGTGTTGAATGCTCTCGTGTTTTTGGTGAAAAGACCTTAGGAGTAGAATTTTGGTTGTGAAAAGCAGGAATAATACAACAACATACCTTCAAGGTAGCAGGAGTCTTTCTTTTTTTTGCTTTTTAAGCAGGAGATAACCTGGAGAAATGTTAGGAAAGCAAAGTGATTCACATGTAATCATTGCCTACACAGCTAATCCATCTATTGAACTGAACAAGTGGCAGCTCAGTGCAATATCAAACTGGAAAGGTTATGGTTCGTTTCTCTCTCTTAAAATATTAATGTAAAAGTTTAAATTTTTTTTCTGACAGGATTGAAGAGGTTGGACCATCTAAGGGGGACCCTCCCAAAAAAGAACAGAATAGATGTAATATCCTGGTGGTTTTATAACTTTATGTGCTGATACTTTAATGAGAAAAACTAAGTGGACATATTGGAGGATGTGATTGGCCCAAGATCCTATGTTTGAAATATTAAAAAGCCAAAATTGCAGAAATTAATTTCTACTACGATGAAGAATCACCAGGACCTGAGGCCTGTGTCTCAGAGCTACATGTTGTATGTTGTTAGCTGCTTATATTGGTGGCTTTGTTTACGCCCACTTTTTCACCCTTCATAAAAAGCAATAGTCTTTCATTCTTAAGGTGCACATGTGTAAGGATGTGTGTTGTTGAGCAAGTCCATTAAAGGTCCACTTTGTAAGAAAGTAGATTTCTGAGTCTGTCCCAGCTTCACGATGGTGGATGACCTGACCTACGATTCCAAAGCATCAGTGTCTGGCACGTTGGGAAAGAGACTCAACTTTCTTTCAAAGTGGGCCTTTACGTTAACTGGACAACATCAAAATAGCTGTGTGGCACAGGTACATATGATATATATTGTTTGGGGGTCGGAAAAAAAAAAAAAATTTCTCACACTTTAATTATACCAAATAAAAATCCACCACAGAACAAAAATCTAATCAAACAGTGAAATCAGTGTGACTTAAAGGGGTTTTGCTGTTTTTTATTTAGTACATTTCATGACCTCACAGTTATCAGGTGCCGGGTTCTGTGGCACTGTAGTAACAGTTAAAGTTTTAAAGACGATAATAACCAGTGAAAGCTCCCAGTCACAGCCTTTGTTTCCTTGCTGACTTCCCTTCTCAAACTCTTCATGTCATCCCTTTCTTTCTCCCCCTCGCCAATCAACCACAATTTGCTCTGCCATGTTTTTGTATGCCTTCCTCCAAGAGCTGCTGCTCTCTCTCTTAACTGAGTGAGGGGTGTCTCACCAACTCCAATCAAACTGTCCCATACTATAAAGAAAGATACTGTTACTGCACTGCCTGTTCTCCCCCCAAATGTTTTCAGATGCACGTTTAAGCATACTGTTAAGCCAGAATAGAAAAAAGGAAAGACTGTGAACCGGAAGTGTTCACTATATTGTAAAAATTATATTGTATTGTATAAACTATTAACCCAGATTATGTTACTACACTGCCTACTTCTGCCTAAACATTTTTCGGAAACATATTGTTTGGTCTGGTGCAATGTGTTGCGTTGTTGTTGTTCCTATTTTTTGTAATTCATTTTTTTTGTTTTTCTGCTGCATAGACAGCCCGTTTGACACCAGTTGTGCCCACAAGTTTTGCAAATTCAAAACCAGCTCAAGGTTCATTGGACTTTCTGCATTTTTTGTCAGTCCTTGACCTGAGCACTGCCTGCATTTGTACCACTGACAATCTGCACCCCACAAACAAAGATAATGGAGTGTGTATGCAATGTATATGCAGACAAGGTTGGATATGGACACACACACATCCTCCTCCCGTGAACCCTGACATGTCTTCCTCATCTCCACTCTGATTTCTAGTCATGTTGTCTGCGTCTGAGGCATAGATGTTGCTCTTTTTTCATAATTCATCCAGTCCTCTTTATTGTGTCATTTGTTGCTCGCTGCTTGTCAGGAGAGAAAAAAAAACAGGTAAGGATATCTACCTTCATCTTTAATTCTGTCTTAAGGAATCAAGAAAGCACAAGCAACGCTAAGATTCATCACTAGATTCAAAGGATCTGTAGAAACAAAAGGAAACTGTCGAAACCACACCCCGTCATCTGGAGAAATCTGTGGATGGGGCCAGGATGTTCATCCGAAAATGCACAGCACTCACAGGTTTAACCTTCATCTCTCAGCTTTAAAAAAATATTATTATTATCTAATTATTATAATATTAGACTTGATAACAATCTAATTATTTGCCAGTCTAATCAACAATTTAGATTTACAACACAATGTGAATACTCTGGTAGTTATTTTGTAAATACCTCTTTAAACATCCATCCAGGCATTTTATTTCTTATCTGTGTAGATAACTGGTTAATTATAGAATACGATGTGACATCCAAGCATTTCCAACTGTATGATATAAGATAAACAAGTAAACATAAAGGGATTCTGTCCAGACTTGTCGCAATATATAGAGGCAAGGTGAAAAGTGTCTGCGACCACAGGACCAACGCAGCTGGACGTACGCAGCTGGACGTACACTGTTGAGGTGGGACCGCTCTTTATAATAGGCCATGATTGACTTGTATTTCTGTTCTAGAAGTCCTCAGAGGTACATCACAGTTACACTGTTTGTCTTTGAACTCTGGACCAACACAGACAAAATGTTATCTGATCTCATGCCCCTGAAAGCAGGATAACATCTGTGACTGCAGCAACCTCCCGCTACAACAGTCAGCGATCGCAAAGTTGTAATTTCTTGAAAAATAACTATTCAAAGCTCAGTTTATGGTGTAATTGTATCTATGCTCTATATCATTTCAGATGGAACAGGCCAGCGAGCTGACATGTTCACACCCATCAATAAACTGTCGGCTGCAACAATTCTAAAGATGAATACAGCAAATAATCAAAACATTTCAATAATCAATACTGAAGAACAAAGCAAAAATATCAAGTCTCTCTCACACACACTCACAAAACACAGTCACCCCTCCACTTTGCCTAGTTTAAATTTCCTGTGTGTATGTGTGTGTGTGTGTGTGTGATGGTATGTGTCCACAGAATCTGTTGTTTCCATGCTTTCCATTCATTAGTCTATGCAAGCAGCGATTCAATGCATTCTGGTAGCGTAGCATTGTGTTTGGAGAAATGGGGCGTCACGTTGCCCGGTCCTCATTTGTGTGTGTGATTCCATGAGTATGGACACACACAGTTTGTGTCTGCGGTGTACAGAAGTATGCAGCTGGTTGCTTGTGGAGTGGCGGTGGTTCTGCGACTTCACAGGGATTCCAGTGAAAGGTTTTAATTAGCCTCTGACTCAGGTCTTGGCAGTCGGTGTGGAGACGCTTACTGAGGACCGTTAATCTGCACCAACGAGGTCGAGGCCACACCCTGTGGCCCTGAAGAAACCCGGCCGATCCACACCTCCCTATACCATAGACCCCCAGTGCCATTTCTGACGGGGTCACGCTGCACTTTCTCCATCTTGCACACACACACACACACACACACACACACACACACACACACACACACACACACACACACACACAGACAGACAGTCACAGACAAACACATTGACATTGTGCACAAATTCCTTTTCAAGGGAATGGGCATGACCCAGCCAATAACTATACTCACCAAACCACCCTCTCACCCTCTCACTCACTCACTCACTCACTCACTCACTCACTCACTCACTTCATACTTTCTGTCACATACTCACCAGCTTAGTCCAAATCTCTATCCTCTGGACTTGGCCTCAGACTTCAGGTGTACGTAGTCTGACTTGTTCACTATCGTCACCTCAAGCTTGCAAAGGTGTGAGCTGGGAGCCCTGTTGGGATGTCCACTGACTAAGAACAAAGAGATGCTCTGTGATGCTAATGATGTGTTCGGCCTCTGTCACCTCCAAGATGCCCAGAGGATGTTTGTGAACACACTTGTATAAACTGTTTGCATCACTTTTATCATCTGCCACTGCGTGAGGAATCGCTGATAAAAATATCTGAAAAATTTTACAACGCAATGACAATCATTTCTGCTGTATGTGTCACCTGAGCGTAATAATCAATGCGTCTTGTAACCCCCCACACCCAGTGAAATATTCAAACCAAATGCTTAAAATACAAATATGATCAGAGACAGAGCATATTTAAAGATCTTTTTGACAGTACTGCATGAAAGTATTATGGCTGGGAACTAATGATTCAACAGCAATGGGACAACTTGTTTGTTATTGTAGTTACATTAATTTCACTTCTCATGCTGTTGTCCAAAATGTGTTTTTCCACAGTTAAACAGTTGTTTTTATGATTAAACACATACTGAAGCAGAATATTTCCTTAGGTAAAAACATGTTGTGGATTTTAGAAATAATGCAAACAAAATATTCAGCAATCAATTTGGCCTTTCAAAAATAACATTTTCACTGTGGCAAAAAAAACAATTGCTCTTGGATTTACACACTCACCTGACGATGTGGACGCAGTAATCTAACAGCATGAACAATTACATTTATATAACTACGGTAACAAAGAAGAAAATGTCTCTTCCACTATCATACTTTGTCCCGGTACCACTGCAGACGCTGTTAGCACAGTCAACCATGAGGCGAGTGCTGCAATCGTTAATTCCCCGGCATGTTACTTTCATCCCCATGAAGCTCTGTTGTAAAACCAAAAGCTGAAGCATGATGTTGATGACCTCATGATATAGTAGCCTCATAATCATTAAATATACTCTGTGTGGGAATCACACTCTCACACACATGTCAAATACTGTACACCTATGATACAGTGAGAGCAGCTGACTTCACGCTGGAGTAATGTTGTTTCCACTCGTCACGTTGTATAGATGGCATTAATGCTTGGGCTTACCCTTGTGACTAATTTTCTGTGTCTCCTCATCATTCCCAGAGCCTGTGCAAGTCTGAGGTCCAGCTCCACAGCCACCTGCCGCCCAGCCTCTTCCCCCTCTGCCACCAGCCACAATCCCTCTGTGGATCCTCCGTGTCTCACTCACCTCTGCATCCACCTAAGCCTCAGCCTCCCAATATTGTGAGCCCCAGCTACTCCATCTGCTGAGCCACCAGCCTGAGCCTGAGCCCTCCTCCACAACCCATCCACCTGGGCAACCTAAATACATTCCTTGTAACCTTTCCTCCGTCTTGGTTTCTGCTTTTGGTTCCAAGATACAATCACCTACAAATTGTAAAACAGGTGCCAGTGTTAACTATTAAACCTACATCGCTTTGTATTGCAGAGTGCATGGCTGTCAAGAGGGACGCCATTATAAACTGCAGTCCAGCACATAAACTTGTCCATAAGTGAATGGCCATGAAGGCTGTGAAAAGTTCTGTTTAATACATAGTTACATCTGTTATTACTTTGCTCTTCTTGCACTACAGCACTTTTGATAATTAGCTGATATAATATTGGCATCATCCCATTCATTTCCTCATAAAAGAAGCTTACATTTAAAAAAAAAAAAAAACTTATCAGTTTTTCATTAGTGAACTCATACTTATTCAACCCATAATTGGGTACAGCAGGTCCCCAAGTAGCCTATCTCTGGTCACTTTCAAGTTGTTTTACTGCAGCAATTTTCTCTGAATTATTTACGTGAGGTGTGAGATGTAATGTCAATTAATTGATTTAATGTTATTTTGTTATCACCAATCATTCCAGACCACTGACCTTGAACAAAAGTCAGATGTGGAAGTTTGTGTTATGCGTTTGAAAACCCCCACAGTCTCCATGTGTGTGTTACTGCTCCCATCATGACTCCAAATATACATTGCCCAGTGCTGAGTGAAATGATTTTAGTGTAATGGTTGATGATGCTTTATGGTCAGGACTGGAAAAGCCCCCCCACCCATGGAAGCAGAATGTCGATGAAAATTCACTGTGCATTATTATGACAGTGTTTCAGGTGGATCTCTTCCCCCTCCTGAGCAGATGAGTAATCTGGCAGACTGAGGCACAGAGCCATTAGCATACTTATGAACTTTCACACTGTCTTAATTCTCAAATTAAACACCTGCCTCGTTCTGCTGCTGAGGTGTTTCTGTGCACCGTGCCTCTCTCCCTCTCTTTCAGACTGTTTCATAACTTTTTCCTCTGTTAAGGTTTTTAACTTCTCTTTGTCCTCCCTACTATTATAACGTTTAATAAATGGAGGCAAGGAGGTTATAAGTTGAGTTCATGAAGATGAACTGTTTGTAAAAATATATATGTATTTAGAGAACTAACAGGGATAGTAATTTGAAAATGTGAATTCTAGCAAAAGCCAAGCTTTTTTTGTTTGATTTGCCATTTTTTTCTGGATTTTCTGGATTGAACTCTTAATCTATTTGTCCAACAATTCAAAAATGGTGAAAGAAGCCCGATCGTCTATCATGAGTTCAAGGTGACATGGTGGTCATTTTTGATTGATTTATTATTTTACTCGAATAGATTTTTATTGTTACTACCTTTATGACCACAACCATATTCTGTTTCCATTTCCCCCAGTCTTTTGGGAAAATTAAGCAAGATAGTCAATGAAAGAATTATCCAGTTGACACACAGTAAGCCTGCAGCTTCTTGGTCCTCTGGAGTTCTAAAGGGAATTCAGATTGGTTTTTAACATCCGCCTTGAGAGATCCCATAACAAGTAAACAGCTTAACATGATGGGTGCTGTCTTTTAGTATCTCTGGGCTCTGTGCAGACATCTCACTTCACTGATGTCACTGATGCTCTGTACATGGTACCAGTGATGTTCTGGTGGTTTGGATCACCAGTTGTAGAGCCGTCCTGTCCTGGGCCGTGATGAACCATGCCAGCTTTCTGCTAAAAAATTTGATTTCCAACTGATATGACCTCTCATCGTTGTTCATTATGTGGCTGATGATGATGTTGTCGTCCTCAGACTTCACAGTAGAGTTCCCTTGATGTCTGGGAGTGCAGTCATGGGTGTACAGTGTGAACAGGAGGGGGCTGAGCACACAGCCCTGGGGGGCTCCGGCAGCAGTGATTCTAATATCAGATCTTCTCATGTAAAAATTCTATTGTGTTTTATTTCCTCAGCTTAACAGTTACGTTCTTTACACCATACCAGTCCTCCCTGTCTGTCCACAGCCTCATCAGGGTTCATCCTTTTCTCTTTCTCTTAATTCTCCTCTCTTCCTGTTTGCATTGACATTCACATGCATATTGTATTGATGCAGCTAGAAAATGACATAACAGAATATTTTATCAATATATTAATATATTTTAATGACATATTCTATGTCGTCTTGACTTGTCCACCTGGTTCTTACTATCTGTCTCTCTCTCTCCTTCTCTCTTTCTTTGTGCTGTCAACCAAAAGGTTCACTGACCTACAAAAGTATTTATAATACCATCTAAGGTAGGAACAAGGGGGATAATCCATATCAATTTATAACATCATTCTAATTGGATATTGTGTTACTGTGGCCAGTGCAGCCAACTTAACTCTCACCTTACCCTGGCTGTTTGCTGACAAAACATTTGTATATTCATCTATGGCAAAACTGACATTTCTTAAGGGTCATATATGAAATTGAAAAGTGGCTTCAGCATCGCAAATTCATCCTGCATCTTAAAAAAAAGAATACACAGAAAGAACAAATGAGACGTAATATAATCAGTCAACTCAAGTGGCTTTATCTACAGTTAACCTTTCTCTCCTCCTGCGCTGCTCCTTGGTGAGCCCTGCCTGAGGTAGCCTCACATAGCCACACCTCCGCACACACTGGGGTCAGCACTGTGTGCCCACAATACACCGAGAGAGGAAGACAGAAACGAGCTTAATAGTAAATGACAACAAAAGGCAGTAGAGACTACACACAAAGCTGAGATGAAATGACTGCAATAAATTAGAAAGGTAATATAAATAAAATATCTTGTTCCTTTCAGTGGGATGGGGAAAATAATAAATCATTGTTTCTTAGGGGTGCTGAGATGATATTTAGGTGTGCTTCAGCACCCCTAAAAAGGGATCTAAAATCACCTATGGGCTAAGCACTGAGGCAGGGAAGGAAGTCCAATATCCAGTTGCAAAGTGTGGTAGTCAGTAGTGTTTTATAAAGTCGCCCAAAAAACACACTGCAGTTCCATTGTGTCACAGCAGGGGGGCTGTGTGTAGAGGAGGCTTGTTGTTATCAGAACAAACAGGCACCGAGTGACATCCCAAGCAGTTTGTGCCAAACAACGACCTAAATAGGCCTATATGACATAGAAGTTATTGCATCCCAATCGGTGCGTTTACTGGAGGGATGTTAAACCAGAGAGTCTCTGTGTAGTCCCTCCACGCTACACAGGAACACTATTTTATGGTGGAGTGCTGAGGATGAGTTGAGGAGTCCCACAGCCTGATGACAGAAGCTGCTGGTCGTCTGGTGGGACAGCAGCAGTGACTGTAGTTTTGTATCTTTTGCCAGTCGGCAGCAGGTTGTCATTCTGGGCTCTGTGCAGACATCTTAACATCTGCTGATCAAGTTAGTAATTGTTTCAGAACCAATGTTTATGAAGCTTTGATTTCAGGATTGATTTTATGAGCTCTTACCAGCTCATGAAATCATATCTTGGTTATTAAAAGAAAACAAAATGAAAAACAGAAAATAGCTGATTGACTCCTTCCATCTTTTAAATGTCTGATCCTTGCTTCGTAATTTTTAGACCTTTTCAGCAATATCACAAATGTTGTCTTATGCTCTTTATGCTGGTTCAATTTCATTGTACACAGACTGTCAAAATGTCACACTTCTTTCAGTTCACTTGTCACAGATGTCAAAATTCTCTTCAGCGCCATACTTCAAACATTTATACCTGCTGTCTGCCCCATGTGTGTCCCATATCTCCATGGTGACTGTACAGTACGGAAACATAAAATATGTCCAACAAAAGCTGACATTAAAGAACCAGAACAATGTGCCTGCTACTAATGATTTGTCAAATGACTGCTTTCACTTTGACTTTTAAATATTCAGTCAATGGTTTCGTCTAAACCAGCTGTTAGAAAGGCACATGATTTGGGATCCATGTTGCCGGACTGTATCTGTGATGATTCTACTTCTCTTCTTCTTGAGCCAGAATAGTAACAGCTACAGTTCAGAACTTGACAGCTAGGTTGGAAATCTCACTAAATACTTATACCAAACAAAAAAAAAGAAAAGGACTTAAAAAAAAAAAGGGTGGATTGGTGACACATCACATCAGACCACCTGTTTGGTGGTTGTACAGTTCTGTGTGTTACGGGTCCCAGGGACGGGAGACCACGGGAACAAATATGTAACCTGTATAAAGCAGAGGCATGAGGACACAGTTCGTCTTGTTTCCTTTCCAGATTGCCTCTCTGTATGATTTATTTTACACCATTTATCATAACAGTCACATAAGCACAGTGCACATCGTTTTACCTCATCTCAGTTTTATTTAGTTCAATTTCACATTTTCCCAATTCAGCCTTTATCCCACTTAAATCCCAACTTCAGTCCCAATAACATTTTCTCTCATCTTCTCTTTTCTAATCAACACATATTTAAATGTATATCAATAAACCGTTTCTGTAAATACATTACATTTTCTTTGTCCATTTCACAGTATAAACTGGTTCAAAACACCATTTTCATATAGTGTCGATTTACAGTGTATAAAACACCTTCAAATACAATCGACTACACACCGTGCTTCTGTAAAAGAGCACTGAAATGTGTATCCAAACAAAGTGCTTGTGTTGCAGGCTTATGAACAAAGATAAATTAAAATTGCAACCTTAAATTCTTCAATTTTAACAAATGTACATATTTATAGTAAACACACATAACTCATGACCAGCTGGAAATACATCATGTACAGGTTATTTTCTTGGATCTTAATATTGATGTACAGCACCAGACATTAAATAGATTCTATTATTTGCTCACTGGCTCCCACCAACACATAATTCCTGAGTAACCTGATTCATCATGTCCTTGCCTGACACCATCAGTTGCCACTTGCAGCTATTTTCACATGTTATTCTATTATTAATCCTCTTCAGTACCTATAGTCTACATTCCCTGACTCTCTTTTGTCCTCAACCAAACCAGCGGATGTTTATCCCTCTCTCTCTCAACACCCCTCTATGAGGGATGACTGTTGATAATATTAATTTATTTATTAAGCCATTTATATTTTTTGGCAAGTTCAGTCCTCCATACCCCCTCCACTCTGAGCTGCCCTACAGAATCCATTCTTTAATCATTATCTGTCCTTTCTCTTTTTTCCTCTCCATGTTTTAAAAATCAGTATATTTGTCTACTGTCTATTAGATCCCTGGTAATTAAAGAAAAGGTCACAGAGAGCAGCAGAGATGCCACAGGGAGAAACTTCATGTCATGAGATGACACTGACACACATTAACGTACTCAGTGCTGGGACATATACTGTATGTTTTCTGTGTATCCCAATCCAGCCTGTGACCTTTTCCTTTATATACCTCTTATGGAATTCAGCAGAGAGTTGTAGTTCCCAATGATAGTCGAAATGTTACGTCCAGTACAGCACTGCTTTGTTTTTAGTGCTAATTAGTAAATATTATCATACTTACAAGCTAAACTAAGATGGTGAATATGATAAACATCATACGTGCTAACATCAGCATGAGCGTTGTCTCTGTGAGCTTGTTATCATGGAGAAGTTGAGGGCCAGTTCACTCATCAATCTAAATTACATATTTTCCTCTCACCTGTAGTGCTATTTATCCATCTACATGGTTTTGGTAGGAACTGCAGAGTTTTTGAGACACTGGCCGCAGGAATGTCTGCCTTCTCTCCACTATAAAGAAACTAGATGGGACTGGACTTCTGGTGCTCAAACTGCATCAAATGCACTGAAAACTCAAAAGCGATGTCTCATTCCAGAAATAGTGGTCCAGTTACTGAAGATAATCCACAGAGGCTGTCATGGGCAGTTTAATGTAGGAATTTGATCTTTCTACCCAACTACTCATAGACAACAGCCTATAACTAAACTAGCTAAAATTATGGCTCAGCCAAGCAGGATGCCATCAATGTTTAGGCTACACCCAGCTCTGCCACGAGCACGAGCCTCTCGTCCGTGAGTGGATGCACACTTCCTTTAAATTAAAACATTTATTTATTTGAATTTAGGAAAAGATATGGTTAAGACTAGAACAAAATGTTTGTCTGCAGTGAGGCATAAGGGCCGGATGCCTCTAGTCAACATCTCTTCTGTTTCACAACATTTAGGGAATTTTCCAACATGGACATAATTCCTATAGGATGAAATATCAGCAGGCCCACAGAGACCACTGAGGACACTGAGGTAATGTCATCTGTTTTTTATTCATTTTTTTTTCTTTATTAATTAGAGTAGCTAATTGCTAAAACTACTCAGTTGTATGACGTGTTTTGAATGAAGGTTGTCATCATCTCACCTGCTGAGCTGAACAGCTCAACATATGCAACGCATTACACAGCATACTTTATACTGCACGTAAAGAGCTGCACACATACGGTCCAGTCACTCACTCTGTGTGGCTGAGGGAGTGCACCTCACCTACACATGCAAAACAAGTCACTAAGCTTCAAGTCAAACCACCAGAACAGAAGCAGAAGGAGCAACTGCGTTAAGGTCTTATATCACAAATGAATAATCTGTGTTAGTTTAAAACACAAGGGGCCTTCGCAGACGGAAATTTACGTACATCTCCGCATTCATCAATATTATTGTAGCTCCGATCTTTTCCTAGCTACTAACAAAATCTACACATGCTGCTGACCACACGTAGTGCTTGTGTAAATTTAAGAACGCATATAAATAATGCTTGTCACTATTGGAAATTACAATTTTAATTCATATTGCGCTCTGTTATGTACACAATACGCAGATGCCTTTGAAACACGTGATATAAACATGACAAACGATTAAAAATATAACACATTTAGTTAAATTAGATGGCAACTGGCAGGATTAAGATTCAGATTAAGATCATAATTGTGAATTATCTATGTAAATCGACTCAATAGATTACGCGTCCTTTTCTATGGGAGATAGGTGACAGGTCCGTCTATGAGCCACATCCTGCCTGCAGTTCTTATTAAACTAATGCCAGAGTATATTAAATGTCTCTATGGCGCACAACGGCAGGTAGAAGTAATGCAGGGATTCAGTGCGATCGCAAACATGCCAGGTGTCATCGGTGCCATAGACTGCACACACGTACCCATCAAGGCTCTATCCGGTGATGCATTTGCTTCCATAAACCGGAAAAACTTTCATTCCGTGAATGTGCAACTGATCTGTGACACAAAGTGTGTGTTGTTAAACGTTGTGGCACGGTGGCCTGGTGGGACGCATGACGCATTTATCCTGCGTAATTGCGCAGTTGGCATGCGTTTGGAGGATGGAGCTGTGAGAGACGGCTGGCTCATTGGTAAGAATATAGCCTGCATAATTACATGTGTGTGTTATATATGGACTAACCTTCTATATCCATAGGGGATAGGGGTTACTGCACTGCTCCCAAAATGATTTCAATCTCCGCTTCGGAATAATTCTTTTTTCTTTCTCTTTCTTTCTTTGCGCCATGACTGACAGGTCGACAGGATGCCTCTACACCTCCTTATATGGTGGTCATTGGCAATTCATGGGCGGGGTTTTATGCTAATAGCTGATTACCGGGAGCGCGCTGTCACTTTACGATGGATTGGCATTCATGATCATACACACGTGTTTACGATCAGATCTGAGTTTCCCGCGGCGTTCATGAATCCGGAGTAGGTTTTTAGTAGCGTAGGCTTTTATGTGCAAATCTACGCACAAATTTACTAACGTTTCATGAATTAGGCCCAAGATGTCCAAACTTTTGCTTGAGTCAGTTGGGAGTATCTTCTGCTCCGCAATTTTTCAGTTACCAAAATTTTAATGGTAGGTAAAATTCATTAGAACAGCAGTTACACGGTACAGCAGCCGCTTTGAATGAACACTCAGCTGCAGTCACACGGCCTGTTATCACCTACTCACTGATACAAGGTTCGTGGAAGACCAAATCAGGGCAGTAAATATGTTTGTGTATATATGAGACACGAGTCAGTCTCTCTCGGGTCATTATGCTGCTAAGGATTTTGTAATGACAAGATTTTCTTTTTTCTGTTTGCTCTCTGTGCTGAGAATCTCTGCAGACAGGACATGAGGCACAGATACAGATGTTCCTCCTTTCAGATGGTGCCATTGCCGCAACATTAAAGGTGCTGCGACACGGCGGAAAAGGAACCATTTTTATATCCATGCTCATGGATTCTGCCCTCTTTTCATTAGCCGTTTTTATTCTGGGCAGCAAGCCACCAATCTGCCGTCCTTTTGGTGGCTCGCTCCGCGGATTTAGACAGAAGGCGGCAAATTGGTGGTCTGTTTTGGTCCGCCAATGTTGCGCCTCGGAGGGTACACTTATTTCCACCTCCATTGCAATGTAAATCCGAGGCGGCAATGTGGTGGCAAATGCTGAGATGGGCGGAGGTGCTTGCAAGTACTAAAGTCACTGAAGCAAACATCATGGCTCATTTAAGCAGCAAAACTAAAATCTGTAGTTATTAACAGGACAGTACAGAGGATACTGTCCAGAGGAAACAGCAGTGGTGGAGCTCAGGAGTTGGGTGTCTAGGTTCAGAGGAGAACCCAGAAGCATATTGGACAAGAGGTAGATTTTTTTCCGTAGAACCTCCGTATCCCTGTGCATCAGCACGACTGGGCCTCGCACTGTATTTCACCACTTGCAGAGGCAATCCGTATCCCTACGCATTAGCGTCTGGGCTGGAGCGGCTCTCTGCTTCTCCAAACTGAGGCTGCGCTGATCAGCAGCTACGGTAGAGAACAGACCGACTATAGATATGTACTTTATATGATCCCACTTCAAAAAACCTGAACTATCCCTTTAAGGGGGAGGCGCAACATGTTTCTGCTGCAAGAGTCCATTGCAGGTTATGTTATTAATATGTTCCTCATCAAAGATGAATTATTTCACCCACCCACAACCACCTCCTATTTATCAGAATGATAGTTGACCTGTCCAGTCTGATCAGAGGACTGAGACGCACGCAGAGACACACCACAGTGCTCCTCTTCCATTTCCTCTAATGAAAACTGTTTCAGGATTTCAATGTCCTTTATTGCTCAACAACATGTAAAACTAGAATAAGAATCAATGACATAATATACAAGTAAGACTAAAACTAAGAATTGTTTGAGCTTGGGGAATGTAGATAGTAGGGGAGAGGGTTTTTTTCCTAGATCCATTTCCCGGGACAGGGTCACGGTCAAATAACATCACGTTTTATTTCTTCACATTCTGTGTGTGTGCAGTAGACAGCAGCAGCAGGGCCGGGCCAGGAGGTTTACTGTGTCTACATACCTAATTAGCATTACAGTGGACCTTTTTGTTCACTAAATGGACCATCATCCAACAGGTCTCCCAGCCCCCACAAGGTGCATTTTCACACTGAGAGCAGGAGCCTTGCATGCTGTGCTGAATACCAGGGATCTGATCTGTATTTACAGTGTAGCCTGAATCTGCACTCTATGGTATTCACATTACGTGGTGTTAACCGTAGATGTGGGTGTACCGCACTCTGCCACAGCTAATGTCTGTGGCTGTCTCCACACTGCCATCGAGCTGGGTGTAAACATATACCTCAGACTGTATGTTTCACTTCATGCAAGTACAAACAATGACACATTTTTAGTTTAGCTTATTTTAAAGAAGAGCTGTTAAAGTTAATATCAGCTGAAGCAGTCTTTTTAACATAGCATTAGACACCATACATCCGCTTCCTGTGGCGTCAACCAGCCGAAATATAGACAGCGCCATTCTGCCATTTGTTGGGAACGTTGTGTTCAAACAGGGTATAAATTAAAAATAAATAAATAGATCCCAACAGTTTATTTTTGGACCTAATGAAACAATTGAGGAAAAAATGTTGACACATTCATTAGAAGGATGGATGTATGAAACAAGTGTAAAAGTGTTTTCAAGTGAACTATCCCTTTAACATTTTTATAACATGTTAATTGTGTTTAATTATTGAGTATGTTTTGTCTTTCTCCTAAGGTTCATGCCTGTGTTGGAAGAATGAAGAATTATACCAGATGATGCCGTAGAGACTGGAGTCCACTGCAGAACTTCCAGCACTACATTGATAAGCAACTAATTCGGGATCTGTCTGTTTGCACCAACCAGCGCATGGTACAGGATTCAGGCTGCAGCTTGAACACAGAAGAGATCAAGACCTTTTTAGGAATCTCAGTGTACATGGCATGCCTTGAATATCCAAGAATTAAAATGTATTGGGCCGCCAAAACAAGAGTCCCACTTATAACTGACTCCATGACACGAGATCGTTTTTACAAGATCAGGTCTTCTCATCTTCTGGCACATCCAGATCATTGAAGATGAGAAGAAAAAGGATCTGCTTTGGAAAGTAAGACCACTCCTCAAGAGAGTGCTCCAAGGTTGTCTCATCCTCCCCAGGCCAGCAAAGGTCTGCATTGACGAACAAATGGTTCCCTTCACAGGCCGGTGTCCAGTTCGTCAATATGTTCCTGGTAAACCAAATCCAACAGGATTAAAGGTATTTTTTCTTGCAACTCCAAGTGACCTTGTGTTGGACTTTGAGACCTACTGGGGAAAGAACACCTTCGTTCAAGACCAGCAAATGTGAATAAGTGCAAATGCAGTCCTGCGTTTGACTGAGATGGT
The DNA here is from genome assembly GCA_039737535.1 of Lagodon rhomboides. NCBI lineage: Eukaryota > Metazoa > Chordata > Actinopteri > Spariformes > Sparidae > Lagodon > Lagodon rhomboides. Next base: position 1,742,456 of record CM077801.1, read on the forward strand.
TCCCAGAGGAACACTGGTGAACGGTATTTTACCACCATCAAGCTTCTGTAGGCTCTTCTGGAAAGGGGCCCTCCTGCTACGGGAGGTGCCACTTCACTGCTAACAAGGTCCTGAGCAAAAAAGGAAGAGGGTCATCAGTGGGTGGACAACAAGCCTGTTGTCATGGTATCGACCGTCCATGGTATTGAGCGCCAGGACACCTGTTCCAGATGGCCAAAAAAAGAAAACAAGCAAGTCCAAGTCCTAAGACCTGCAGTGGTCTCAGCCTTTAAATGTTTCACGCTTGAAAACAAGGAAATCCTGTTGTCCACTACAGTGGACATGTTGTACAATTTGAATAAAATTAACTTTTATTTTTTATTTTTTGCAATGTGTTTTTTAGCAGCCCAACACCTAATCTTTGTCAAAAAAATAGTAATTAAAAAACTTTTTTTTTTCCTGGGTCTCAAGCGATTGTCTTAATAATGTCTTAATAAGATAATGTCTTAATTTAAAGACAAATTAGACCTTTGTACCTTGTCAACAATGTTACAAAATATGGGATCCTAGAATTATTTTTCAAATAAGTACATTTAAATCATTAAGTCATTTCTTTAGTCCAAAAGAAAACAGCTCTTCTTTCTTTCCTGTACAACCACTAAATTTATCAGCGTCAACATCGAAAAACACATATGGAGCAAGTGTATGTTTGTAGAATCATGTTCTCACAGATATACAGACACAGGCAAAGACTTTAATGGATGTTTGAACAATCTTGCTTGGACTGTGTTGTTTGAGGCAAAAAACCCTGACATTTCTCCTCTCGTATTAAACCCAGTCCATCCTTCACAAAACGACTCCCCCAACTCAAACACTGCAGCCCTAGACTCCATAAAACATTTTGACACTCAGCTGTATAATATGCATGTGTATGTTTTCTGATGGTAGACAACAGTAGATGTTCTTATCGCCTTAAATCAGCTCAACAGAGCCTCTTTAAAGTGGGGATATGTCAGAGAAAAAATATTATACATGAAGAAGGAGGCAACCTGACAATGGAATGACAGATTTGTTCTGAATGTGAAAGCCCCACATAGGACACCTGGCAGGCAGTAACGCTGCGAGCGAAGGCAAACCTCATAAAAGGAGTGGCGTGTAAGGGAGATGGCCTCTGTCGCCTGCAGGGGACTAATGGCAGCTGAGAGGCAGCAAAGCCTGAAATAAGGAGATACTGAAATTTATGAAAAGAATCAGCCATCCAACCTGATTACCACTCTCACAGAGGAGTAGCTGACATTGTGTGTGTGTGTGTGTGTGTGTGTGTGTGTGTGTAACAGCAGAAGAGATTTTAAAGATATTTTGAGACGTATTCAGCAATACATCAAAAGTATCAGTTTTTTTCTCCTATTTCAGTGGAACAAGTTCTGTGAGGACGTTAACTTCCCCTGTTGGTCTTGAACTAATACAGTTCTATTAAAGAAACATTTGAAGATTTTGAGGAATGTGCTTGTCACCTGACTTGATCTAGATCAGATAGTAGCTTCTCTGTCCCTTTCCTGGAGCTGACAGCAACACATTAGCAGAGAGTAACTCGTGAGTAGCTGGAGAATTTCAAAGCTTGTCTATTTTACGCAAAGTGCATCACTTTGATTAAATTTAGTTTGCCACCTGTTGTACTGAGCTTTAAGTATACAAGTATTTTTGTTTTTCTACTGGGATCCCAAAGAGGAGTTTTTTTTCCCATTGTGATAAAGACTCATTTGTTATAATTAAGAGAAGGACTCATTCGTTCCTATCCACTCTGCTGTCTTTTAACAGCGCTGTCAGTGCTTCATCGTCAAATCTATTCACATATTCACGTATTCTCGTCATCAATGCAAGAATGCGAGGCTGAGTTAAGTTGGGTCACACACTGTCACCTGAGCAAAGGGCTTATACTAGGAAAAAAGAAGGGAAACATGACAGGATAGAGGAAGGTAAGATGACAAATGAGACTGGAGGAAGGGAGAGAAAGAAGGGGAAGGAATAAGGAGATTAAGAAGGAACAAGTGAAGTAAACAAAAGGGAGGAACATAAGCTTTTATGATTTTTTTTTTATTTGAATTGTTATTGCAGCGCCACCATGATATTAGTTGATACGACCAGACGACTGAATAAGATGATGGAGTTTACTAAATAGAAAACAGCAAAAGTAATTGTCAGTGATCATTTGTAACATTCATTTCACTGGATATGAGGAAGTGCTCAGTCTTGCTTTACATTTTGCCCAGTGGCCCCTCGCAGTACTGCAGCGAGGTGAACTAAAGAATGTGTTTCCTGTTTTGATGTGCCCTGTCTACCTGGTAGACTTGCAGGATTAATATGTTTTTTAGGTTATTAGGTTAGGTATTTATGATGACTAGATATGACCCCAAAGATTGTCAGGTCTTTAATAGTTAACTTCATGAAGAGACATAAAATAAAGACATCCATGACTTTGTCTGACTTTGTGCAATTAAGAAAACTGAAAATTCATACACATCTGACAGCAACCTTTACATTCATTGTTTTTATTTGAATGGAAAATAATACCCCAACACTAATACTTTGCTGCCAAATGTGGCATATATTATCTGAAGTGAACTGTGGAAGCATGTCAACCTAGAGCAACAATGAATTTAATAAGAGCACTTCAACATGCTCTGATCCACTCATTTAAAAAGCCATTACAAGCTGTTTGGCTAATCAGTTGATTAGTCCCGAACTATAACACTCTATTTATCAAGTGTCCAAGGCTCCCAGCTCACCTCACGCTCTGCTTCCATCTGATCCTGGCGCAGGGATCTGCTGTTTGGCAAGAAAGGGCCTATAAATAAAGAGAGGCCTGCACAAAAGAATGTGTTAATTACTAATTAGAGAGAGAGGGACCAACTGAGTGTTTGCTGGAAAGCTACACTGCATTCGTGTGTGTGCGTGTGTGTGTGTGTGTGTGTGTGTGTGGAATGGGGTCTGTATTCAGTGCTTGTTCTATTTTGAGCCATACATTAATGGTGCCATTAGGATAGAACAATTCAAATCAAGCCGAGGAGTCAGGGGGACATTAAATGATTATACTTTCAAAACTTACTTTCTGACCTGTACACTATTGTGAACCCCTCGCTCTGCAACTCACATGTACTCAAATACAAAACAATGTTACCAGGCCAGCTTGCATCTTTATATTCCTTGAAGCTCTAACTAACATTAAGAACCAGTCTGCATGCTCAGCCACTCTCGTTTTCACCTATCAATGGTTGATGCTGTCAGCTCTAGCTTTCTTGCCCATACCAGCATTTCCTGCTATGGGCCTGAAAACCTCTCCACCTCTCCTGGGGGTCCAAAGCTCCTGTGCTAACAGTGTACTTCGAGCTCCGAGCCTGGTCCAGGCAGGATCAACTAGCAGCATGGCTAACTGAGCAAACTGGCCAACGGCAGCGGCAGTTAGCAGCAAGTAAAGCGACCTGTCCATCAGAAAACTCCATAAATCACAGAGAGATGGAGGCAGAGCAGTCAGAGGACATCAGTGGGAAAACCAACACATTGTATCCATAAAATATGATTCAGTCTCACCAACATAGTTGGTGGTGTGTGACTTAGTGGCATACAGTGTTACACACAGACTGTACCCGTTCAGCCAAGTTATGTACAATAACAGGAGTTCTCCCTATTATGAGTCAGTGTACTTTCAAAATGAATTTGAAGCTGTCATTTTGAGGTAAAATAGTTACATAATGTTGCTTTAAGTTAACCAATTCCTGAACATGGCATCATAATCGACATCCACACCAGCAGAAAAAACATACGTATACAGCAAAGTCTATTTTAGCATCACTCCCCTGCAAACCCAAGCTCTGGTATCCACAGCTGGCGATACCAACATAGTCATATCCTATATATTTTTTTAACAATATTTTGGCCCACATACATATTCACCTTCAGTTCACCTCCAACCAACTTTTCAAACAACTGCTGAGAAATACCTAAACTCCGGAATATGTTAAATAAGCCTTCACCCGGTTAACATGGAGGATATTAGTGTCATATAAAAAGCAGGTCTTCTCATGCTCACTTCTCAACCTGCCATTATAACTAAGCAATGGAAGTATTGCCATAGCTGGGCCTCCCTTCTCTTTCTCTTCATCTAAAAAGATTGTTTTCATAATATTAAAAAATAATGGCTGTTTGCAGCTGCCGTCTCACCTCCATAATGGGGATGCAGAAGTGAAAGAAAAGTGGGTGAATTAAACTTTAAAGAGACAGCAGAGGAAATTTAGAGGTGTCTATTAAAAATCACATTTAAAGGAAATGGAGGAGGGGGAGTAAAAGTGTAGGAAAAAAGACATAGGTTTGAAATAATAGGTTTGCAGGGTTTCTTCCCTTACTTTGCACTCTGCTGGTAGGCTGACTGGGTGCCAGTTTGGCAAGGCCTCGTCATTAAAGATGGCATATGCAGCCGACTGGTCCCTCAGAGTAATGCAAACTTCTGCAGACTTCTCCCCAGACTCAACCCTCCTCCCCCTGACCCACCCGCCCGCCTTCCTCCTACTGATGTTAAAAGAAATCTTTATTGTCAGTCACATATCCTATTCACTTTGTTCACCTGCACTGACAACCCTGAGCTGTGTGTGAGAGAGTGTGTACTAGTTAGTGTATGCTATCCGTGTGTGTGTGGGTTTCACATGAACGGAAGAAGCTGTGAGGATGCAGCGGGTTTGTATGTTGCTGTGTGTACTATATGTGTGTGTGCCCACTGCTGTAAAGTAGCCTCCACCCACGTGTTCTTCTCCTTCTTCTTCTTCTAGATGTCGACATCCCTGAGTTTTTAAATGCTACCTCATTAGCTGAAAACTGCTTGAAATCTCCAAGTGAGAAGCTGGTAACGAAGTGGTGCAGGCTCCATCCTTCTATCTCCCAACGTCTGACAGGTGGGAGATAGGGGTGGGGTTGGGGTTGGGACGGCTGTTTGATTTGAGGATGAGGGGGTGACTGAGGGTGGGAGGAGAAGGAAGCAAGGGAGGAAAGGATGTGGGAGGTGGTGATGTGGAGGGCTGGGAAGAGGGGGGGTGTCACCAGCTTTGCAGAGTCTCTCCACCCCAGAAAGCCTTCATGTGTCTTGCTGCTCCTGTGACTGCGGCACCTCGATGGGAGAAGGATGACAAGTTCCAGTAAATTATTTATCCGTCTCAGCTACCGAGTTTGCCCGGCTCTTCATTATACCTGATTGGCTCCTTAATGGTGTGAATCATTTAAAGCCGCTGGGCCAGTTGCAGAAATGGCCTCCTGAAGAAGACGGCGAGTTTCTGATCTTTCCAAGTGTAATGGGGAGGACGAGACCAAAGTCCAGACACTTTTTCTTTGAAATAAGTAGGAGAGGTGTGGCGGCCGGCTGAGATTTTAATGATGGGACTCTTTTAACAGAGTCTCTATCGCAAATGTGCTAGTGACAGTTTAATCAAGAGATAGTGAATAGATACTTGTCGATTTATTAACTGCGCCCGTTATGCAAATTATTTCTTTGAGCTGTGTTGCATCACTGTCAACAGTTTTAGGAAACTTCCATTCCTTGCCTTTATTTAAACCGCTTTACTCTTAAAATGTAGTATGAAAGTCTTTCAAAGGCAAGTGTCAACAAAATAGAGGCAAAATAATTGTTCTAAGTGTGGGGAATCTAAAGTCATGAGGAGTTGTGATTGGCAGCCCGTCAGTTGGAAAACTTCACAGTAATTGCTTTACTCCAGGTGAGGAAGTGGGACCTGCTACTTGTTTGTGTAGATGGAAGTATCAAAATCCTCCGGGTGTCGAGTTAAAAATGCCTGGCATACAATCTGTCGGCTGTCTCGTGACCCCCGACGCCAGTGCTGATAAGAGGCGCTCACGTGCGCCCGATGAGCTACCTGGGAGTGATAGAGGGAGTTTTCAGGCTGTGCATCACGCAAGCAAATAGAAACTTTTGCATCTTTTCCTTATCTGCAGCTTTTTTTCCACAGGGAGAGATAAGAGTTCATGCTTAGAAGGACTGATTATCTCCTAAAATAAACAAATATGGACAGCCATGTCTATCAAGCCATGACAAAACCTCTACCTCCACCGCTCATTTATATACATATACTCAGTGCACTGACTCTGGGAAAGAAGGGGGGGGGGGGGGCACGTTTGGATGAGTTTGGCATTGCCAAAGAACTTTAAATTGAATTCCCCTTTTGAAATCCACACACTGTTCAGTAATCAGATATGTCAAATTGCAAATTGCATCAGTTCATCTTGTTTCATTAAAAAAAAACTATTTGAAAATGAATTGGCTCATAGGGTCATAGTCATCTTAATTCCTTCCAAAGTCAGGTGATTCTCATTTGCTTTGTGATAATATACCCAAGGGAATACAATTATGGAATAATTAAATTCACATTAATGAGGTATACAGTGTCCACCTTCAGAAAAGCTCACTGCATTAAGAGCTTGGTTTTCTATGTGGAAACAACTGAGACAGTACTAACTCTGGAATAAATAAGAACATTAGTTATAAGCTGTTTCCATTTTTGTTATATTGTTTGTTTTTGTTTATTTCTGTAGCTTAATAGAGAGAATTAAATGAAGTTGAATAAAAGTGCATGTCTCACAGAAGCTGGCTGATTTTCAATTAACCTAATGACATACAATCCAGTGCAATCTGTTTACTGCAGTTAACTCAGGTAGCGAATAGATAACCAAACGGATTCAACAAACAGTAAAAACTGTGGCTACATTACGTCATGAATTACTGTTCCTCTACGACAGTGTACTGTATATTTCAATTAGATGAAATTAGATTAGATGGAGGGCTCCTATCAGCTCTTGAAATAACCAAGCGTACCTGCCTTGTCTGGCTTCCATCAAGGCTGCTGGCAGCTTAACTAACTTTTAGTAGGAGTTCACAGTTAGAGAAATGTGACCCTCCATGTCTTCCCCCTCTGTGCTGACCTTTCCCTGGGCAGGCTAATTTTTTGCTTCAACGGCCAGCAGTCGCAATGTGTAATTTAATTCAACCTGGAATGAATACAGGTATCATGACACAAGCAACTGGAATGATCTAAGGAGCATATGGTGAGAAATGGAGGGATTTGATTTCCTTTTACAGACGGCCTCAGTCTACTGTCAGAACAAGAAGCTAAATCCTACAAGTTTTATGTTTGGACACAACTTCATGATGCATGTGATCAATCAAAGTGATTTTTGGATTAAATCTAAATCTTTTTGCAACCAACACTGATCAGGCCAGCTGAATCTAATGAACAACATGACTGAGAAGTTAAAAACTTGGAGCACCAACTAAAACAGTGGTTCTCAACTTTTTTGGGGTCCTCCACCCCCCATTAATTCAAATGTAGGCTAATTTTCTACAGTGAATGACATATACAATTATGTTAATCAACGTTTTTATTGTTATATTTTAATGTTACAATTTAATTATTCTATCATATCATTAGAAATCATTAAAAAGCTTGTTACTGAATGCCAAATAAGAGATTTGATTTAACTAGACAGCAATGGTAAGAAATCAGGAATCAGAAAACACCAAACTGAAAGTTAACTCCTGAAATAACATCCTCCGGACGCTGACCAACTCCAAATGGGGAGCCACAGCACACACATTAATATCTACTGCTCTGGCCCTGTGCTACAATCTGCAGAGTATGCATGTCCTGTCTGGGAGAGATCACCCCATGCCAAGAAACTAGACCCAGTGTTGAAACACCTGCCTCTTAATCACTGGCTGCTTGAAGCCCACCAACATAAACAACCTGCACCTCCTCGCCCATTGCCCCTGCTGATGCAAGACGGGGAGTCGCCAGCCAAGTAAAGATGACCAAGGCCACCAGTGATGAGTGCCACCTCCTCTACAGACGTGTACCTTCAGCCAAACGGCTGAAATCCAGAAGATGCTTTCTCAGCCCTGTCCAGCCCCTAATATCATCACGGGAAGAGACCAGACTTCAACTGTGGACAAAAAGGCTTGAGGACCACCCCCCACCCATTGACATGGGTATCCCTCCATCTGAAGCCCACCCTTCGGGCTCAGAAGCACCATGGGACCAGCGGAAGACGTTCAACTGCCTTAGAACAGGAACAGGGCGATCAAAAGCTGCCATGGCCAGATGTGGCTATGAAACTGGCCAAACCATCTGTGAATGTGAACAAGAGGGCTATACAATGCAGCACTGCCTTGTCTGCCCCCTACTACCCAACCAGCTCAAAGGATCTCGCAGTGTTCAATAAAAATGCAAAGGACTGTGTAAAGAAAAGGGAAACTGTCATATAACCAACCAGCTTCAAAGACACGAAAAGAAGAAGAAGAAGGTCCAATGTGTTGATACAGTATGTCAAAATGACTATAACTGCAACAAAATAACTGTACAGTCACATGTGTGAGGCTGTAGGAAGGAAGAAGGAAGAAGAGCAAGACCAATAAGTGGTCCTGCTGGGTGACTCTAATCGTACATCCATGGACACAAGCAAGCTTTTCCTGGTGCTGTCTACATGCTGCAGCACCACAGGCCAGGCAATGAGGCTGTTGACAAAAAGGAGATTGGGAACCCTAAATGCCTGGTGATCCACACAGGGATAAATGACCTGCAAAGCCTCCATAAGGACACTATAGAGGCAGTGAGGAAGATGGTGAACCAGGCCAGTAGGGAGTTCCCCAACACCCCCACATGGGCTCCAACCTGCTGCTAAGGGCAGACACCCCTTCTCATTCATCCATAACATTAATATGGAGATCAGAAGAGAATGTGCCAACCCACCTTATGTCCACATGGCCCTCCACTCAACCACTGGCACCTTGGACTGCCATGATTGGCTCCATCTGCAAAGATTTGCAAAGATGCTCAAAGACATGGCCCTGGGACGCAGTCTTTTTACCCCCTCCTCTATTTCTCCTCCCAGACCTCCTCTTTCCTATCACCACCCAAGGATTGGTGAGGATGTTATAATAATGACTAAATTGCAACATAAGCCCTGCAGGCAATTGCACACCATCAAAGTATGTCCACTTAAAGTCCCTGTTTCTTCCACTGACAGACTATGATTGCTATTCTATGATTCTGACAGCATCATGGACAGAGATGTTAAAGAATATGATTTTTTTTTTTTGTTTAACCGGACACAGCTGCTCACCAAAGTCACCAGAGTCCATTTGTAGAACAGTCATTTTATTTGTTGTAAAACACACCTCATGCAAATCTGAAAAAAAACCAACATAAAATTAATTTAAACTGTGTTGGTTTGTCTTTCCACTGTTCCAACAATCACCTCTGTTTTTCCAAACATCCCCTCTGATGTCCGCACTCTCGCTTCCTTTCTAATATTTTTACATCAAAGTGGATCATCAGTGGATTAGGAAGCCTATTTATTTCAGCCAAATCATAGATGTTCATTGTTTGATCAGTGGAAAGACAAACCAATATGGTTTTGGTGAGTTTCATTGTATTCCATTGCAAATTAATCTACTCTTCATTAATATATTATCAGAAATTAGTCACAGTCCAGAGTCAGCTATTGCTTTCATAAAATGGTTACAGTACCAAGTATGGAAGTTATAGACACATTCAAATGTCAAACAGTTTTTATTATCATGTTCATATAACATTTATAATGCTGTTCTTAAATGTTTCCATTATGCAGCAGTTCTAACAGTCAAAATTTACTTTATAAATGTCTTAATTTATTGTAAATATGATAGATATGTTTTGGAAAAATATGAATCCCAGGCTGTTTTGACTATGACTTCTTATCTCCATAAAGCCACAAAACATTACTATGAATGCTTATACTTCATGTGAGCCAACATGAACAGACACTGGAGGACATGTTTTCAGACTGATCACTCCAGACTTGTTCATTTGTAGAGTGTGTCCTCACAGTAACACAGTGGTGTGTCGCCACAAGGCAAACAGTAACAAACAGACTTTCTCCATGAATGACTGAATTGTCTTGGCATGTGCTAAGAGCCCACAATATGACAGGGGGAAGTGATTGTTATTGCTGCTTCTTTATAACTGTGAGTTTAAAACAAGTGTAAATGAAGCGCAGACTGCAGGGATCACCTTCAAACAAACACTTTTCTCTTTGTGGGCTAATTGTAGTGGTTGGTAGATACAGATCCTTCTTTTTCATTTTTTTGGACAAATTCTTTTTTTAGGACGGCTGGTGATTACAGGGAAAGAGATAATTAATTTTCCTCAAGATGACATTGCCTGGTGAGGTTTTTTTTGGATAGGTTTGGGTCATTTAGGGTTCAAATTGAAGGTAACATGTTTTGCTCAATATATCTCTATACAGAGATTCTGACATTGCCAAACTGTTTGGGAACCATTCTTTGGATGGTATCTGATATTTTTTTAAAATGCAAATCTTCAGGAATAATTGTTGAGAACTATCTCACCTCAAGGTAATTTAGAAATATGGTCTGGAGCTTGATCAGATCACATGATCTTCATCATCAGATGTTAGTTATTATGGACTCATAGAGGGTACATTTTTACATTTTTTTCTGAGCATTTTAAGCACTTCTCATCTGTGTTAGCATAAAAGGGGAAACTCCATTTAAGATAAAGCTCTAAAACAGCTACTCGTAAAGATTGTGGTAGGGTTGTTTTAAAGGTACTTTTTCTATTAATTAACTAAGTGAATATTATTGTATTCGTCTGAAAGGTAGATAAGCAGTATTTCACTGTGCTCTATGGGTGAAAAGTTCCAGCCTGTTCTGCTTTGTTAATACACCTGTAACCATAACCAACACTGATTTCAGAAATAGACAACAACAAGTAAAAAAATAACTTTTTAAGTGTTGATATGCACAACTTTTGATTTTATTTACAGAGGTTTCAGTATATCTGTCGGTGATTTCAAGTTGTTTTATTGCAACATTTTTTAATAATTACTTACTTGAGCTGTGACAGATGTGACATTAATAACAGAAGATTGATTAACCCTAACCCTGATATAAAATAAGCCTATAGCGACTATATCATCTACGATACATTATCATGATGAAGATGAGGTGGACAAAGTTTGGTGGGTTCAGCTTTTATCCCTGACGTTCAGTGCGCTGTATCTTATCTATAGAGAGGAAGACTTAATAATGTGGCAGAGTCGTCCTCTGTGGGATTTGTCAAGGAACTTTCTTTGATTGTCTCCTTTCTTCTTTCTCTTTACGTCTTCTTCCTCTTTTTTCTCTGTCTTCCCTGTCCTCTTCACCTTCAAGCATGCTGTCATCCCTCCCTCTTGTCCCTCATCAGCAGTACACAGAGGGTGGGGGTGTTGTGGGGTGTTGCGATTGCCCTGTTTATGCAATCCCCCTTGTTTTGAAGTGACAGGCCGGGGATAGATATGCAATATTAAAGAGAGGACTTATGAATTTTTGACATCTAATTAGTTGCTTCCCCGTTAACATATCGTGGCTCACGGGGGCATGGAGTGCTCCACCAGGGCCTCTATGAAGTGCAGGGCAGAAAAAAAGGGCCCACCGCCACCTCTATTGTATTCCCCTCTAATGTACGTAGTAATCATAGCACTAAGGTTAATTAATGGCCCTCTGAAGCCCTGCTTTCCTCAGAATATTTGGCCTGTGGTGTCACCTGAGCACCAATTAGAGGCTTTTTCCAGCTCCTGCTTCAAATGTTAATGGCCGCTGTTTCAGGGCCGCAGAGCGACAGGGAGGAGGTAAAGTGCTGAGGTGACTGTCGTAACATGTTATGGATGTTACACAGGCCAGCAGTGTGTCTGCATTGTGGCACAAAGCCACGCAAAGGTACAGATAATTACACACATGGTGTCCATATGACTTTAATTCTACTTTATCAAAAGTTAAAGTTAAAAAAGGACTCAGTGGTGTTCCGAGGTCTAACGTGTTTTAAAGGTGTGCTGAGTACACTTTTTGTTGCCTTGTTGCACAAAATGACCATAATTTATCTGTTGGGGGTGGACAAGGTTGTTGATCGATGCTATTGACTCAGCAATTATGTGTCCAGCTGCTAGCCCTGTGGGAACCAAATGTGTTTACCTTATGTACAGTATTTGGGTGCACCTTTTTTGTCTGTCACTCAAACATGATGGAACAAAGATGACAATGCCCACAAATAGCCATGTATTGATGAATGTGGAAAATACAAACTTGGTGTATCTAAAAAAAAAAAAGGAATCAAAGCAGCCATTTAGTTTGTGGACTCAGTAGAGGCAGATTTAAAAAAGAACGGTAGAATAAAGTAAAGGGATATTCAGAAAAAAACAGTGCTGGAGCCTACATTTCCCATAATGTTATCTTAATGTTAATAATATTATATTTTTAGTAGACTGTCCCTTTCTTGTAAAAAAAAACAAAACAAACAAACATCACACATCATGACCCATGACTAAGAAAGGCTTTTCTGTAATAAATAGGAAGTCTCCAAGTTGAGATAACACAGATGACATCATTAAGACATTAACAGGGTTAAAACTGAAAGAGCTCCCTCTGAAAAGAAAAGAGGGTATGCCTGGGAAATCCACTGCGATGAATGTTGCATAAAAGTAAAGAGTTCATGGTGGTGTAGTCAGAGGCGCCTAGGCTGCTGAGCCAGTGACTGTGGTTTAAGTGTAAGTGTTACACCAGTGGATATGTTTAAAGAGACCTTGGGACAATGTCCAGCTGTGTGTGTTGTGACTAAAACATGTAAGCCAAAACATGATGTCTTCCTAACCCTGACCAAGTGGGTTTTGTGCCCTAAACCTAACCAGAGCATAATGTGTGACAGTGTCACAGGAGAAAAAATAATCGTATGATTCCAGCGATTGGGTTAGGCAACTGGTTTCAGTGTTGATTTTATTTTACAACACACTTTTTATTTTTACAAAAGCCGCAGGGTGAACAGGGTGGGACGGGTGTTGTCTTTTATGGCATTTTGCCATTACATTTGTCGGCCTGGAGTGGCTGTTCACATTTTGTTATTTAGTTATTTAAAAACGTTTAGTATGAAAGAGCATAATCAGGAAATGTTTGGGTTTGAGAAAATGTCTTTCTCTCAGGTTTCCTGCACAGACCGGCTCATTTATGGGAGAGGCCATGGTTGTGGGCAACATGGCAGTCTGCTTGGAGGCGGGGCGGTCGTACTTTGGCCTTTCTCCAGAGAGGGTACTCGGCGCGGTAAAAAAAGAAAAGAAAAGAAAATGCAAATCAAGGCAGCGTGGTCAAAAGTGCCAGTGGAGATGTGCCATTATTACCCTCTGACCTCACTGAAGTCGCTGATGCTCTGTAGATGGTACCAGTGATGTACTGAGTGGTTTTATTCACCTGCTGTAGAGCCGTCCTGACCTGGGCTGTGGACAAACCATGCCAGTTTGTGACTTTTCTATTTCTCCTCTGTAAAAGTTGACAAGAAATTTGCACTGAATTTAACCTACTTAAGTTTCCTCGCCTGTTCTGTGCTGGTTTGTTTTTTTCTACCAGGGTGGCGGTTGTGTGATGAGAGCGGTGGAGCAGAGAGATGTGTCCACAGGTTTGAAAAGGACACAATGAGCTGAAAGAGGTTAAAAACTGAACTGAGCTGAAAGGAACTGCAGACGTAGGTTTGCCACTATGAATGACTCTTCCTGTTACACATGATGGGGTCACTTGATCCACTGCTCATAAAAAAAAAAAAAAACATATTGATTTGTGGAGCTTTTCTTGGTGCATTATTTTTCTGCATTTTAGTTTTCAGATTTCTGTTGTGAAGAAAATAAAAAGAAACTGTTTGGGAGACAATATTTTTTTAATAGTTTTAAATGCCTGGATACACAACATGTGAGTGTGTTTATAAAGAGCTAACAGAGGTGCTGTAGAGGAAGACAGTGGCAAGAAGTTCCAGGGATTACACTGTTTTGGAGTGTCCATGAGCAAGACCTGCTCAATCATCACCTGTAACACCGTATGAATGTGTTTATAGGAAACTGCACAGCTGTTTGAACTTTCCCTGAGAAAATAAAGCTTAAAAGAAGGGTGCAGACACGCACACACACACACACACACACACACACACACACACACACTGTCACTCACAGTTCAGCTCACAGTCCAAATAATGATGAAGTGACCAAAGGAGAGAGTGTTGTTGTGTATGTGGAGTCTCTGCACCACTTTGAACTGGAGGTGTCAGCGACTCCCTCACCCGTCTTCCTCTTCTTATCTCTGATGCGCTCCCTCTGTCTCTCTCCTCTATATGCCTGTATGTCTCCCACACGCTTTCCTTTGTTCATATTTGATTCCCATAGGTGTTGCAAGTACAATAGGCCTGGGAGGTAGGCCACAGTGTTGGCTTCTCTTGAATAGTCAAACATACAGTATGTAAAAACAGTTTGCGTGTATACTGAGAATACAACTCTGCTCATAATGGAAGCAGGCGCATGTCATCATACACAGAAATAAACAGAGAAGAGTGTGTGACCGAGTGAAACAATTGGCATGCTGACTGTAGCTTGTCTGTGTGTGTGTGTGTGTGTGTCTGTGTGACAAGATGTTATTTACAGATGATTGCAAACTCACCCAGATTTTAATGTTTTTATCTTTTAATGCTCCGCTGTTATATGTGCCCAGTTACAGTGAAAACAAAGATGTCACAGTCAAAAAAAGCAAATTGTTCCATGTAAAAAGGTGACAAAAATATACATTTTCAGATTTGACCAATTATATGTAACCAGCCAAAATGATCAGCATTGACCATACAAAGTGAAAATATAGGTAATGTGGAACAACCTGAACCAAAGTAAAGGTCTTACTATGCAGAGAGTGTATCATCTATCAAAGCCCATTGGGTAGCACACAAGGGACTGACGTAACACAGAAGGAATTGACAAATGAGAAATTTTACCTTTATATTCTTCTGTTTGAAGTTTGCCAGTAAACTGCGTGATGGGCTTCAAACTTACGAGAAAAACCTAGAGGTGTCTTCGTGGAGATTATGAAGACTTTAGGATTACTTTTTTGTATATATGTCCAAGTTGACAAGTGCTGGATCAAAGTCATGTAAACTGGTGGAGCATTGATAGGTTGCTATCATGCAAGCTACTTGCTAGCCTCTAAGTGTTGCTAAAACATTTGACGATACACCTGAAGACTTCAGATTTATATCACCAGGTTATGTTTTCAGGCGTGCCCAGCTGTAGGTTGGTTTGTCAGCAGGTTTACACAAAAACTACTGAACAGAATTCCACAAAACTTGGATGGAGGATGGGTCTCTGTCCAGTTTAAACAAAAAGGGGTTAGGGTTAGACCAGATTATGTTGAAAATGAAGTATTTTTAAGTGATATACTGGTTGTGGCAAAAATTTGAGGACCCAGGACTGAAAACAAAAAGTGAGCTTTAATATACAGACAAAAATCAAAAAATTATATAATCCAAAAAACAAGTAGTGCAAAGTCCAAAAATAGAAAGTAACGACACAAAAAGTACAAACCAAAAGCAAAGTACAAATCAAAAAGAAATTTCAAACCAGTAATGACGAGAGCTAAGCAGAAACATAAAAGCACGGAGAGACACAGAAACAGGCCCAGGAGATGGACACAGGACAAACTGACGAAGACATCAGGGAGCACACAGACTACGTAGACACACAAGGGCTGCTAAACAAACATGACACAGGTGAACACAGAAAAAGGGCAGGGAATTGGGAGGAAAAGTATATTTGAATTTAAGTATATTTCCAACTTTGGAAACAAAAATTGAGCATTTTCCAAAGTCTCAAGTCTTAGTAGGCCTACAAATCCTGAATAAATGACTGTTAGCTGCTGTTATTAAGTATTTGCTGTTCATTTATTGCATTTACCAACCTCCTTCATGACTGTATTACAAAATCTTTGACACAGCCTTATCATTTGAATGTAATGCCAGTAAAAGTAGTTAAATTATCTTACATTTATTGGAGGAGAAAGACGGCAAAACTTTTATGCACACCAAAGAGCAAGCCAAAATCTCAAAGCACATCAGGATTCAAATCTGTGCAAAATGACCTCAGTAACATGTGTTATCTAATCTCTCTCTACATGTTTATTTTTATCCACTAATGCCTAATAAAATTTGACAAACACCGTTATTACCCATGAAATATTTAGGAGAATAGATATGATGAAAGAAGCTGCAATTTGGGGGTGGCAAGTCCTAATCTCACCCAGGGCACCAAAATGTCTTCAGCCGATGAAAAATGATGAAAGTGAAAGAATCCAGTCATACTGATAATCTAAGTGCTAAACAAATAGAAGCTGCCCCACACACACTATCACAGACAGTTCCTTGCCACGATCAATTAACTGATTATTCCTTGCGCTGGCCGGTGATTGGGTCATCAGGAGGGCTATTAATCAAGTCTATCATGTGCTCTCAATCACACAACCTAAAGTAGGTGTGGTTTAGAAAGAGATAAAAATACACCCACACAGTTCTGGCATGAATGGAAATGAACCACCTCTGTAATATAGAGTTGGGGTTACAGTGTGAATGTGATCAGTGAAGCTTCCCCCAATACATGAAGGTTTAAAGATGTATATATTGAATATTGTTCTACTCTTCACAGTCACAGTGTTAACAGGGTTAATTAATAAAAGGATTAAGTTTTTAAAACTTGTCACAACATGGATGCAACTGACATGATGTTATTAAGTCTGACTTAGCTTCTCAGATACTGCTATTTCTTTCTCACAGTGTCACTGAATTCTGCATTAACTGTTCACCTGAACAGTTACATGGCATTTAAAGGGATATTCCGGTGTAAATTTAATCCATGGTCTAACACACTGTGACACCGAGTAAGACCCCCACCCCCTCGAGAGATCAAGTTTGCCGACTGCTAGCTTAGCTGGTTGTAGCAACTTCAGAAAAGACCGCACGAAAACAATACACTGCAGCTTATGTCTCCAATTAGAAACCGCCATCAAAAAGCCACTACTATAACATTTTTGTTTCTGGAAGTAAATATACCTTCATAACAAAGAATCAAGAAACTAACATCTCCTTTTAAAAAGTTTCAATAGCTTGTTAAGGCCTAATAATAATGTCACACCACTTAACATGAGGAATATAATATTTTATATTTTATAAAAACAGAAGCTGTGTGCAGAAGTTTTGGGACAACGCTGCCATTGTGGGCTGTCTACAGGAGTACAGGAGTGTGGTGGACAGTTTTGTGAAGTGGTGTAAACAAAACCAAACTAAGGAGTTGGTGGTGACAATTCTGAGCTCAGTCAGTACCACCGGAACTGAGGTGGACATTGTGGATGATTACAAGTATCTGGGCATTCACATCAAGTTGGACAAGATGGAAGCTGAAGAGGCCCGTCGTTCTGAACAAGAGTTGCCTGGTACTTTTGGCTGTTGCCGGGGTGGACGCAGATCAGTAACCCCCCAGGCTGAATGCCCTCAGCCACCCCCTGAAGACCTGAAGTCCTATGTGGAAACCTCCAGGGGCAGTTGGAGACAGGGAGGTCGAGGTGGTGGCAGCCATAACTTTCCTCTGCCAAAGTGAACCCAGCCTGCCACTGCATCACCTCAGCCTGTCACATGGCTTAGTCAGCCCTGAGCACGGACTAGGGCTGGGTATTTCCTATAACCTCACGATACGATACATATCCCAATACGGGGGCTACGATACGATACGTATAGTGATACTTGTAAATTTTGAAAAATGACAACATCCTTTACACAATCAACAACAGTCCTTTATTTTAAATACATTTAGGACTGCATAGTTGCAGGCCTTACAACTTACATGCAAGCCCGCAGAGAGCCTTAGACTGAAATAAAAAAAAAATGTCTTGTTGTTCAACAAATAATGGAAAACAGAAAATGCAATAAATATTTCACTTAAAGACTCCCTCTTTGCTTTGTTTTTTTCTTTAAAGTTTTCATGCATTTGAAGATATGTCAATCTGGATATCAGGACTGTATAAAGAAAAAGCATATCAGTAACATAACCATATAAAGCGCTCAAAAAACAACATTCATATCTTTGTACAACTTCGGCACCGCTGTTTCTGTGACGAACCGACGAGTGGGAATTACGTAGCGTGGCTCACACTCGTTGAGCAGCTGCCTGAACCCTTTGTTTTCCACTACGCTGTACGGGCTCAAGTCCTTACAAATAAAGCATAAAAGTGCCTCTGTAATCTTCTGTGCAGAAGTAGATGGGTATTTAGACTTGAAAGTGTCACTCATTTTTGGTTGAGACGGCACAGAATTCCCGGATATAGCCTCCTTAGCACCCGCTGCTAGCACCTGTTGCTCTGGATGGTGTCTCGCTATGTGGAGATGGAGGTTGGTCGTATTACTGCAGCATTCCACCTTGCATTTACAAAGCCTGCATACTGCATAGCTCATGTCCAAATCCCGACCTCCGGCTGTTCTCTAAAATCCAAAATGCGCCCATATCTTTACTTTTATCTTTACTTTACTTTAGTGGGTAAACTTTCTCAGACATACTTGTTCGTCTGTTTTGTGGAAAAGCGTGCACTGCATTGTGTAGATGGATCTCTACCGCCACCTCTGGCCAATATGTGTACTGCACCTTGGAAAACGTGTCTCTTGAAACGTCAGTCTAGGCATTTATGGAAATATTGATTCTTTAAAGTGTGCATCGATGCAAGTATCAGCAAAAATTTGTGACGATATCCGGCCGTATCGATTTTTGAACACAGGTCTAGCACGGACCCCTGGGTGGTTTACACCATGACCCAGGGTTAACGGAATCAGTTTGCTTGGGAGAGACAGGAGACTTTCAAGGCCAGTCTGGCACACTTTTGTCTGGGAGCGAACGTCACCTGGAAACTGTTCCTACAGCTCTTGGGACCGATGGTAGCAATGGTCCAAATAGTTCTATTGGTCCTTCTTTACATGCACCCAGTGCAGAGGTGCCTCCTCAGCCTTTGGTCGCATTCACAAACATGGCTACAGGCCACAGTGCAAGTCTCCAACAGGCTTCACCTGGCCCCCCACCCCGGAGACACCCAAACAATCTTGCCAGGGGGAGCAGGCTGGGTCCGGTGACATGTCGCCAACTGGTGTCATCAGATGAATCCCGGGTGGGGCACAGTGCAAGTGGACAAAGGAATTGGGGGCCACTGGAGCATTAGATTAGAACTTGCCTTGCAAAAGTTTTTCCACACCTGGGAGGTCGCCATGTCGCCAAGACAGACAATGTGGCATCATACATCAACAGGCAGGGAGGCCTTGGCTCCCCTCCAGTCTGGCACAAAAGCTGAGGGTGTGGTCATTTCCATGCCTCATATCTCTCAAGGCAGAACAGGTGCCTGGACTAGAGAACCAGGCAGCTGACTGGTGGGGTCTGAGCCTAGGAGATAGGAGGCTCCACCCGGACATGATGGCAGAGATCTGGCATCTTTGTGGGATAGTGGTTGCAGATCTCCTTGCCTCCTCCTTCTTCTCCCTGAGGAGAGACAACCCACCCCTTGGAAGAGATGCCTTTGCCCATCAGTGGCCCCAAGGCCTTCTGTATGAATTCCCCCCCTTTGGTGTCTTTCCTCCCCTCATGCAGAGGATTTGAATAGAGGAAGTGCAGCTAGTCATGATAGCCCCGTAATGGTCTAGTTCTTCCCACCATCCCACCACTAATGTGGGACAGCATGGGAAGCCCCAATCTACTTTCACAGGCACAAGGGGCTCTGTTTCACCCCTTTCCCCAGAGCCACTGGCTTTGGGCCTGGCCCCTGAATGGACCAGCCTCCTAGAAATGGACCTACCACACATGGTGGTGCAGACCCTTCAGGGGGCTTGAGCCTTATCTACAAGGGCAGCATGCTCATACCGTTGGAGGTTATTTGAGTTATGGTGCAAGGCAAAACAAGTGGACCCACTTAAATGCGGGTCTCAGGTGATCATGCTTTATCTGCAGGAGCATATAGACAAGGGGAAGGCTGTATCGTTCCTTTAAATGCATGGTTGCTGACATTAAAGCAGCCTGTGTAGGGAGGTGCAAGATTTCTGAGGACTGTAGCATCTTCATTGCACATTTTTTGAAGGCTGCCAGGGGTTATGAATGCCATATCGGTCATTGAGGAGCTATGCAGTTTTAGGCCAGATGGTGGGGAAGTAGTTCTGTGCTCCAACCAAAGGTTCTCTTGAATTTCCAGCTCAATCAGGAGATTGAGCTTTATTTCTTCTTTAGCCTGCAAGCAGATAGAGAACAGAGACAATCTCCTCTCTGACCTGTGACAGAAAGCACAAGGGGGAGAGGGAGGGAGAAAGTGAACGAAAAGTGAAAGTAAAAGAAAGACACTGCCCCTCACCTGTTGTTTCTATTCCCTTCATGTCTGTGACATATTCTATGGATACAGACATTAAAATTGTAGTAAAAAGCTGGTAAGATGTATGTCTATGTATGTTCTGTCTACAGGTCGTTTTCAGGTCTATTTTTGCCAAGAACCGCGTGTGTATAGCGGTAGAAATAAGCGAGACTCTGAATCTCTAGATCACATGAGGCAGCAGCCACGCTTGACACACGCATGAGAAAAGTGTCTCATGCATCCAATGTGGTCGGTCTAACCTGTTAACATGGATGCCAAATGAGAGAGGCGAGAGGTAACACCACACAGTAGCGCTGCACACGCATCCAGTGTGTCCAGCCTGTATGCATACAGCAGCAGCAGACAGCACCTGGCTGTCCCGCCAGCTCAGAGGTTTGTGAATATTGTCCATTGGTAAATAGCTTGTGTGGGTAACACACTGATTGGTTTGGGGTTCTGACACTGCTTCTGTTCTTTGCAAGGTGTCTACAGAGTCCCTGTACATATGGCATATTTAGCTGGGTGGACGGATAGTCACAATACGATTGAGAACTGTAGGTTACATTGTAACCATTGTTCTCTAAGTGAAGAGACCATCTTTCCATTTCCAGATCACTCAGAATCTTGTGTTGATCTCAGAAATGTTCATGCATACATGTGCTTTATACCTGTGCGTGCTAGTACACCTGGTGTGTCTTAAATAATTATCCACGTCAGGTGGGGACATTCCCTGTGCATATGGAATATGCAGCTGGGTGCAGATATTGTCTCTTCAGTCAGAAAACAATGGTTACAATGTAACCTACTGTTCTTGATATGCTTTGGCTATATTATAACAGATTTTCAGTATAATAAATTGTTAATCCATAGATGTGTTAAAAAGATTGTCAATCAAGCTCTGAACACTGTGTGTGTTACATCATGATTAACAAAGGCATGAGAGGCAGAGAAGCTGCTTTCTGATTTCCAATTGCCGCCTATTTCCTGAGCGCTCACCTCATCCGATGCACTTGCTTGTCTTTGCCATAATATTCTTTTTTGTAATTCCCTCTTCTTTTTTTTTTTCAATTAGAGTCAATTGACCTGACAGAATTGCAGGCAATTAAGTGATTTTTGTAATGGTCCTGGGCTAATTTGCCTTGGCTTGTCAGCTGTATTTTATGTCGCCAACCCCCCACCTCGCTTACTCTCTCTGGCACATAATAGCTTATAATTTCTAAATCTTTACCCTCCGCTTCCTTCTCAATAAATCGCAATTACAGGAAGTTGTTAGAGATGCCTAAACTCCCCACCACCATCCCCACCCCCGCCGCTTTACTTTGTGCCATCAGAGATATTTTTATATTTTTATGCAATTGACAGAGCGGCAGAGAGCAGCAGAGGAAATCTATTTGTTTGCAGAGCCTTAAAGTAATCACGCTTCATGTGTGTACACTGAGTCCAAGTCTCCTGAGCTCCAGCACACGGAGAAGTTTACTTTCTCCACATTGCTCATTAGATTATGATTTTCTGGCAGCTGGTCTTTGGACGGAACATCTTTGACTGAGGATTTTGAAGGTGTTTTATTTCCCCAAGAGCTGCATCGATGGATCATCTTGAAGGTTGTGAATAGTACATATGTGACAAAAAATCCTGAAGAAAGGGAAAGTTAAAGGTCAGCGAAAGGGTTCTGTTCCTTTTCAGGTCATGTCAGTGTTTTGGAGTCTTGGCAGTTCAAGTCGATAAGGAATTTGATGCTACTCCCTCCATCAGGCATGCCCCCACACACACACATCCACACACCCCCACCCCCTAGCCCCCCATCCCAGTTTGCTACTGTTACCTCTCATCCGTCAAACTCAAACCCGACCGCCACGCTTCAAGTATCCTCATAAAATATGCAAATGAACTCCAAATGAAATACCTTTTTTCACCGGTCTCACTGAGCTTGAAGGCCTTCCATCAGTTCAGTGAGGGACTCCATCGCCTCCCAACACACACAAACACAAACAGAAACACAAACACACACACACATACTCACACACACACACACTAATCATCTCTGTATGTAATAACTCCAGAGGCGAGCATCTGCTTTCCTCCATAACACTTCACTGATCTCCTCTCCACCCATTCCACATTCTCCCCTCCCTTCCCCATCACAATCTACATGTATTAGGTCATAATGACTTAGTGGTTAAAAGCAAATAGAAGCCAGGGGACGTTCAGATGACCCCTCCCAAAAAAAAATAAAAATAAAAATACATAGACACTCCCACCAAATCACACCCCCACTTTGATGCCCAAATATGACTACTCAAGATAAATGGTGCAGAGTGAGTGAAGAACCGAGCTCTATCAATCACATTAAGCGCTGCAGTGTCACCCCCCCCACCTGCCCCATTCAAAGCCTGCAGGAGTTGAGGCACTGGTGAGATTGCAGAGGGAATAAAAGTTTGTGAACACCTTAGTATCGCTGTTGACACCATAGTTGTAAGTAGCAGGCCATAGAGGAAGTAAAGGAATGGGGGTGGCTTTGAGATGCAAATGAAAATGGGTTTTAACACACATACATGACTACAAGCTTGTGTGTGTCTGGGCACAGAAAACCTCAGGAGGAATCAGTAGATCATCATCATGGTAACACTCACCTAACTTTCTACATCTTAAAGTTGAAGTCTCAGTGTTATTTTAGTTAAGCGCAGTAGCAGCAGAGGTGGCTGATTGATGGATATTTTGCTGCATGACAACTCTATTTCCTCATGCAATCTCATTTCAGTAGGCATAAGTATACCGATACTGGGCCCTAATGGCTTTGCGTGCTGTGCTTAACACAGTTTGAAATGAATAACCCCACTAACAGTCTCATAGCCATTACAAGCAGGACTTAAATGATCATTTGGGAGGATGAAACCACTGATAGCATTTTTGAAATTATCGTAATATCATTTTCAGTTTGTCTAAATCATTCTAATGAGATGTGCCACTTAGCGACCATGTTGAAGCTGAAATAAGGCACTGTGTATCAGCTGTGTCAAATGCTCTGGATGTAAACGGCTGCACAAATATGACCGCCCACTGCTTGAATAAGTGGAGTAAGCCTCAGCATGTGTGTGTGTGTTTGTGTGTGTGAACAGTTCCATTCATTCTAGTTGTGCCGTGCAGTGATTCCTCTAACCAGCAGATCATTTTGTTGTTGCTGTTGATTGAAGCGTTTTATTTTCTAAAGATACAAGCTCACACACACATGCACACTCACAAATGGGCTCAGGAGAGAAAGGGAGATGGATACATACATTCAGTTAGATCAACAAATAAATTATTCAGAGCAATGTGACAGCAGATGTTTGGGAGGCCGGGATTCAGCGGTGGTCTCTGCTACAACTTTTGATCAGGAATTCAAAAACAGGCCCTGTGTGGCCAACAGACGGCTGGATGAGAGTCTTTGCCGGGCTTCCCCTCACCCCCCACCCCCGCCACAATCTTCTCATCCCAGATATTTTGGAGCCATTTGTTTAGGGGAGATACGTTGTGGAGGGGCTGCAGACCACAGCCACATGGTGTTACCTTCTTCATCACAGCTATGAACAGTCGTGGATCATATCAGGGAGGAAAAGATACATTGTTAGATTAGCATGAAATAATGAGGCAGGCTGTTTTTTTTCTTCTGTTTGATGAGGACATAACAAGATGAAAAGGAAAAACAGTTTTGCCTGTAACAGAGATAGAAGGTAGGACACAACTAATATCAGTTTCAGCAAGAATACTTTATGTTACTCTGAATATTGATTAATAGTATACATCTGATTTCTGATTTCAGGGGTTTGTTTCCTGGTGGATTTTTGGGGCTTGGGCAGCAGACAGAAAAGCAGTCTTATGTAGTCAGAAGTGAAAGGTAGCCCAGTGATTCCACCTAAGTTATATGTCTGAGGTTATTATCTCATGTCAAAGAGTATTTACACACAAAGAATAAACAATGGAGCCACTGGAGCTCAACCAAAGGGATCTGAGACTAATGAATGCTAATGGACATGAACATCTTTGAAATTCAATGGTGCGTGAACCTTATCAATAACAAGCTTGAAATGAATTGTTGATGTGTTATGTCATTATTTGCAAAGATCCTACTTTTATGGATATGGATACATTCCATTCTCTTTAACGTTACGCAATGAACGCTTTGCAATTTTACCAATTTGAGCAAACTCACAAAGTCTGTAGCTCCTGCCTGAGTCTGACCTTCTAGACAGTTTTAGGCTAATTAGGAAAACATCTGCAATGTCACTTGATCCTATGGGGTGAGGAGGAGGTCAGCATGGGTGGATCAGCAAAACATCAGATTTTAATATTGGATACCTCTGTTTGTTCCAACTAACAGTCAGCGTTGCCTTATATAAAAGCATGACCACCGTCTCTCCCTAAACTTAACCTCCCTAACTTAAAGTGTTTATTATTAAATGGACCATTTCTTTATTCAGTTTTTTCAGTCATGAAAACAAAGACCATGTGTTTATTTAGTGTGTTTAAACACATAAAATCAGTCAGTGAAGATCTTTCTGTTCTGATTATAATTTTCTACTACAAACGGATTTTGGAAATTATTACATTGATATTTTTTCTATACATTTCAACTTCAGACTTTTCTCTGAAGTTACTATACATGACATTTGCAGATATCTAGTAGCCTACCTAAATCTGTCTGTGGAAAATGTTTATTTTTCAGTAGGTATTTTAGTTATAACAACCTCAAGCTAGCAAAGCATTTTCTGTGTTCATATGTGCAGTATTTATTCAAGTTTGGGAAATCCCACGTTTTCTTGAGCATTCAGGGCAGACTCAACAGGGACTAGATATCATCATTGCTTCACCAAAAATCTGCAGAAAAACAGAAAAAAATTGCCAATGTTTTTGTGTTTGTTTTGCGTAGGGTCGCTTCTGACTCGTGTAATCTGAAAAATTTCAGGGCATTGAAAAGTCCAAAAGTCAAAATATATTGAAAAAAGTTCAATGTAATAACATGTTTTTACCAAACAAAATATTCTGCTTCAATCCATATTTGTTGTGTTTAGCCTTTCTAACAGCATGATTAATTATATTTCTATAACAAACAAGAAAATGTCTCTTCCACTATCAGAGTTTGTCCCGGTACCACTGCAGAAGCTGTTAGCTCAGTCAGCGGCTCAGACGAGTGTGGCACAATCAGTTTTTTCCTTCCTGTTAGATCATTAATTCCCCGGCCATGTTTCTTTCACTTCCATGCAGTACTGTTGAAAAACAGAAAGCTGAAGCATGATTTAATGACCTCATGATATAGTAGCCTAATAATCATTAAATATGCTCTATGTGGGAATCACACTCTCACACACGTCCAATACTGTACACCTATGATACAGTGAGAACAGCTGACCTCACGCTGAATTAATGCTTCAGCTTCCATCATCATGCACAGTGTTACCTGGAGGAGTGTGATTGGGAGGAACGGCCTCCCCGATCTGAACCCGAGCGGTTTTCTGTGATTGGACTTCTGTGCTAGTTTGTCCATAACGAACACCATGTTCGAGCATAAGGGTGTCCACAAGTGCACGTGCCACCAAGACACTCTAGGCCAGAGGTCAATGATCGACTTTGCAGTCGTGTCATCTGACCTCCGGCCGTATGTCTTGGACACTCGGGTGAAGAGAGGGTCTGAGCTGTCAACTGACCACCACCTGGTGGTGAGTTGGATCCGCTGGCAGGGGAGGAAGCTGGACAGACTTGGCAGACCCAAACGCACTGTGAGGGTCTGCTGGGAACGTCTGGCGGAACCCTTTGTCAGGGAGGTCTTCAACTCCCACCTCCGGGAGAGCTTTGACCAGATCCCGAGGGAGGCTGGGGACATAGAGTCCGATTGGACCATGTTCTCCACCTCCATTGTTAACGTGGCAATCCCCGAACCCGGTGGTGGACACTGGAAGTAAGGGATGCTGTCAAGCTGAAGAAGGAGTCCTACCGAGCCTGGTTGGCTCGGGGGGACTCCTGAGGCAGCTGACGGGTACCGGCAGGCCAAACATGTGGCAGCGCGGGCGGTTGCGGAAGCAAAAACCCGGGCCTGGAAAAAATTCGGGGAGGCCATGGAGGAGGACTACCAGTCGGCCTCGAGGAAATTCTGGCAAACCATCCGGCGCCTCAGGCGTTCCCCACCCCCAGGAGCTGTTGACCTCAACTGAGGACATTCAGAATCAGAATCAGAATCATTTATTGCCATTTATGCTAACATAGTAGGAATTTGTCTCAGCATTCCAGTGTGTGTGTTTCCACAGATATAGTGCAACAGGACAGGACAGTGCTTAACAAGACATTGTCGGCGGTGGAAGGAATACTTCAAGGATCTCCTCAATTCCACTGACACACCTTCCGTAGAGGAAGCAGAGGCTGGGGACTCAGAGGCTTATTCATGCATCACTGAGGTAATCAGGAAGCTCCTAAGTCTTTGGATGTTGTGGGCCTTTTTTGGCTGACACGTCTCTGCAGCATTGCGTGGCAGTTGGGGACAGTACCTCTGGACTGGCAGACCGGGGTGGTGGTCCCTCTATTTAAAAAGGGGGGCCAGAAGGTGTGTTCCAACTATCGGGGGATCACACTCTTCAGCCTCCCTGGGAAAGTCTATTCCAGGGTACTGGAGAGGAGAATTCAGCTGATAGTAGAACCTCGGATTCAGGAGGAACAATGCAGTTTTTGTCCTGGCCATGGAACACTGGACCAGCTCTATACCCTCCGCAGGGTGCTCGAGGGTTCATGGGAGTTTGCCCAACCAGTCCACATGTGTTTTGTGGACTTGGAGAAGGCATTCGACCGTGTCCCTCGTGGCATTCTGTGGGAGGTGCTAAGGGCTGTACGGTCCCTGTATGTCCGGAGCAGGAGCTTGGTTCGCATTGCTGGCAGTAAGTCAGACCTGTTCCCGGTGCATGTTGGACTCCAGCAGGGCTGCCCTTTGTCACCGGTTCTGTTCCTTATTTTTATGGGCAGAATTTCTAGGTGCAGCCAGGGGCCGTAGGGGGTCTGGTTCGGGAGCCACAGGATTTTATTTCTGCTTTTCGCAGATGATGTTGTCTTGTTGGCTTCTTCGAGCCAGGACCTCCAGCATGTCCTGGGGTGGTTTGCAGATGAGTGTGAAGCAGCTGGTATGAGAATCAGCACCTCCAAGTCCGAGGCCATGGTTCTTGACCGGAAAAAGGTGGCTTGCTTCCTCTGGGCTGGGGGAGAGCTCCTGCCTCGAGTGGAGGAGTTTAAGTATCTTGGGGTCTTGTTCACGAGTGAGGGAAGGATGGAGCGTGAGATTGACAGGCAGATCGGTGCAGTGGCTGCAATAATACGGTCATTGTATTGGTCTGTCTTGGTGAAGAGAGAGCTGAGCCAAAAGGCAAAGCTCTTGATTTACCAGTCAATCTACGTTCCTCCCCTCACCTATGGTCATGAACTTTGGGTCATGACCGAAAGAATAAGATCCCGGATACAAGCGGCCGAAATTAGTTTCCTCCGCAGGGTGGCGGGGCGCTCCCTTAGAGATAGGGTGAGGAGCTCTGTCACCCGAGAGGAGCTCGGAGTAGAGCCGCTGCTCCTCCACATCGAGAGGAGCCAGCTGAGGTGGCTCGGGCATCTCTATCGGATGCCCCCGGGACGGCTTCCTTGGGAAGACCCAGGACACGCTGGAGAGACTATGTCACCCAGCTGGCCTGGGAACGCCTCGGGGTCCTCCCAGAAGAGCTGGGGGAAGTGTCTGGGGAGAGGAAAGTCTGGGTGTCCCTGCTCAGACTGCTGCCCCCACGACCTGGCCCCGGATAAGCGGAAGACAATGGATGGATGGATGGATGAGTGAAAGAATATCAAAGTGAACCTGTCAGGGTCATCTTACATCTCTAGGAAAGATCAGAAAAGTCTGTATGTCTTAAGGAAAGTTGGGAGCAAAATTCCAGTGCCATATTCTTGTTAGCATTACAGAGGAGCAATAGAAAGCATCATAACAGTTGACTTTAAGAAGTGGTATGGTTTGTACATGGCCAATATCAATGTTGTTTGTGAGGTGAGGTGCCTGTACACAGCCAAATGGTTAGTATAAGAGAATACCATGACCTGGATGGAATGCTACTTAAATAAGAGGAACAGTGTACAAAAGTGGTTGGTCAGTATTCCTCAATTGCAAGTTATACAGTAGGGGTCTCTCAAAGGTCAATCTTAGGACCAGATTTATTTTTGATATATTAATGATCTCCCTCAAGTAAGTGTTAACTTCCTAATGTACACTGATGTTACTAGGATTTTTACCTGTGCAAGGTTGAAAGAGCATGCTGCAGCCAAACAGACAGCAAGTAACAGCCAAAGTGTTGGATTGGCAAACCATTTCATGTTTGACCCCTTATGTAGGCAAAACAGTTTTTCATCTACTAACCCAATGGATACAAATGAGCTGCTAGCTAACTCTGATGCAACTGCTTTAAATTGTGCACTGTCCCTGTAAAAATAAACAACAATAATAAATACATTAAAAAATCCCAT
Organism: Lagodon rhomboides; assembly: GCA_039737535.1. Taxonomy (NCBI): domain Eukaryota; kingdom Metazoa; phylum Chordata; class Actinopteri; order Spariformes; family Sparidae; genus Lagodon; species Lagodon rhomboides. The sequence goes on from CM077801.1 coordinate 1,771,245, forward strand.
CCTGGCCTGTTCACCCTACAACAGTATCCACTGCTGTAACTCCAGACAACAGAGCAGCTTCTTTCCTCAGGTTTCGAGAATTTTAAACTCAACCTCCACAAAAAAAATTAAACAAAGGGGCGCTGTTTAGCTCAGTTAGAAGAGCGGGTGTCCCATATGCAGAGGCTTTGTCCTCGCTGCAGCGGCCCCAGGTTCAAGTCCCAGCCTGGGGCCCTTTGCTGCGTGTCACTCCCCCTCTCTCTCATCATGTTTCCTGTTTTCTGTTCTATCTTGAGCCATTCTGTCCATAAAGCCATATAAAGGCCTCAAAAAATAGAATAATAAAATAGTTAAATTCTTTGGCATTGAGGGACATTTTGTTGTGCAACCCTGTGTTGTAGAATGAAAAATTAATTAACCTTGAACTTTGAACCATGGAACATTTTTATTATTTTATTTGTAGGAAATAGAAGCAAGGCCATCGTTCGTCACCGTCTCTTTAAAGCCTTTTTTCTTTTTTTATGATGGTGTGTCTGTGCATGTGTGTGAGCGGAGGGGGTGTTGGTTACAATGGGATTTAGTCATACTTAACTCGCAATTGAGGGTCCCCCTACACTGCTTCCTTCACCCAGACACCTTTTTCATACACGAGTGAACCATTCATATTCCATCTGTTCCAGCTCTCACTCTTTGGGGACGCTGTCAATCTCTGAGACTCATGTGATGGGAATGGGGGGTGGGGGGTTATGCTGGGGGAGAGACAAAGAGAGAGGAGTCGAGGAAGTGGAAACACAGGAGAGCAAGTGAAGAAAGAGAGAGGAGGCTTGGCACCGATGCTGAACTCCTGGGACCTTTCAGAAAAGCTCATCGCACACTGGTGTCCTGCCGAGCCGCAGCCACGGAAGAGAGGACGAGCAAGGCAGTGGAAAACGGGATGAAAAGAGAGGGAATAAGTGAGTGACTGAATCAGGGAGGAGGGAAAAGTAAAAACGGAGGAAAAAGAGGAGTAAAGGGAAACTGAGATTATGATCGATGGCTGAGAAAATGCCTGAGTGAAAGGGGAGAGGTGTGCTGAAGACCACTTTAACATGGTGGTAACTTCATCACTGCTGCTGAGGAGCAAACAGCACATAGTCTTACTGTATTTAACAGGAAGACAAGGTATTGTAATACATTTGGCTAAATTAAATTTTAAATTTGGATTTAGAGATATTCAAAAATCACATCAAAAGATCAAAACTTAGAATACACTAGTCTGTCTATCAATACTTTCTGGTGTCCTTACCTTGGCTCCTTCTGAATATGTAAATCTTTAAAAAAAAAAAAAAAAAAAAAAAACAAAAACAGCTTAAAAGTGTATAGTATAATATAATGCAGTTTAGACTGAGTCATTTCCTAAAACAGCCAATCCCTTATAGTTTAATGGATCAGTTGTTTCACATTGTTGTCAGCAGTGGGTTAATCTGAATTTAGTGTTCTAATGAGTATCTGGGGCAGTAGGACAGTGTAAGCAAGACTGAGTCTAAATAAACTACAGTGTGTGTGTCCATGGTAATAAAGCAACATGTCACCCAGTGCAACAGTGTGGCTCACTGTGTATTTTAATCAGATTCAGACAAAAATAGAGCTCTGTAACACAGAGGAATAAGACTTATCAGACTTTGATACATACACAATAACTGTGGATAGATTCATTGGTGGTTTGGGTGTACACATGGGATTAGTTGATGAGAAGAAAAATACAGCATTACAGCAAACCTAACTTCAGGTGTGTTTAACTGCATTTCACAATCTCCATGAGAAAACTTAACCTAAATGATGAAAGAATACATTTCTGTGTGGACATAAGATTAATCAGACAGACTATGACTTCCAAGGTCAGGATGCTTACACAAGTAAAATGACTTTGTGGTGTTAAGTGGGTTTATTTATTTTTTTTCATATTAAATTTGACCACATGTATTCTTTAAAATTGATCTTATTTCTTCCTTTTTTACTATTTTCCAAAACGGGTCTTGAAGTCATGGATGTCAATATATTTTCAATATGCTCAAGAGTTAGATTTATACAATTGGTTTTGACAAAGAAAATGTTACCACAAGGTGCACTTTCAGGATTATATATTTTGGCTTTCATCATTGCAGATTTTTCTCACTTGTCATAGAGAATTGATGGGCTAAGGTTTAAAAATGATCAAAACTACTAATGGGAGTTCTTCGATAACAGAGCATTCACTTAGCTTTATTTTTTTATTCCTGCACTTACCACTAGCGAGACACTGATCGGAAATGAGGAAAAGGGAGAAGTAGAAGGAGAGTAGGCAGGAGGAGGAGGAGGGTGTCAGGGAGGGAGGAGGGGAGGGGTCCTGTATGGCCGTGAGGCAGCACAGAGGCGACACATCTGTCACAGTATTAACTTTCTGCTCTGTGGGGCCTGGGTGTCAACGCTAGCCGCTGGGGCCCCGACTCCAGTCATCCTGGAGCTCAGATGGAAGAACAAAACCACCCAAAAATCAGCCCAGCACAACCGCTACTCTCTAAAGTGGGAGATGATACACAAGACCTTGCCTCCCTAAAAACACCCATTCTGTTTCACTAACCGTACTGTACCATCAGCGCCAGGAGAGAGTGAGAGACGTGGTCATCTGACTTGGAGCAGTACCATTTTAAGAAATTACCCTATCATTACAATGTCTGTAGCTGAATATTGGCATGCTGATGTGTTCAGGCTGACCCTTTTACCAAATGTGTGAAATTTGGGGCAGATTCAACCATGTACAGTGGAGTTACAGCAACGTCATGTTTCTTTGCGAACCATTGATATTTACTTTAGTAAACTTCTCTGAGAGCTTTAACGTGATCAACTTAAAATTTTGTCAGGGCAATCTTAACACCTTTGTAATTCAAATTTACCAACAGCTTGTGTTTTCTTTTAAGTCTACACATTTAACTGCCACGTGTGTACTAAATTACATACATGTAGGTGAAAGTCGCCACCAGAGCTGTTCTTTAAAAGGCTCTAGCGGCCTATTTTGCCCCGCCCAGGTGCAAAGCCCATAAAATACATAATTTTTTTTATTATGTATATTGCTTTGGAGTGTTTAAGCACCTATAGGGTAGGAAGGAGGAAGGGAAAGAAGGAAGGATGTGTGTTTTGGACACTCTTTGAAAGTGTCATCCTGTATCCCCTATACAGTGCTACAGAACACTTATAATTACATTAGATTTACGTTAGAAGTATATGACGACAATACAGCATCATTTTTTCTAAATCAAAGAATAAGATGGATAGATGTCAAACATGTGTACCAAATTTCATAAATGATGGTTAAAGCAGTCACAGGGGCCAACACAAACCACACGACAACAAAGAAAACCATCATTAAAAAGTGACACAAGAAAATCTCTTGTGACTGAAGTCAATACATTTAACTAATGTGAGGCGTAAAATTCAGATATTTCCGACTTTCAGGACATCCATGGGTTAAAATTAGAGATCAAAACCTTGGAGGATACAATAATCTAAGTAAAAAGTAAATACATTTGGTTTGTATAATGATTTTTTCACTGGACATACTTAAGCCACACACAACCACACAAACACAGTGGATCCCTTGGTCCACTAAATAGGTATTTATTACCCTTTGCTCTAATCCCAGTCTCTTGTGAACAACATCTGAGCATCTAATCTCTAATGTCATTATGGTCACTTTGTCCAGGGAACAGCCCTGAGTGACTCAAATCAATAGAGCCTGTTTAGCGTTCAATCTCAAAGGCTCTCTGGCCAGACAGTGGGGATTTGTTTTTCACTTTCTCCAGGGCTGAGAGGGCCTGGCAATGGCCAAACTGACCCTGGAGCCCTGCGGCTCTCAACTGGCAAAATCCTCCTGTGCTGGAGGTCCTAGACAAACACCCTAAGGGATGCCAGCGTCACCAAGCTGCTACTCTAGCACTGAGCTCCAGCTGCTGGGGTTGTTGTTTTTGTTGCATCTTCTGCCGCTGTTGTTGTTGTTGTTGAGTGGAGTGGCGTCTGTCCCTCCACCTCTGTCTCCATCCCTCCCTCTTTTCCTCCCTCTCTATCTATCTCCGGCCTGCAGGGCATAAAGAAGCCCCATGAATTAATGAAGATGAGCAAGGTAATTAAACGTGGTGGTGATGGCGGCACAGATCCTGTGAGGATTTCAGAGAGACAGGAGGTCCACATGGGGCCTCGGCCTGCCTGCTTCACTATTACCCTCCTCCCTTCCTCCATCCCTCTGGTCCCCAGGTTGCATGGCACACAGATATGGCTTGATTGGCCTGCTGGGCATGGGGAGGGGGAAGGTTGGGGAAGTTGGCACCCAGGGGAGGTGGAGGGAGAGGCAGGATGGAGGGGGGTAGATTGAGCTCAGGCCTCACCTGTGGCCCCAGAGCCCCTCCCTGGATCCCTCCACTGGCAGCCAGGTCACGCTGCGTGGTCCAAACACCCCCTGCCTGGGGAGGAGAGGAGGAAAACAACAGCATGGAGGGAAGGTGGGTGTAGAGGGAAGGATGGAGGGGATAAGGGAGGTAGGGCAAGAACCATAGGAGCACTTCCAGGGATTATGGCCCCACGCTGGCCCACTGAGGTGCAGCCTTGATGGACGTCTGACTGGCAAGCACTTGCCCTTTTATAAGATGTGATGCTTGCGGACCACCTTGGTGCCACACAGCCCAGCAGCTGGAGGAGGCCAGCAGACTGTAGCTTTCACTGGTCACTTATCGGGGTCTTATCATGCCAGAGCTTTTCTTTTTTTTTTTTTTTTATTGACAACTTTTCTCTGCTCAAGACCTTTAGACAGTTAAAAACACCAAGAAAATACATGTTCCATTTGATTTATTTTCCCAAACACATCAATATTTGTATTGCTTGGAGAAGTAAGACCTTGACCCCAGGTGTGGTTCATGATCCGCTTAATAAGGTGGCCTCCAGCACAGTTCCTGTGTACGGTTCGCATCAGGTATGAAAGCAAGTGTACCAAACTATGTGCATCATAAAAAGTTTGACCATGGTTTACTGGCAACAAAGTGACAATTAATATAAGTGAATGGATTGAAATACTACGAATTTGAGTAAGAACTATTGAATCATTTCACTGCATTTAAACCAAAAGAAAAAAAAGACACTTGACTCATTAGCCCCTTTTGCATATTACTCTAGACAATAGCCAGAGATCTGATCAGAATATTATCCACATTTGCAGCTGATTAAACTAGCACTAACATGAAGATACACGTCGTCGACACGCCCACTCGCTCGCTGTGACTTCACTCCAGACTTAGGACTAGGGAGCTGGCAGGGTAAAGTCCAGGGCAAATATTGCAGAGATTTGTGTTCACACATACAGCTTCTCTGGGTCAACTCTGGATAAATGTACACTGCATGTATAAAAGGGGCTCTAGATTCTGCTATAGTCATACGTCATTATTGTATTTTAGCAACAGTTACATTTTGTAACTTTGAGCACAGAATTAAGTTATTTGTCAAAAAATATTTTGCGAACAGTGTGGCCCATCAACATTGTCAGGAAAGGACTCAACAATATCAAAATTACATTAGAGTGGAGCTTCAAACAAATGGGAGAAACTGTAATCATTAGTTAGTTGTCTCAAGAAAGTACTGTGTTTAAGTATACTACATTTTGATGGTTTATTATCTATGAAGAAAATTAGGTGAAATGAACAGATGGATTTGATGATGAACCCCAAGGCAATGCCCGGAGGTGCTGCTCTGCTGGCTCTGTGATTCACAGCATTATTAGAGGACTCAGTAGGCTCCAGAGGATGTTTATCCATAGATCTGCTCCAGCATCACCTCCCAGGAGGGATCCCCAAACCTCCTCTGTGTTTATTTGTTATCGGCACCTTCACTGGACTAATAAGACAGGCCTTAACTTTGGTCTTGAGCCATATTCCTGCCCCAGGCACAGAAGACAAGCTCCACTTACCCCGTTAGGTCCTCCATCTCCCCAGCCGATGCCAGAACACGTGTCCTCTGGCCTCTGGGAATTTGATGCCGTGAGGCAGCAGGTAGGATGTTTTGCTCAGCCACGAGTTGCCATTGTATACACCCACAAACCCATCTGTCCATAACCTCCCATCAAATCTTCCCCAACCCCTGTCCCCCTGCATGTCCTCCCCCATGTCCCAAGATGCTGTTTGTCGTCAACGACCCTGAAGTTTGTTATGTAAACAAAAAATTTGGCCTAATTAACGAGAGGGAGGTGTCTTGGGAACAGGAGGGGAGGAGCAGGTTGGAGCCAGGTGGCCTTAGTCACTCTGCAACTCTGCAGCCTGCCAGCATCATTTAATTTAACTACTGCATATATATATATATATATATATATATATATATATATATATATATATATATATATATATATATATATATATATACACACATGAATAAACAATACATACTCGATTAACAAAATTTACGAAACACAAGAATCAAAGGCAGAGTATTGTAAAGCAGTGCCAATAAGAGAGTGATTGTGATACAATAAGAGACGAGATAAAAATAGAAAAAAGGAGCCAAGAAAGAAGACTAAGAAAGAAAAACAGACAATGGCTGGAGTCCCAGCAGGGAGCGAAGGAAAACTACCTTCATCGACAAGGGAGTGCAGAAATGCAGTGATGGGAGGTAGAAGAACAGGTGTGCTGTGGACCCCCTCATGGGACCAGCCTACCACCCCTTCAGAGAAAGAAGAGGGACGGAGATGGGATGAGGTGATGCAGGAGAGACGGTGGAGAGGAGAGAGGGGCAGAGCTTAGCTCATTAGACAGAGTTTGCTTCTGCTAACTCACCTCACCCTTGGGATGTGGCTAATCATCGTACAGGGACTGGCAGCCAGTTAGAGATGAGGTGGAGAAAGAAAGACTTATTTAGCATTCACCCCTCCTGTCTATACATCCATGAACCCACAATGCATTTGTCTGATCGTCCCCAAACAAGGGCCACAAGTGGCACAGCACCGTCCGATCTAAACGCATCCAGCATCAATGCAGAGACGAATCAACAGAGCTGGTGATATGATAATGATTCCAACTTTACCCTCATCATTCATGTGTTGTGGTGGAGGTGAGAGAGTCCTTCACCTTATAAGTCTCATTGAGAGAAATACATTAAAGTGAAGGTCATGTGCCTTGCAGTGCTGGAGCAATAAAGCAATAGCCTAGTGAATGTAACATAATCCACTACAAGTAAAAGCTTAGCATTATTCTTTTCTCTTCAGAACAAGTACAAATGGATCATCAGCAACATTTATTTAGGAACAGAAGACAAAAAAAAAAAATCAATTTACGAGTTTCTGGAGCAATCAATCACATCTCACATTTGTTATGCATGGATGGGGTCTGCTGGGTCACACAGTGCCACAGTAGGTGTTTTGCCAGTACTGAGAACAGTAGTTTCAAGTCACAATTTTCTTTTGGTGTTTTTAATATATGTTACATAATTATTTCCAACAAGTTGTCGGCTGCATTGGTTTAAACAACATTTAAACAAATTGATCCGGCAAACAGTTATTTACTTACAAGAGGCTTATCATTAAAAATGTACTGGAATTATTACAGTAAAGTAAAACCAAATGTAAACTAAAAGCAGAATAAATTCAATACACGTTGAATTTATGTCAGTCACAGTAATATTCAATGACCATGTTCAAGTATAAATAGAATGTAATGTCCAAGAAAATAAACATACATGCTTGAATATAAAAAAGAATACACAAATGTAAAGACAGAAATAACAACAACATAAATGTTGGACTTCAAACTTTAATGTGATCCTCCAACAAGCCAAAATCCAGAGAAAGAAAACAAATAGTTAACTATTAGAAACACATCACCCTGATTGCATATAGCTGCACACGCTTTCATAATGGGGGCTTAAGCTATGTTCAAAGTGAACCAATCACATTCATAGTCGTCCCTGTAGGTATGTAGGTAAATAGCAGACACCTGGCTTCTATGAATGACTCTGATTAAAACCAGTTTAAAGTCAGCTGCTGTCGGATTTGCTATAATGTTTGGGGTTGAATCCTGTTGGGAGGGCCATGGTCCACAGAGGAACATGGTGCTGTGGAAGTTGGACTTACATATATTGTGTGTGAGCTGGTGGGGTCACTGAATAGACCAAAAACAACATTTAATGTTCATAAATATTTTAGCTGAGGGTTATAAGTTGTGCCTATTCTTATGAAGACAATAAAATAATAACACCAGGCTCTGTAGTCTGAAACAAGATGGCACACTTTTATTCCACTCTCGTGTACCACATATGCCTTTGGTTGGAACAGTCTTATTTGCCGAGGAAGGTTCCAAACTGAGTGAAATGACCTGGATGTAGTTATGTGACAGTGATGATAAGAGCTGTTCGAATTGTTTAAATGCTAAAGAGAAGTGCTTCAATGCTTCCTTTTGTAAGTCCTTTAGCACAGGAAACAGTGGACCATCCTTTATGAATCAAAACAAGATAATTCCATCCCACAATCCCTTGTGACAGCCACATTTAAATCAGAGCTTCATTTGGCCATTCACAAAAACAAACAATCAACTTTTCACACTACACATCCACAGCCCGCAAGCACAATTTCAATGTGTTTAATTGTGCAATGGTTTCTAAAGATATTATATACGATTATTTACTGTGCACTAATGTTAAGTAAATGAAAGTATAAAGTGTTGGGACTATAAGTTTTGAGCAGAATCTTCAATTTGCCGTTTGTGAGTTTGTTTTCTTTGTAGCGGAGCCATTGTAAATCACTGGAGTTGACTTTTGAGATTTTAAAAACCCATAACCAACGTTAAAATATGATACATGTTATACAGTACATGAAGTTGCTCAGTTATATAAGCTCCATCACAAGTAGTTACAGCTTTAAAATGCTGCGAACATATAGTGCATTAGATATAATAACTCAATTATACAGGACGGGAAAATCAATGCAGACCATTCATTAACTGGTAGAAACCTGTTTCGACTTCTCTCCTCTGATACAGTCTTTACACTTGCCACTCATTTCACAAACTGATAAATCAGCCACAAGATGTCTCACAGCAATGCTTGTGCCATAACCCAAAAAAAAACAGACCTTGAGTATACTAAATTGGTGACAGTGTTTGACTGGTCAGTACCAAAATATTTAGAGACAAAGGTGCTGTTATTGGTATACACTTTCAAACCTCCAACAATGATGTCATGGCCCATGATGTGGGCCCGACAGAGAGTGGGCTCCTTATGGGAAAAAGTTTGCATTTATTGTGATTTTTGTGGAACCGGTTTGCCGAATCACTACCAAAAGACATAACGCACTTGTCCCAATCATCCTGCATGTTTTGATCTATTCTTTTGTGTATGTGTGGGAAATGTCGCAGACGAGTAACCAGAGTAACAAATTACGTACAGTGTACATATACATATCACAGTGATCAACAATCGACTGTACAATATTGCGTTAGATGTACATCAATGTGATTACTTTGGTTAGATAAAATGTCATGGTCTGGTTTAAAATACCTGTTTTTGTCGCCACAATCATGTCGTCTGACTTCCTGTGAAAATAGCTGGTTTGGGTCACTACCACTGACTGTACAAAAAGTGGACAGAGCCACCGTGACCTCAACCATAGGTTTCTGAAGAGCCCAAATGTGGCCCAGTGTGGATTGTACTGGCAGTCGTCATCTTGGCAGTACTGCCTAACTCCTAGCTACCAAGCTTGCAAAGGATAGCCCTCCCTGCTCTGGTCTTTTAACTTAACTTTATTGTCAAGCTGAGGCCGGATAATCAACAATCAGCATAAGCTGCAGTCTCTCGATTATGCTCTGCCTCTGCATCGATGCACAATCTTCCATGTTGGCATCGTGATGCATCTTATAATCACTTCTAAGTGTTGTATCATAGGCAACTGAACTTGTTTCATTTTCTTGAAGATGTTTCACCTCTCATCCATGAGGAGACAGGAGTGAGGAGGGGACAAGAAAGTGTAACAACATCGTCATTCCCTGTGTCGCATGAACATCTGAGAAACTCGGGAGGATCTTCAATACACATCATATGCCGGTTCACTTCAGACCTACCAACACGGTGAGGCAAGAACTTGTCCATCCTAAGGAGAAAATACCCAGACATAAACAGAGTAATGTTGTTTATGCTGTTCAATGCAGCATGACTGCACCGATTTGTACATTGGGGAGACAAAACAACCTCTCCATAAACCAATGGCACAACACGGGAGGGCCAACTCCTCAGGTCAACACATCTGAAGGAGAAAATCATTCCTTTGAGGACAACAATGTGAACGTCTTGTTCAGAGAAGACAGATGGTTTGAAAGAGGAGTAAAAGAATCCATCTATTTCAAGCTGTAAAGGCCATCTTGAACAGAGGAGGTGGCTTAAGACAATACTTATCACCCACCTACAATGCAGTACTGAGTTCTCTCCCCAGAGAGCTTAACAACCATTCACTCGCCTAGCCCTAGCAACCCACATGAAGGCCGGTTGGGTCAACAACCCACAAGTGGTCCTAACAACTCTGTAAGGACACTCCCACACAGAGTTTAAAACCCTGCAGCTCCCCTCCAGTTAGTTAGAACTGAAGAAGCCTCTTGGATGAGAGGTGAAACGTCTTCAAGAAACTGAAACAAGTCCAGTTGCCTACAATACAGCACTTAGAATTACCATGACCTGGATGACTGAGAACCTTCATCAACACCTCTACAGAAAGCCATATTATTTGTCCGGTATCTGCATTAAAATTTATCCAAAAGGCATAAATGCACAAATACGGCTGAGAGATCAATTTTGGTGTCTGAAATTAGTTTAGGTGAAGCCAAGCAGACAGCTTGCGACTATCTGTCACTCGAAGCAGTCACACTCATAATGGTGCATAACTTTTAAAAGACTCTGTAAGCCCCTGTACAGTTGTCAGGAAGGGATACATTAAATATAGAAACCAAAACTGTTTTTTGTACCAGGCTGTAAACATGTTCATTTCTGCTGTAAAGATGCACATTTTAACATGGGCTCTTATGTGGATTGACATGTTTTTAGAGCCAACCTCAAGTGGTCATTTGAGGAATTGCATTTTTCGATACTTCTGCTTTGGCTTCATTTCTCTGCCTGAAGGTAGCTAATTGGTCGCCACACAAATGGCTGGTAAATATGGATATCCTTAAAAAACAGACTTTCACAGCACAAACATTTCTGGAAATACCCCCAAGTCTCCTGAGAAATCTCCTAGGTGTCTTTAAAAATATCTATGGTGTAAATGCGGTGGGTTGTTTGGCAGCCTTGTTTGCTGTAATAACGCCACTGCCGTCCCCTCCACTTGCCTGATGTGGAACTCAGCTAATGATCATATAATCTGAATGTGATATGCCATGTTTACTACCTGTTTTGGCCTTCAACCACAGATCTTTTATTGTATTTAGTTGGCATAGTTGATATGCCATAACCAGTACAGGGGACTCAGGTAATACAAGTTGTGAGTGGTTCTGGGCAGGTGGATAGTATTAAATTAGTATACTAATATCTCTCTTGCTTGGTTACTACAGTATCATGGCTTTGCAGCTGCTTGTCATGTTAAAATATAGCACAGAATAAATAATGGTGACATTGATGTTGCAGCAAATTGAACAGCAGCTGACTTTAAACTGGGTTTGATCAGAATCACTTTCATTGATGCCAGGTGTGTGCTACCATATATATATATATATATATATATATATATATATATATATATATATATATATATATATATATATATATATATATATATATATATATATATATATACATATACATATACAATATGTCTTTATGTGAGGTATATCCTAATTGATAATTATCTACCACAAACAAAGTTTTTAATTTACCAGGCATGCTTTTGTGATGCACTATGACTGTGTACCATAAATCTGTGCCAGAAAGAATGGCATTTTATTTTCACAACCAATTAAAAGTTGAAGAACTCTATTATAAAAATTCTTCTGTCTGTATCGAAGCAAAGCAGCTGGAATACTCGTTATTAATTAATATCCATTCAGCGTTGCATTAATTTGTGCAAACGGTAAAACAAAGCATGCGGCTGTAACTGACAATTTATTCTGGTCCTGTTCCAAATTCATCTACAAGCAAATGCTGCCACAGAGTTTCAAAATGAGTTATGTGTGAAAGTATTAAAACCTGCAAATCACACACAGGTAGCAGCTTGATAAACTGGACAGATTCGTAGTTTTTTCCTCTTATGGCATTATGGTAATATTTGTTCATTATTTCCCCTGTCCCCCTTAAGGGAAAAAAAACATTTTCTATATTTATCTTATTTATTTGTACTTGTTTCATCTCAGCTCCGTGTGAGTTTGCGTTTTGGTGTAATTTACTATTGAGCGAGTTTCTCTCTTACTCTTTCTGTTTACCACGGGTGCATAGCGTCGACAGTGCTGTGTACAGTATGTAGGTCTGGCTATTACTCTTGGCACATAACATCACGTAAGTTTGTGCTCTAATGGCATGGCTAAACTAGAGGGTGTGTCAAGAAGAACTGCAAAGGTTTATGTTTTAGTGAATCCACACACATATGCATAATTTTTATGTAAGCAGTCCTTAATTTGTAAATTATTAGGTTTTGAAACACAGACAGGGTTAAGTTATGGTGTGTCAGGGACAGAAAAAGTCACGGAATGAGTGAAAAATACAAAATGCCCATGTGTTAGTTGTCTAAAAGAAAGAAACCTGCTTGCTTTTTGTGGTTGAAAAAAAGAACATTTGGCCCTAAGCCCATTTGCCCTCACTGTAGCAATTCACAAACAATAGAAAACTGACAAGAAAGTGAAGAGATAGTCAACAAAAGCCAGAGACAGAGACAGACCGCAAACCATAGACAGTGTATACTTTCTACAGTGAACATTTTTGTGGTATTTCGTGAAACAACTGCATCAAGGTGTTGTCCCATGTGTTACAGGTACTCCAGATTTTTGACTCCATTAAAAGCGTGTTCACGTGTAACCCTGACACACCAAAACAGCACCCTCTCTATGTTCCGAAACCTCTTGATTAACAAATTGAAGTGGCTTTATGGAACTTCTGTGTTGTGCTGGTGTTGTATTTAGTTTATGTCAGTGGTCTCCGTTTCCTAATTAATGTTACTGTAGCTACTGTGCCTCTCTATTAGCAGAGCAGTGAGAGGAACAGAGGCATGGCACTTGAGAACACGCATTAAGTCACATCATTTGGACTGTTGTGGAAAAGCCGACCCAAGCCTTTCACAAAGAAATTCACAGTCTTTTTTGATTGTTTTAACATATGCCAAAAATTCCAGCTTGGTGGTAATATATGTATTTTATGGGTTTTGGTCATGGGCGTGGAAAAATGGCTCACTAGCACCTTTCAAAAATGCATTCCCCAGGACTACTTTCACCTAAATGTATGAAATTCAGTACACATGTACTCCCATTTAGACCTACAAAAAAAGTCTCATGGGCCATTTTGATTTTAGTGCTTAATTTTGGTGGTCAAATCTGCACCAAACTGAACACGTTTGGTGAGAGTCCTGCCCTGAAGACATTAACATTGCAATATTCAGTGAGAGTAATAGAGACTAGTGGCAGTGATGTACCACTCCTAGCTGGATGACCGCATCCACCTTAAACATGGTGAGAAATACAAGACCAAGACAAGACCTTTGTGATGCTCCATTGTGAAGATTGTGAGTTTTAGTTGAATACGTGACCATGGTGGTGCAGCCAAGGTCGCTGTCTTTCCATGAAATTGCTGTAACTTCACTGTACATTGTATTAACCTCCTTCCCTCAGTGTCTAAAAACACATGGAAATTCAGAGGCGTGTCAAATGGTTAAAGTCCATCTACTGGGCGGTGTCTGCCGCATGCTCAGATGCACTTTTGGGAAAGCCCTATTTTGAAGGCTTTAACATGCTCAAAAAACCACGAACCTCGCACAAAATTCAACCCTTTAGGGATTTCGACCATGGGAATGGCAAAGTGGCTCACTAGTGCCCCCTAAAATGCAACCCCCCTAGACTGCTTTCACTGACATGTATGAAATTTGATACAGATGTGTTTATTTCCAAAGGTGTTTAAGTATACTCTGACGGACATTATAACAAATACAATGGTGTGAATTATTGTGCAGCTGTTCTTTTTCAATGAAGATTCAGCCAAGTGTAAGTTACCTCATACACAGGAGACTGAAAGCCAGGGAGAGATAACACTGGCATTTTGGTCAGGTGAAAGAAGTCACATCCCGCAATAGTTTACTTTAACCACTCACTCTCGATGGCAATAACAGCTGCAGTTTCATGTCCCGTGTTGCTGCGTTTGTCCACTCCCTGCGTCCTTCTGCACCTCTGAGGCGCCATTCACGTCTTTAAATCAGTCATTGTCCAAGAATTTGGAGAAATCCATCTAACCTCTTCACTCACTAGTACAAGAAGCAGCCTGAGAAATAACCCATTGCTGACTTTTCCTATTTTTTCACAAAGATTGGCTTCAACGTGAATATAAAATGAAAAGTCAAATTAAATGATCAATACAGTTTAATATGTAGTATTTCCAACAAGGCAATCCCTATGGCTTTAAAGAAGAAAAGCTAAGTGAACATCCTCCGGACCTTACAGCCCGTTCAGCAGTCCATTGCCCATCAATGGATCCAGTAATGGTTGAGCAGAACGGGGAGGACTGACGAACACCAGTGTGCAGGGAGTAGCAGTGGTCCAAGCAAGGTGAAATTAGGGAGTGTATGACTTTCTCAAGATTGCCAAGAAAACTTCAGACTTGCCCTCATTTATAAAGTTTTGTGTCATCCAACTCTTAACATCCTCAAGGCAGTTCATGAAGTTTCCCAGATTGGACTTGTCATTAGGTTTCAGAGGGAGATACAGCTGTGTGTCATCAGCATAGCAGTTGATGGAGATGTTGAATTTATAAACAATGTGGCTGGAAGGAAGCATTTGAGAAAACAATTTCTTATATTTTGATCACCCTGTTGTCTCTAAGAAATTGAGGTGCAGCCTCCTCTGGTATTGACACTTACCAGATATTATAGAGTGTTCAGATATTTTGCAAGTCTGTTGACGGCTCAATCATTGTTCACATGATTTTTTCTGTAAATACAAATACTTTGATCCAAATGTGCTAAAAGAAGTTATAAACATTGACCTTGAACGAGTACTTTTTTATCACATGTTGCCAACAGCAAAGCAAAACAAAAACTTGTAAAGGCATTCTGTCTGAACTCAGGCTCGTTCTGTTATCACCACAGTGACCACATCAGCAGCAAAAAGAAAACTTTGCTACACAGCTGACACAGTTCTTTTATACAGTATCTTACAAACTGAAGGTTATAATGTTCAGTCTACCAGCAAAATTAAGGTATAGCTTTGCACATAATTTAATTATTAACATTGACTGCAACCATATGATTTTGGTTTATCACGTCAAAGATCATTCATCAATCAATGAGAGTCAACTTTTTCCCTTCAACATCATTTGTCATTTTTTTAACATTTAATCATCCTTCCTTACCCCTTATTTATTTTTTTCTCTTTTCTCCTCTATTTTTACTCAACTTATCAACCCCTTTTTCATCCTTCTTCTCCTTCATGCATCTATTCATTCTAACACTTGCCTCAAATCAACCCTTTCTCACTCTCTCCACCTGTCTTCATCTCCATGCCTCCCTCCCTCCTTCTATCTCTTGCCTCCCCTGCCCTCCTGTTCTCTGACTTTCAGAGAACAGAAGCCGGCTTAGAGGGGGGAGAGGCGAGAAATCAATAAGGCATGATTTATTGATCACTAAAAATGATGGCGCTCATTAGCCCCCCAAAGGGACTTCAGCGTTAAGCAGATGACAAAATGTCAGCCGTCCTTGCCCCACCCCACCCTGTCACCCCTCCTGACAAAACAAAATACCCCTGTATAATTGATGGATTTCAATGGTATCCATAAGCACGTTTTTCCTTTCAAATTTTGTTCTGGCAGATTGAGCTTACCTGAAAAGTTCAAGATATGGGTAGTGACCAAGATAAACAGATACAAAAAAACAATAACGGATTACTGTCCCCATGAAAAAGTGAGAAGTTGGGTAATTGTACACAAACCTTGGACAGAATATATGTCCATCCACACAGAGAAGTACACAGAGGTTTATTGTCTTTCTGTTTCACAACATGCCTGAAGGAAAACATAATGGTACATATGAATTGTGATGCAAAGGTGTACAACATATGACATCACAAGCAACAAAGTCTTGCAGACATATCAGATGGCCCACACGAAACCACGATGAGCTGTTTTTCTGGACTTGCATGACATATGGTGGAGATTGGAAAGATTGACCAACTTCTCTGTGAACAGGTGTAAGCATAGGAAAAGAGGAATGATCTTGCATCTTCACATAGAACAGAGGAATGTTCAAACACGCCATGTTCACTGATATTGTATAGTCTGACGCTTGCATAAGGGCAGATTGTTGAAGGCAAATGGCTGCATTTATATAAAGCTTTTTTAGCCACTATGCCAAAGCATGTTTTTTTACCATGTCTATAACTATCTAGTGGTGTAAAAGGGGTGCTAACCTAACAGGTCAATGGCTGGTTAGCACGGAATAGAAAAATCTGTCAGGCCAGAGATGGGCGGTTTTATGACACATATCGGCCTCTTCTCCCCAAAAGCCAAACCTGAAAAGATATCAGCCAATTGCGTTGCCGCATTGATGGGAGTGCACAGCTGAGATATACAGCAGTTTCAACTTATATGATGCAGCTGCAGACAGACTTCTAGTAAGCATGTAAGAGGAAGAAACCTGTTGCTGCCATCATTACAGAATAAGGAGATGCAAGAAGCAAAAATCAATGAAGTTGATGAGGTAAAACATTAATCATATTGCCTTTGTATTGTACTTTATATCTCTTTAAAGGGTTATCACAAATGATCGGTTTTATTTATATAATAACCAGATTTATGTTATATTGTGTTTTATTATGTGTTTAAATGTATAGATATTACCAGTTATGAATAAGAGGCCTGATTCATATTCAGTTGTCATGTTAAGTAATGTAATGTAAATGTGCATTAACTAAATGTTGATGAAGGTTCTTAGTCAATAACACAATCAAAGCTCTTAAGAGTTTATGAAACTACTGGATACATCTTAAACATACTGGTAGCAGATTTGTCAAAACTATGTGTACAGCGGGAGAGTGCTTTTTCATTAGAAGCCAATCTCTCTCTCTCTCTCTCTCTCTCTCTCTCTCTCTCTCCTAACCCAGCAGACCTAGGCAGTCTGGTTCTGTCCGAGGTTTCTGTCTGTTTAAAGGCAGTTCTCGCCACTGTCGCCAAGTGCTTGCTTATGGGGGGAAAAAGAGATTGGAGTAGACAAATATTGATTGATGTTAAAAAGTGTACAGTTAAAACATATATGGGTCTTCAAACTATTCTTTCACAAATAAATTGTTTGTTTAATGGCTCTTGCAGATACAGATTTCCTCCGCGGTCTGTATCCAGTGCTGTGACTTTGATAGTTGTCCTCTATCATGGGTTTTGATGGGATTCTAGCATGTTCGTGCATATCAAAGCACACACCTAAAGCAGTAGAGTTTTTCTCCACCACCCCACCGCTTGCTGGACAATCCCTCATTTCCGACTGTGTGTGTTTTTCATTGGGAGGAAAGGAGGGGCTCAGGCAGGCCCCTAGGAGGGGGTGACTGGACACTCCATCACCCGATGGCCAGCCTCTCACAATGATGCATGAAGCCTGGCAGACGCTGTGCATGGGCCTCTGAGGCCAATGCCACAGATAAACACACTCACACACACACAGACCGAAGACATAACGGAAACTTCATCCAGTGTCACAGCCCCTAGCGTAGATTGTGGTCAGGAGTGCTTTTAATGGAATAGGTAAGACATGTTGAACACAGTAACGAAGTTTGAAGTGATAATTGTCACCCATTCAGATGACTATGAAATGAAGAAATGAAGTTACTGGCTCCATCTGCTATGGCTTTGTATCATATACGGAGCTTAGTTTAGTTGGCAAATTGTCATGCATTTCCCTCTGTCATTATAACACACATTATGGCTTCTTCGTTGATGCTCAAAAGAGAACACTGACTCATTTTGTATCTACTCATCTTGGTGCACACACCCCTCAACTGACATAAGGGTGAGTAGATGATAGCAAGTACTAGTTAGTCTGAGCAGTGATACCCATCGCAGTTGAAGAGACAAAGAAGAGTGCACTATTATTTGCAAGTGATCATATCAGAGTTTTGTTCCAGACATCGCCAACATATCTGCATAGGTCGCTGTGGTATTGGTGTAGGCGTCAGTCTACAACTCTGTATGCTGTTGAAGTGGCTTTCCAAATTGGATGCATGATCAACCTTTTGCGCTCTAAACAATCACACTGTAAAGTCTCGGAGCAGATGGTTTATATTCATGAATCGCATTTCAAACCACCTCCAAAGTTGTTTTGGATTTGATTTAAAAAATTGGATTCATGTGTTTTTTTGCTGCTTGCAAGAGCCACAATATGACGATATAAGTTAATGCCTGTTAAAGTCATGGTGTATAATTTCTAGTTATTATATAAGAAATAGATAATGTATAAAATGAAAAAAATGCACGTATATTAAATGTTTATCATTCATACTCCCTTTTATTTTAATATAGTGAGTGACGTCATGTGCAGTAGCGTCGAGCAGAGCGCTGTTAGGCACGGGATCACATAGTTTTTCTATTGTGTGACACAATGTGTGAACTTTTTTCAGTAAACACATCAAAACTGATTACATCTCCTGTCATTCACATCAGACTGAAGTTACTGTGCCTTCAGCTCGTTGGTGGCATACTTTGACTTCCAGACGTAATGCCATTACACTGCTAAAATCAATCTGGAATCTGGATATGCCAAAGACTGGATGGGTACTGGTAGTGTGAACATAGTCTAAATCTTGTTTTTGATGTGTTTCATGATGACCCTGATGAAGACCAGTTGAAACGCATTGCTCTAATAATGAAGTTGCTCGATATACTACATTATAGATTAAGTTTTGCTAGAGTTTCAATTTTGTTGAATTGAGAATCCTTAAAAAAAAAATGCACTGCACCCTATCACAGCTATGCAGGGCAATGCTTAGCAGCAAAGTGTAAACTGTCTCTTTTTAGTGATATAAGAATTATTAGTTATAATATTTGGTGACTTACCAAACTGTGGAAAGAAGGGGAAACTTACATTATACCCCTATCAGGGCAGCTGTGACTCAAGAGGTAGAGCTCGTCGTCCATTGATTGGCGGGTCAGTGCCTGGCGGCTCGGGCTGCATGCTGAAGTGTCTTTGAGCAAGGTACAGGGTACAAGGTGCAGCCCATTTACCAATTACAGTCAATCCTTATTGTGTGTGTGAGTGTGTTTGTTAATGTTAATTTATGCACTGTGAGGTTGAACATGGAGCGGAATGTTACAAGTCAAAGGGAAGTGGTTTAATCTATTTGAAATCCAGAAGCCAGCAACGGTGAAAACTTAGTAGTCCATTTTGCCTTTGGTTAAACTACCACTGCCATGAATTTATATTCTCTAGAAAATTTTAATGTTATTCATATCCTACACACTTTAAAACAAGCAACCTTATCTGTAATTAAACTGTTTCATAGAATTTTATGTCTCCATTTCTCAAAAAGGCTTCTGTTGAAAATATAAAAAAACAACCCAAAAAACACGAGATCTGCAGAAAATGTGAATTTTCTTCTACAAAAACATGAGAGTATCACATTGCTGGGAGGTGTGAGGGAGACATTGTGGAAAGAGGGAAATTTATGTGGCCAAGTGGTCAACAGACGGAGCGCTGAAGGCCTTGATGCCCCCCACATGGTGTTAAACACTGCCTCTGGACCGCCAGACGCCTGGTCACTTCAACTGCCTCCAACAAAAGAAATACAGAAATTACTGAAAAAATGTATTTGAGAAATATGAGCTATTGCACTGTGTTGTTGTAACATAGTTTAGTTAGGAAACAGGAAAGTGGTGTGTGTTTGCTGATTGCTTCCTTGATACTTTATTTTAATGGAAAGCATGCACTAAGTCTGCAGAATGAGGACTGGTAGCTGACTGATGCTGAAAGTGTATCACTGAATGCACTGTACATACATAGTTACAGTCCATTGTATGTACATACTGTATATACAGTACATAAATGCATGTAGGACGCTTTCTCAGTCTATAAAGCAGGCATTGAGGAATGTATTGCTTTAATTGAGTACCTTTACCAACACAATTTGGACTTCCTCATTAAACATGGTGGAATCTCCCTTTCACCTAATGAATCCCTTAATGGACAAATAGACCAGCTTGTTTGTTTTTTTTTTCTTTAGCTTTCCCATCGCCCACATTCTCGTAAGGCTGCAACTTGTCTTGAGCCAGAGAAATAAAACTGGAAAATAAAAGAAGAAGCAAGAGGCGTCAGGCAGGTGGAAAAGAAAGGCTGTTATGTAGTTTGTGTTTGCCGGTCCAATGCTGCTACCAAAGTGTGTACACACACATTAGCATAAAACAGCTTTGCATATGATCTGAGCACTTTTCAAGACACTCGAGACAACAGAGAGGGTGTTGAGAGGGAAGAAAATAAAGCTCCTGCTATTTTGCAAGCCTGAGATGATCACATGCTGTCAACAGCACCTCACATAACAACGACCCACCACCATGCACTACCCCCCTACACCCAGCCAACCACCCCGCCCTGGATCGACTTATAATCCTCCTCAGTACACACTTATACTCACACAGAGGAGTTACTTCAGGTAAGCCCAATCTCATCTCTCTGAACCCTAAAAGCCAGCACTGCTGGGTTAAAGATAAGCCAATTTGGGTTACTTTGGTAACCCAGTGCTGAGTCAAAGAATAACTTACCCAAACATGGTGGGTGTGGCTGGGTTGCTATAACCCAGCAGGGTGGCTTATGTTTCCTACCCAGATATAGACAAAAATGACCACATTTACCAGTTAAAGCTACCAAAAAGTGGCATGAGAAATACTACCCAAATTCTGGGTTATCAGTATTACTTGAGTGAAAATTACTTATTTTACTTTACTTTATTTACCATTTGGTCAGCTTCTCCATTGGGGTTAGGGTTGGGTTAGGGTTAAGCCAAGTGGAGCTCGAGCCACATGACCTCCTCTCCACCATGGTGACCTGGAAGAGGGCAGGTCATACAAGTTAATAAGCAGTAAAACAAAGAAGATCAGAGTGTAGAGGCATTGAATTTTAAGTACAGATACAAGGAGATAATAAAACAGAGCAGAGCAATGATTCAGCAGAGCCTAGGGTATGAGTGCATGCTAACACATTTAGCTTACCAGCTAGAGTGAATACTTTAGCTTTGAATAGGGTGTAAATACATGTTTTATGTGTACATTAATGGTTCTTTGTTTAAGCTGAAGGAAGAATTGTGTGAGTTTTTGTGAGTAAACAGCCTTTATCTAGAGTGGTGTTGCCAGGTGCCAACCAAGGAGACAAACAGTCTACAGCTCTTCCAGCAGCTGCTCCTTCATGCTGTAAGGTGAATTTGGAGTTAAGTTTTTCAACTTAGTAAATCCTGATTACACAGTGGTGTGCACTGGTGTAAATTACTCCCTAAAAACATCACTCTGAATGTGATATTTAGTCTGCCACCATAGAAGGTGAAAAGGGAAAGTGATAGAAACTGAGGTAAAACAAGATTGAATGCATGTGGAAGTCAAAGGCATTTATATGTTTTTCCTCTTACCACCAGTGCTTGAGACCTTTCAAAACCGGCATTCTTTCTACTAAACAAGTAAGTTACAAAACCTCCCTGCTTATTAATACAACTGGATGTTTTCACAGCACTATGAATTGAGGGTATTGTTCTCCCACTTTTCAGGTGGCCTGGCCCCAATCAAACAAACGTATGTCAGTGACAATAGCGATGATGAGAACCTAGCTGGCACAATCATTTGGCATTATATTTGTCCAATCAAAACCTGTGTCTAATGAAGACATGGTAGTTCCATGTTCCACGTACTTTAATGTGGCGTCTAAAGTTGTGTCTTAACCCTTGTATGGTATTCAGGTGAAATTGACCCGTTTCAAATTTTTACAAGAAAAAAATTTGATACAAGTATACATTTTTTCTACCTGAAACTCAGTGCCTTAGCTTATTTTCTGTGTTAAACATGTACAAACAAAAAAAAAAAATTGAGCACACGTGCTACTATACCCCACACATTTACATCCTTCGTATGGTCTTCGGGTCAGTTTGACCCGCATATACAGGAACACACAGAAACATGCCCACACACACACACACAGACACAAACAAAAAACAAAAAATAAACAAAAATAATATTTTAGATATCAATTCAGATAATTCTGATTCTGAAAGTGAATTTGAAGATGGCCTTCACTCGGAATATGCACCACAAGGAGCAACACAGGCGGCCTCTGGAGCAGAACAAGAGCCAGCAATGACAAAAAAACTAATCACACCTCCATTGTTTATTGTGTTCTAGTACAGACTGATTGCAATCATTAAACATATATGTTATCTCTATTGTTTGAAATTGAGATAAAGACAATTTATGTTAATGGTTAATGAAGTAAAATTTTATTTCAGCATTGTTTTTAAAACCGGGTCATGTCCCGGCTCAGTTTGACCCGAGGGGTACCAGAGGGTCCCAAAAGTGAAGACAGTACAAGGGTTAACTTAAATGTGTCCACTGTTCTAAAGACACCATAATCCTCTTCACGGTGATTAAATAATAAATTCACAATCAGAATATCAATCCATTCTTGCACAAAAATGCTCACTGCTTTGGATTTAGCCAATTTATTTTGAGAGATTATTGACTAAAAATTAGACTGGAGACGGGGCGCCCCTGTAGCTCTGGTAGAGCATGTGCCTCGAATACAAAAGGCTGAGTCCTTAGCAGCAGATCCAGTTTGACTTCAACCTGCAGCCCTTTGCTCCCTGTCATCATTTATCTCTCCCCCCTTTTCCCTGTCGACTCTCCAGCTGTCCTGTCAAATACAGGCACAAAAACACTCAAATTCAAAAGAATTGCTGTGGAAGAATTTCGTCACTGTATGTCCAAACTCTTTCCCTGAAATGAAGAATCAGTATTTTTTTCTTAAATACTTGATTTTAAACTTGAAACAATCATGACATGGATTTGTTTCATTTAAAATGTAGTTACACTCACTGGCACATGTATTTCTGCATCAGTGTGGCAGAAGGGAAATAAATGAAACGATATACAGACTGCAACAACAGCCTTTGTTATACATGGCAGTTAAAATACAGAGACAGAAAACAGCTGAACAACAAAGTTAAAGAATGCATAGTGTAATGTTATGTTCGCAGCACTAGCTGTGCATAACTTGCTTTTAACTTGGAGGTGATGAAGAAAGAGTTAACATCAGAAAATCAATTACTACTAACCCAAACACATTCCATGTGTTGATAATGCTGATGCATATTATGCAATGAATTTGTGTGCTGGCGTATCTGTGTTGCTGGAGGCGGTGATTGTAATGCCAGCTTTACTCTCCTCTTAAATCATACAGACCTTATTGGCTCGCAGCTGTGTAGCTGGGCTAAACACAGGGCAGGTTGTCCTTTGATATACACTGAGCTTGAAAGTTACTTGGTTGTGGCATTTGCTACCAGGCTGCTCTTGGAGGGGCAGCCCTTCAGATATCCAGCCTGCCCGCTCTCTGTAGGCCAGAGACAGTCAGGCAGTGAAGAGTGGGTCCAGAGGAGAGGTGTAACCCAAGAAGACCAGCTGCTGGCCGGTCAGGAACGACTGCAACAGACGTAGAGGGTGGTGTGTTTACTGGGGAAACTACACAATCCTCTGTGTTAACACCACCATTAACACCAGAGGAGTAGTAAATAATGTAGTTGTAGTTAATTTACAGAGTTCAGTATGCATTTTTTCTCTCGACATTAAAGGTGACATAGCTGTCACTCCTGTACTGTCACTCCTGACAGACACATGCACTCACACAAGCAATACCTTGCTGCGTGTGTGTTTGTGTGTGTGTGTTCAGAGACTCGGAGCAGCTCTTAGCTCATTAATGTAACACGCTACTAAGCACAGGTTCTGCAGAGCTGCACCACTGACTCCACAATCTACTGGGAGACTGGCAAACATATTTCATAACTCTTTATCCTCCATTGTCTTTTTTTCTTTGTCTGTGTACGTCTCTTGTCCATGGTTTTCTTCTCAGGCTTTACCCCCTCCATCATCACTTTTGCCCCTTTCCCTCTCTTCTCCTCTTATGTTCTTTCCCTTTTGTATGCTTTGCCACCTTTCACCATCTTCTTTAATGCTCTAACATCTACCAACACTTTGTAGACTACATGAGTGGTCCTATAGAAGTTTACACTATGACACTAAATAACCACCATATTCCATTAAGTCATCACAACTATATAACTTCTGGAGTGATTTAAAGGCAACAGACTTATGGTTGAAAGGTTTAGTTGTGGGCCTCATTGCTTGTAAGTAAAATGTGTTATTGATATTATTGTTTAATTTGAAACATTTTTTTTTTTCATTTTGGTGTTGCAGCTTTTGTCCTCAGTATATACGGAAAGATGATTAAAAATGGAGAATTCTCAAAATGGCACATTGTGTCTCCAGACCAGCAAGTAGACAATCTTTCTGTTCAGGTCAGGGTAAGGCTATAAGAACAGACATAAATCTTTATTTTAAATAAAGTGCTGGCTAGCAGGCACAGTAGCTGTGCTATTATCCGCAATTTTATCCTAACGTGAGCTAGTACGTTAGATAGCTACTTGAGCATGAACGGTTAACCTTGACCTTGGAAAACAGACAGCAAAAAGCAGGTGAACGTTGGTAAGTTTTCCAATGTCAAATTTGTCAATGTTATGATGTTTAGAGCTTGTTCCACTGCCCCCAAGTGGTCAAAAAGGTAAATAATGGCTGTTATGTCATGGTAAGTTAAAGGCTCTTGCTAGATGTTCTGACTGTCTAGCCATGTGTAGTAGAATCTCAATGATTTTGCACTTGTTTCAGGGGTACCACCTCCAAAGAGGAAAAATGTAATGACATTATTCATTTCTTATGTTTTCAGTCAAGTGTGACTTCTCGATTAACTTGATCTCGTTCTCCACTCAAAAGGAATACACAGAACAAGGACTGAGTCTCAATGAAAATATTTATTAATTGATTACTTAGAATTGATTGATACTGATCCAGTGACTTACATGAAATTATTATCAGACGTGAATATTTACCCAGTTTATACAAGCAATCAAAATCACAATATTTAAATGAATGATGAGTGGGGAATTGTGGACAAAATAATCTGTTCAGTATGGAGTCTAGTAACTAATACTTATGGAAGATGCAAAAATTGGAGGTTGAATTATTGTCAATAAGAATATTATATTATTTTGCCATAAACCCAGTCATGAGCAGTTTAAGAAGATGGATCATGCTTTTTCTTTTTAAAAAAAAAAACAAACAAAAAAAACAAAACAAAGAGGGTTAAACAAAGAGTAAATAATTCCCACTTTATTGCTAAATAAATCAGGATTCTACAACATTTCCTTCACCAACTGGAATGATTTAATCAAGGTCTTGCTACATAGTCTAGATATGTATTCATGTAAAAGCAATGACCCATACATGGTCAGTAGTAGAATAGCAGTATTTTCACACATTAGAAATGCAATGAAAAGGTGTTAAACTTTAGAGTGGGCAAACTCTCCAGCCTGGATGGCTTTATACTGATAATTTTGTGGCTGTTAAGTGGAGAGGAATCCGTTTGTTGAAAACAGACTGTGTACATAAGATGACCTTGTCTTGAAATGTAACTTTGCGGAGCTGTGTCTGCTACACATGTAAATGGAGAGGTGAGGGCTCAATCCAAAGCTTAAAAACTTCCTTTCAGTCAGGTGACAAGGAAGCACACAGCACTGCCGAAGCTGGGTAAAAGCCAGGCTAAAAGGTGGTATCAAGGAGGCAAAGAGGAGTCATCAGAGTAGACTAGAGAGGGCTCTTAACATCAACAGCACTAACTATATGTGGCAGGAGATCCAAAATGTCACAAAAGGCTACAAAAGCAGGAGTGCCTCAATCATGTGTGAGGCCACACTGCAGCATAAGATGAACATTTTATGCTCACTTTGATCTCCTAAAGAAAGAGTGAGCTGTGAAGTCTGCTCCGCCTCCAGAGAACCAGCCACTGGCAGCAGCCACAGCAGAAGTGAGATAAATGCTGTCAAATGTGAATATAAATAAGACTGCTGGTCCAGATAATTTACCTGGCCATGTGCTAAAATCATGTGGCAATTTTAACTAGCTGCTGTTATTACTGACATTTTTAACATCTCACCCTCAAAGGAGACTGTTCCCTCATACCTCAAGACAGCCATCATCGTTCCTGTAAAAATGTCAACCGTGTCTAGTCATAACAGCTCCTGCCTTGTGGCACTCACCCCTATCCCCATGAATTGCTTTGAGGACCTGGTTCTCATGCACATTAAAGAAAACATCCCAGCCAGTAGGCTATGTACAATCACCTGTGTGCTTTCAGAACAAATAGATCCACAGAGGATGCCATATATACTGCCCTCCACTCAGTCTTCACACACCTGAAGAATAAGAACAGGTACATCAAAATGCTGTTTGTTGATTTCAGCTCAGCATTCAATACGATCTCACCCATGAAGCTGATTGGAAAAGGTAACACTTGACCACAACACCCACACTCAACTGCAATTAGATATTAGACTTCTTCACAAGCAGACCTCAGACAGTTCACTATCACTGTGCACATTCATATTTGAAGGTTCTACAAAATATATCCAGCCATAAAAAAGCCTGAAAAGACATGGGTTGACATGAAAGTAAATTGAGTTGTTGCAATTGAGATGATACACCGTCTGGTCAAGTCGAATTGGTGTGAGCTGGCTGGTTTGCAGAACGTTCCAGAGTGGCACATTGCAAGCTTCTGCAAGTTTCAACTCACCTTGTTGCAAATCTTTGGTCTGAACTTGACATAACACTCCCATCACAGCTGCATGCCTTTGCACATCAGTGCAATATTCACATTGTATATTGTGATGTAGATAATGCAGGGAAAGTAGTGCAACTCAGATTATAACTTATACAACAAATTACATTTTGCCATTGCAGTTTCGATGGCCACTAGTATCTCCTAAACTTTATTGGACTGGTCATTTTGGCTATCATGAGTTGCCTGTTTTCTTCCACATTATACTTACCGTTTTCTCTCTCCTCCTATGCAGTGTTTAGGGTTTTTAGGGTTTGTTTGAGTGTCCCCTCTCAGCCACCTCTTGTTCCCCATCGCATGCTAATCAGGTATTTTTGTCACAAAGTACAAATGTGTGTACGTGTGTTCGGCCAGGCTGACTGACAGACGGCCTCTGTAATAGCAGGTGTTGCCGTGGAGATGTGCAACAGCTTGCCCTCCCTCACCCAACCTTAGCTTTGCTCTCTGGAGGCCAACATGAAGACTACAGCCACACACAACACACACAGACCTTGTCCCATTGTCATCATTAAACTAAGGTAGGAGCTGGTCTAAGAAAAAGATTATCGCTTCCCATTCTATTCTTTATTCATTATCTTTTTACTTACTTTTTATTACACATTTCACAAAAGTTTTGGCTGTGCTAAGTCAAACCACATAGCACTGATTTAGCTTTTTTTTGCATTTTGTGTAGGGTCCTACTTGGCTTGTGTATAGCGCTTTGACACAATGAGCCGCAGTTAGGCAATAAGTGTTTAAGCAATCATGAAAACAAGTCATACTTTTCACACGCTTGAGTGCTACATTGTTACGTGTTATTGTGGATCCTGTTTATGTTTTTGCAAAGACCCGCCCTACTCCATCTCTGATTGGTTCACTTTATTGGGCTGCGTTCTCTGTTCTTTACTCAAACTGTTAATTCACACAGCAGCTCAGTGTCTTTTTTCAGCAGTTTTTGGGTTGTAACTTTGCTGGTAAACACAAAACCATTTCGACCTCTCCCGATCTTCTGCTGTTCCTGTTGGGGTCACTCAACCTCCAGAGCCACTCTTCAGAGTGTCTAGATGAGTACTATATTTAGCTACTATGTGGGGATGTATCTACTATGTGGTCATGTGACAATTTGATAGCACTTTCCAAAGCTACAATATGGTGGGAAGTACTTTTGTGATTTAATCATTTCCTTCTTAAACTGGCAGTAAACAAGTTTCCCATTTTTATGTATCATTATGACGAAAATGTTGATTGCAAAATGCAATTGCTTGATATGGTGGTCCTGAAGGTCAAAATACAACAGCACTTCCCAAAACACAATGACATTTCAGAAAACACAACATTTCAGAAAACACAATGAAATTTCATGACACATATTATTGGTCAAATCTGTGAATTGTACTAATTTAACTTATTTTAAGCTTGTACATTATTTATTCATTTTCCCACAAGTACATAACCACACACACACAGCATTTCCTCTACTAACACACATCAATTAAAAATGATTGACTAAAGCTCTAATTGAACTCGCTCCATTTTCTTTAGTGAAGTAGAATTTACTCTGTAGAGATAAACCTGTGTCCATCCTACGAATCAATAATCCGTTTATAAATATGTTATTAATAAAGAGTTAAGCTGCATATATATTTCATGGCAGAGGAAGGGAGCGTTTCCCTGAGGCCACGGGACTTTACTCCGTATCGTTCATTTATAATTAATCTGCACCACTTGGGACTTGGTGAATTAGGAATCCTGCCACAGACTGGAGCTCTGTTCTGTTGCAGTTTGCAAACATGGGAGGTCCTTCTCTCACTGCTGTTATTAAAAAGAAGAAGGGTGAGAGAGTCCAGGACCTATTATGTTGCAAATATGATGTAGGTGAATTGTATCTAACAAGGACATGAGTGACAGTCACACTGATATACTTGACCAAGAGACAAATTATTTTTCAGATTATCTGTCACAATTGTCTTCAACAATCTAGTTCTGCCTCTATTTGTATTGATCATGTTTCCTTATATAGCAAACATGTTTTGACTCCCAACTCATTAAATATAGCAGCTTCTAATGAGGACAGGCTCTTTTGGACTTGCAGGTCTTTGCAGTCACAACTACCAGTCAGACTTTCAAAATAAAATGTGCTGGGAAACATTCACATAGTATGTCTTTTTGAATTGTTAATCGTATCTGCCCAGTTAGTGATAGTCCTGTGTCTGTGGCACTTTTTCCATTGGAATGGGTGGGTCATGCGCAAAATGCAAACACACTTTCATATTGCACTGTTGAATACAAAATAGATCACAACTTCCCTTAATTGACTGACTTCCTTTGAGTGTCACTTTGCAGCTATGCTTAGATTATGAAAAATAATAATTAGGGATTTTGACATATTTAACAGGTATTTATACCTAACAAAATAATAAACTAGCATAATCATTTTCATAATTTTCAAAATGTATTTAATTTTTTCTTTTTTTTAACTTATGGTGGGTAAACTTTGGCCTGTGGGCCCCATTTTGGGAGGCACTGTGAGAGACAGTGTGGGGTCAAATCAAATAATTTAGACCACAGCTTTGAGAGGGCTGCCAATTTTTCAGTTTAGTTTTTTTAGTGTGATTTGGTATCCGGGAGTATGCTTTCTGTTGCCTTGAGCAAACTGGTGGATTTCCCTTGGTTAGAATTTGTTGTAAACATTTTGAATGATGTGATTACACAACTCACCACAAAGTATAACACAAGTCTAGTTGTTTTTGAACATTGCAAAAATGTTACATATTGCATCTTTAACCCCAAATCATAGACTCTAAATTACTTACTGTAAACTACTGCTGGCCCAATAGAAGCCATGCATTGACATTGCATTTTAATGGTCCTGGATCAGACAGACGAGCCAAAGTAGAGGGATGAAGTACATGCAAACACACACACCCACACCCACACATACACACACAAAGGGGTCCAGCCTGCTATTGTCTCTGGTTAATCAGGGGTGGACTGACATTGCCATCGCATTCCCCAAAAAACAAAAGACCTGCTGCAGATGTGAGGGAGCTATATCAGTGCAGCATCTCCCCGGCAGCACCAGGGCAGCCAGGCAGGCGAGAAGAAAGGCCCAATTGCTGGAGGATGGCTGCAGGCAAGGAGAAAGACACTGCTGACAAACGCATTAATTACTTTATCAACTTCATTTTGCAATTAACCTTACAAGCCACCTTCCAGGTAAGCCAGCCAGGGAAAGATGTGCAGGGCTCTGGGGCTGGCAAGTCCTCATCAACCAGAGAAAAAGTCAGAGTCAGAGAAAAGATGAGGTGACGAAAGAATCCTGGAGACAATAGTTTCCCCTGCTCTTTACAAATGCAAAGACAAAAATGACCAGATAACATTGTTGTTTACTATGCTTTAGAGGTTTCCACCAATGCCAGTTGTGATTACCAAACATTAATTTATGCACTTTTTAATATATGTTTCCATTTACCTCTTCATTTGCACTTTCAATTATTTCTCAATATCCGTTTGTCAACTGATGATGGTCTTTTCTTTATCCCTCCCTCTGTTAGCTTGTTAACCCGCGCCTTGCTGTTTTCACCTCAGGCTGGCTTGGCCACTTCTTTCATTATCTGCAAGATGGAGAGGGAGTTTCAGCAAAATCAGAAAAGGAAGAGAGAAACACAATTAAGGAAAGCGTGATAATAGCATCAGTGGTTGACCCAGAAGAATTAATGGTACTTTATCATTAGTCCAAATTAAGAGTCAGAGCTCAGGCTAGTCAATTTGCTCTTGTGCAAAAGAGGTACAAACTTCTCTCCTCTGTCTTTCAAATATTTAAAATAACTTATTTTGACACAATCACATGGTGGTAAACAAGGACCTGTTGTTTATATCTCAATTAAACTTGATCTTGTTGCAGCTGGTCGCCCTCCTTGTCTACAAGCTGTTGCAGCAGCTTAAAAAGCTGTGGTTGCATCACGTGACACGTTTGGACATGCCAAACATCACAGTGAAAAGATTCTTTCTTAACAGGTTCTTAACATTTACATTTACATTTACGCTTTCGTCCAAAGTAACTCACAATAAGTACATTTATCACAAGAAAGAAACCACACCATTATCACTGTCTATATAGTAAAAAAGAAAAAATTGTCAGAGTCATGCTATGCAGGGTCGAGGTGAAGTCTGAACAAGTGAGCCTTGAGTCTTTTTGCGGAAGTGATGCTGCTGCTGCGGCGAGTGATGCTGCTGTCCTGACATTGGTTGGAAGTTTGTTCCACCACTGAAGCGCCAGAACAGAGAAGAGTAGCGACTTTGCTGAGCGAGCTTTGTTTGCGCTCAGCGATGGTGGCTGATGTAGTAGATCAAAGTGCTCGCGCTTGGGCGTGTGGTCTGACCAGTGTTTGGAGGTAGGTGGGTGCAGTTCTGTTTACGGCCTTGAAGGCCAGCACCGGTTTATTAACAGAGGCTGGGAGTCCAGCCAAGAAGGCAGTCTGCAGTTGCGGTAGTCCAGGTGGGAGATGACCAGCTCTTGGACCAGGAGTTGCATTGCGTCCTTTGTGAGGAAAGACTGGATCCTGCAAATGTTGTAGAGGGCAAATCTGTAGGATCGGGCCACAGCAGTGATGTAGGGGGGGAGAGGACAGTCTGTTGTTGAGGATTATGCCCAGGTACTTCGCAGTTGATGAAGGCAATAATGTGACGTCCTCGACAATGACTGACAGGTCCATGTGAGGGCAGTCTTTCCCCGCGATGAAGAGGAGTTCAGTTTTACTAAGGTTCAGCTTGAAGTGATGCACAGTTGTCCAAGTGGAGATGTCTGCCAGACATTCCAAGATGCGCGTTGCAACGTGGGTATCGGAGGATGGGGGAAAGAGAGGAACAGTTGGGTGTCGTCTGCGTAACAGTGGTAAGAGAATCCATGTGATGTGATAGCAGAGCCTAGTGATCTAGTGTATAGTGAAAACAGAAGTGGTCCTAATAATGGTCCTGAGCCTTGAGGGACACCAGTTTCCAGAAAGCAGGGTTTGGACAAGGAGCCGTTCTATGTGACCTGAAAGGTGTGATTTGTCAGGTATGATGTGAACCAGGTTAGAGCAGAGACAGCAATGCCAAGTTTAGCCAGAGTGGAGAGGAGGATTTGGTGGTTGACTGTGCCAAATGCCGAAGATAAGTCGAGGAGAATGAGGACTGACGAGTGGGACAAGGCTCTGGGTGCACCGAGTCACTGTGAGCAGGGCCGTCTCAGTGGAGTGACCAGTCCTGAAGCCTGACTGATTAGGGCAAAGGCGGTCGTTTTGGGACAGATAGGAGGACAGTTGGTTGTAGACGGCACGTTCCAAGGCTTTAGAGAGGAATGAAAGATGAGATACAGGTCTGTAGTTTCGCATGTCAGCTGAGTCTAGGGTGGGTTTCTTTAGGAGTGGCTTTACTGTAGCTATCTTGAAAGGAGCTGAAATACGGCCTGAAATGAGGGAGGAGTTGGTCAGGGTGGTGAGGAACGGCAGGATGTCGTGTGAGAGGAGGGAATCGGGTCAAGGGAACAGGTGGTGGCATGGTTAGACATCACTAGTATGAGAACATCTTCAGAGGAGAGAGGGCTGATGCAGTTAAGGCCATCGCAGGTGTGGGTCGGGGGAGGTGCTTTCTGGATGGGCATAGGAGTAAATGAGGAGCTGATGTCTTTCACTTTCTTGGTAAAGGAAACTGCAAAGTCATCAGTAGTGAGGGAGGAAGGTGAGGGAGGGGTAGGAGTGGGGAGGAGGGAAGAGAACAAGGAGAATGGTTTCCTCGGGTTGGAGGCAGAGGAGTTGATCTTTGACAGGTAGAAAGCAGATTTGGCTGCTGAAACAGTTGATGTGAAGTCAGAGAGGAGGTGGTGGTAGTGAGCAAGGTCATCAGGATGAAGTGATTTTTTTCATTTTTCTCTCTGCTGCTCATCGCACCGATCTATTGGTTTGCAAAGATTCAGATAACCAGGGAGGGGGGTGACAGAGAGTGTCTAAAGAGGAGGGAGGATAACAGAGTGGAGGAGACTTCCTAGGTGGACATTAACCCTGCTACTATGTTTCCTATCCCTGCAGATGGTGAAACGCTTGACTGTGTTGCTTCCATTAACCAAGTCTGCACGCCCAGACCTGATCTTCCCCGTGTCTGGCCTGCTTGACACCATTCTGCTCCAAGCCTCAATATCTGTCATCAAATGCTGTTGGTAGGATGGAGCTGCAGACCGCAGGCCGTCTTGTACTGGACCAAGGACTGCTGACGTGCCCACTTCCATAGAAAGCACACCAACCAATATGAGAGCATGGGCTGAGGGAACACAGACTTCTGTCTCAGGCTTTTGGAATATGGCAGTTGATAGTCATAGGCACACTGGAAGGGAGATAGAGCAGAGGCAGAACATGGCAGCGCTTTGTGAGTGTGTTCAGCCCAAACTATGGGTTCTGGGAGCACAGGCAGCAGAGCATGGTCTCCAGCTCCTGATTATCCTTTCGGTCTGGTTGTTTGTTTGCTGGTGGTATCCTGATGACAGACTCCTTCCAAAAACAAGGGACAAATTGCAGACTAGGTTTGACATCACATACCCAGGTTCTGTGTTCTTCTACACATGAAAAGGTCACACATGATCCAGATATTTGTTACAGTACATTACTGCACTCATAGACATGTTTCCAATAACTGACAGCAGCCTCTCTAATCATAAAATCAGAGCATAAGCACGGTTTGGGGGGGCTCCTATACCTTCTCCCAGAGGGCAGGAGGCTGAACAGATTGTGTGCAGGGTGGCTTGCATCGCACACAATTGTGGTTGCTTTTTGGGTGAGGCAGGTGGTGTATATGACTTTCAGGGAGGGGAGTGGGGCACCAATGATCCTTCCGGCTGTGTTTACTATGCGCTGCAGGGCTTTCCTGTTATAGTCAGTGCAGCTCCCGCCCCACACAGTGATGCAACTGGAAAGGATGCTCTCTATGGTGCCTCGGTAGAAAGTGCACATGATGGGTGGTGGTGCGCTCGCTCGTTGAGTTTGCGCAGGAAGTACAGTCGCCGCTGGGCCTTCTTCACCAGTGATATAGTGTTGGTGGTCCAGGAGAGGTCCTCACTGATGTGCACCCCCAGGATTTTGGTGCTGCTCACCCTCTCCACAGCAGCACCATCAATGGTCAGTGGCGGGTGTTGGGTGGGGCCTGTCTGGAAGTCGACAACAATCTCCTTGGTCTTGCTGACATTCAGTAGGAGATTGTTGTTTCTGCACCATGTCAATAGAAGGTTGACCTCCTTCCTGTAATGAGTCTCGTCACCCTTGGTAATGAGACCCACCAGAGTTGTGTCGTCCGCAAACTTCACTATGTGGTTGCTACTGTACATTGTTGTGCAGTCGTGTGTCAGCAGGGTGAAGAGCAGGGGACTGAGCACACAGCCTTGGGGGGCCCCTGTGCTCAGTGTGATGCTGCTTTAGGTGTTGTTGCCAACACGTACTGCTTGTGGCCTCTGACTGAGAAAGTCCAGCAGCCAGTTGCAGAGGGAGGTGCTGAGCCCCAGTCTGTCAAGTTTGCAGATGAGTTGTTGTGGGATTATGGTGTTAAATACTGAACTGAAGTCTATGAACAGCATTATCACATATGAGTCTTTTTTGTCCAGGTGGGTGAGGGCTGGGTGGAGGGCAGAGCAGATTGCATCCTCTGTGGATCGTTTGGCTCGGTATGCAAACTGGAAGGGGTCCAGGGTGGAGGGGAGGATGGATTTGATGTGTGACATGACTAGCCGTTCAAAGCACTTCATGATGATGGGTGTCAGTGCCACAGGACGGTAGTCGTTGAAACAGGATGGAGCAGATTTCTTTGGCACAGGTATGATGGTGGCGGCCTTGTAACATGATGGGACAACAGCTTGCTTCAGAGAAGTATTAAAGACGTCTGTGAAAACATCCTTAAACTCCTCTGCACAGTCCTTCAGCACACGACCAGGGATGTTGTCTGAACCTGTTGCCTTGCGGCTGTTGATAGTGGAGAGTGTCCTCTTCACGCTGGCGGCAGACAGGCACAGAGTCTGATCGTGGGGAGGGGGTGTGGTCTTCTGTGGGCATTTGTTGTTTTTTTCTTCGAAGCGTGCAAAGAAGCTGTTCAGGTTGTTGAGCAGAGAGATGTTGCTCTCACAGCTCTGTGGCGCGGGCTTGTAGTTCGTGATGGCTTGAATGCTCTGCCACAGGCTCCGTGCGTCTCTGTGCTGTCCCCGAAGTGGGAGGTTATCTTGTGTGTGTAATCCTGTTTTGCTTTCCTGATGCCACGGGATAGGTTGGCTCTTGCTGTTCTCAGGCCAGATTCTTCCCCTGCTCTGAAGGCGTTGTCTCTGGCCCTCAGCAGCCTGTGGACGTCCCCCGTCAGCCATGGCTTCTGGTTAGTCCGAGTGGTGATGATTTTTGTGTGGGTCACATCATCGATGCACTTGGTGATGTAGGAAGTCACGGTGTATGTGTAGTCCTCGTCTGTAACGTTGTTGTAAGTGGCTGCCTGCTTAAACATTTCCCAGTCTGTTGTGTCAAAGCAGTCTTGAAGAGCAGAGGAGGCCCCCTCTGGCCACACTCTTACCTGCTTCTGGACAGGTTTGTTGACTTTCACTCTCTGTCTGTATGCTGGTGTTAGCATAACAGTGATGTGGTCAGAGAGTACGATGTGGGGGAGGGATGTGGCTTTGTATGCTCCTTTGTAGGTAGTGTAGACAAGGTCCAGAATGTTCTCTCCCCTTGTTTGGAAATCAACATGCTAGTGAAGTTTTGGCAGGACAGTCTTGAGATTAGCATGATTGAAATCTCCGGCAAAAATGATGAAACCGTCTGGGTGTGCTGTCTGTTGTTCACTGATGGCCTGGTACAGTTCAGTGCTGCATTTCTGTCACTGCTGTTGTTGGTGGGAGGGATGTAAACGGCGACTAGCGGTATAGCAGTAAACTCCCTGGGCAGATAGAAAGGGTGGCACCTTATGATCATAAACTCTGCCAGTGGTGAACAGTGTTTACATACCACCACAGTGTCCCGACACCATGCATCACAGATGTAAACACAGACCCCACCGCCACGAGTCTTTCCTCCGTTTACGAGGGCCCGGTCCACTCGATAGCATGCTAGCTGCTCCAGTTGTACAGCAGAGTCGGGAATGTTGTCATTTAACCAGGTTTCAGTGAAGACGACTACACAGCAGTTACTCACTGTCCGATTCGTTGATCTCAGCAGTCGTATGTGATCCATCTTATTGTCCAATGATCGTACGTTAGCCAGGAGGATGGATGGTATGGCTGGGCGAGTTGGATTAGCCGCTAGCCTAGCCCGGATACCTCCACGCTTGCCCCTCTTCTGCCTCTTCGCACACCGCTTCCGACGCCTCCTTTCCGGGGGAGGAGTAGCAGGCGAGTCCGGTGTGATCGCAGATCGACGGAGTTATCTGAGCTCCCTTAGCATCGCTGTAGCATGGTCCAAAACATTGCAAATCTTGCTTTTGCAGATGTCTAGCAGAGCCTGTCGGCTGTACTTGTGTTCCGACGTAGGCAGACAAGATGAACACAAAAAACTTGAACAAAACACCACACGGTTGGGACAGAGAGTGGTTGCTGCGTCTACACGCGCCGCCATCTTGGATGACACTTGTGCTGCGCTGTTCACCCTCTTGTGTCGAGCGTAA
Organism: Lagodon rhomboides; assembly: GCA_039737535.1. NCBI lineage: Eukaryota > Metazoa > Chordata > Actinopteri > Spariformes > Sparidae > Lagodon > Lagodon rhomboides. The sequence continues at coordinate 1,807,963 of CM077801.1, forward strand.
GATAGAGCCCTAGATCAGCTTGAAGGGACCACTGAAACATGACCTGAGGTGAGGTTTAAGCATGCAAAGGAGCAAACACTGTGCTGGAATTTCTGATGAAATGAATGAATTTCTGATCCAGTTGCTTGTAAACCCATGTAAATTCTCATCTTAATCATTTACCATCAGTGCTTGCCTTCCAAGTTTAGATTTATGTTTAATTGATTGAAATATTGTAATATTGAATGGAAAATGTAAGTACTAATATTTCTTTACACACCCACTTGTATGGAAGATTCTACATGGGTTTCACATAGTAACTGGTTTGCATGAGGTGCACATGGGTTTTAAATGGGTATGAAGTCCCCATGAGTGCTCAGGTAGGAAGGGACTTGTCAGGCTCATCAGGGGAGATATGGCACACCTGTACCGCTTGGCTCACCTGTATTTAAGGTGGCTGCAGACCTTGTTGTTCTCTTACTTTAGCAACGTATAGCATATTTTCATTAGGAAACTAATGAAAATAAAATAAAAACATCACCAGGTGTTCAGGCAAGCCAGACATCGGAGGGAAAAATAGAAGAAATGTTATCCAATAAATTTGATCCAGTCACCCAAATTAGTGAATAAAGTTATACATTTGTATTTTTGTACAGTAATCATTGAGGCCTGGTTGATCACATTTTTGATGTGTTTCACATGTAATCCCATAGGCTTCACATATGGTCTCATAGGTTTCATGAGCATTTGTATGTATTTAAAATGGTTATTTACATGGGTTTCACATGTAATCCCAAAGGGTTTCACATCAGAATTTACATGGGATTCACATGTTATACCATGAAAATGTTCCAAAACATGTTGGAACATTTTAAAAGTGTTCAAGTTTCACATGAGATATTCATGTGGTTTATCTGTAAGGGTAACCTTGGAGAGATCAGGTAACTCAGTGGGTTTTCATTCTGGTCTTATTTGGGATGTGACAGACTCAGGAGCCAATGGAGCAGATGAGGCAGGTAATTTCTAAGGACTGGCAGGAGATAAGCTTAACTTGCACCCCTCCCCAAGATCATAACCTCACCAGTAGACTAGTTCATGTGTGGATTATGCTCACAGGGCTAGGGGAGGCCCAGCATAAGGGGGTTTAAAGGGGAGTTTAACAAACAAAAACATAAATGTTCATGTTGACCTCGGGCCATGATAATCCCAACTGGAAGGGTGCACTTTTTAATTTTAAATAGTAACCTGCCATCCAGGGCATTGGCTTCTAAGGGCTCAGGCAGGGGAAGCACACAATGTCCAAGTCTCCAATCCATACAATTCTCATCTGGTCCAGACTTGATTAGTGCTTTGATACACAGAGAACGAGAGGTTGAGATTAATTCTATGTTAGTCTGTTAGCAAGAGGAAGAAACAGGAAAATGCACAGCTCACCAGCACCTTCCTCTTCACAGGTGAGCCCATTCTTTTACTGTACAGGAAACCATGAAGTGTCCCAACTTAGCACAATAAATACACCGACCTTGCTGGCATCATCTTGGCTTGTCCCAAATGCATTGGTTCACCCTGGGCTGGGGAGGGTGCTGTGGTGGTGACCGGCTAATGGCTGTGCGAAGGGGACTGACGATGAAGAGGAAACAAAAAATGATATCACAAAGAAAACATAACCTAGGATGCAGGACGAGACATGCAAGGTGTTTGCATTGGTGATTCAGGTTGATAAAAATTGGGTACATGCCAAAGTGGAAAGTGCTGGTTCATGTATCCTTGTAAATTGTATCCATTTAAATGTCAGTTGTGATGTTGCCAAGTTCTGCTGGTACTAATGACAACATACAATTCCTGTAGTTTTTTTTTTAGTGTGCATGCAGATGAATGTACACAGCAACAAGAAAAACACTGGGGAATTCCCTGGACAGATAATATGTTCGAGATCTTAGCTTCAAAAGGTTGACATCTTGCAAACAGACTCAATCCACTCATGTTTTTATTATTGTATTTATTCAAGTACACTATAATATGTTTAAGAAAATAAAAAATATATACTGTATAAAAGTAATAATATTTCAGAAACAAGTCCTAATATTTTGAGAGTGAATTAGGAAATTTTGAGAAAATAGTCATAATGTTAAAAAAAGTGGTAATATCAAGTATATATGTAATGTTTCCTATTATTACTATATGCAATATTATGTTGGGTAAAACAATTAAGTCCTAATAGTTCATTTTAGTAATAGTACGGATGATATATTTCAAGAATAACAAATCCCAAAAAAAGTCACACTATTTTATTTCCAGCAGTGACAGAGATACATTTTCTTTCTGAGCGTCTTTCTAGGTTTTTTTGTTCTTTTCAAAGCTAAAGCATATAGCACAATACTTTGCACTAAATCGTTGAGAGTTTACACAATGTTTTCAGCTGACAAAGCAGACAGCTCGACCACGCAGTTTTTGGCTTGCCACCTTCCATCACAGCGGGGTGGATGTATAATGTACAAATTGCAAATTAGCGTGAAAACAAATTCTTTGACAGTTTCTGGCACATGCATCCCTGTCAGCAAGTATATGAGAGTGAAATACGAGCAGAACGCAGCTCTGGACTAATTTAGACCTTCAGATGTCTGCATTTAGTTCAGCTGCTTTTAAAGTTGTACGTACATATACATATATATATATATATATATATATATATATATATATATATATATATATATATATATATATATATATATAATGTTAGTGTGTGTGTGTGTGTGCATGTGTATGTATATATGTTTTTATTTTTTTATTTATCAACATCACAATGACTGCCAGGCCATGGAAGAAGACGATAAAAGGTTGACACAAGCATATGGAACTACTATGAAAGCTGTCCAAACACACACACGTATGTGCATCTGCACATGCACATCCCCTCATTAAAACTTCGAATGGAAATCTTGGAGGGAAAGTGTTAATCAGATTTCTAATTGCCATCCCCCAACCTTCTGAATTTATTGAAGTAGTTGAGTGTTGGTGTTTTTCACTCAGGAAGGAAGGGGGGTGTAGGCCTTTTTCACCACTAGTTGAAATGCTAATTATGACCTGGCAAGAGAACTGAAACACCAAGGCTTGGAGTAGAATGGCAGGACAAATACAACAGCTGTGGCCTGGGCCGGTACTGGGACTGGGACTGGGACAGAATGAGACACAAAGAATGAGGCAACCACATGAGGACTAAGTGTGAGGATATGGCCCCGATTTAAACAGGGACAGAGATTAAATCTGAGAGAGATACGTCATCTGGAATTGATATCAGGGGCTGGGATCAGGATTTAGTCTGACAATGATATTAAAGCTAAAGATGAAGTTTTGACTGTAGTTTGGGTCTCATGAGAGGAAAGGGATTGGGAATAAACCTGGTTCTAATACCAGGAGTGAGATTAAAAATTAGACTACAGTTTGAACTGGAAATGATTTGGTGGCTTTCCTTGGGCCATTAGTACAACTGGAACCCTAGACGGAGCTACTGGTGGAAGTAGCCTTGCGCAGGTATTGGGATTGCATGGTGTGACTGTGGTTTAGGGTGTCACTAGGACTAAAAGGCCGGACACACTGGATGCGTGTGTGGCGCTGCTGCGTGGTGTTACCTCTCACTTTTCATTTCTGCGTCCATGTTAACAGGTTAGACCAGCTACACTAGATGCATGAGATGTGCTTCTCAATGTGAACACTAACACGCGAGTGTGCAGCAGCAGCTCAGAAGCGCAGCCGCTACGCAGTACACAGGCATCCAGTATGTCCAACTTATCAAACCAAAGCTGGCACTGGAAAAGAGTGAAATGACACTGGGAATGTGCCTAAAGCTGCATGCAAATTGGGCTGAGACCAAAGCTAGGACTAGGGGCTAATAGAAGTGGGATTTAGTCTAAGGCAGGAATTGTGATCGAGCTTAAATGTAGGACATAACGGGGATTAAGAATGAAACTGTAATATGGTTTGGGCTGAAACTGGAACTGTGTATGGGATTTGGATTAAGAGTGGGACTGCGGCTGGACACGAATTGGGGATATACTGTAAGTGGGACTAAAGCTAGAATGAGGGATTTACATTTGGTGGCATCACTAAGGAAGGTTCAGTGATTAGGACTCATGCTCACATTGGTTTGAGCAATGGGTTTGGGATGGGAGTAAAACTGGGACTGCAGCCAAACTGGGATTAACTCTAAATGCCAATTCATAGTTTCCATGTAGACGTGAACGTGAGGGCCTGCTTTTGGTCAGATGTCAATGATGCATCCGCCCATGTCTGAGAGGGTCTGAACGAACCCACATGTGGATGCTCACATTCGGGCCAACATTTCACTGTATGCATGTAGCTGCTTAACAAGCCCTTCCCTGTCTGTGTCTATACAACATGTCAGTTGACATCCATCTAGCTATACAGCCAGAAACAACGACATGCAACATGTGTTCTTTAAATTACTTGTTGCTCCTGCATAACAAAATGAGAGCTGTAGCTCACGAGGTAGAGCAGGTCATATAGGTCGCTGGTTCAAATCCCCATGTCCTCCAGCTGCATGTTGAAGTGACCATGAGCAAGATACTGAACCCCAAATTGCTCCTGATGAGCAGTTGGCACCTTGCATGGTAGCCTCTGCCATTAGTGTTTGTGTGTGTGTGTGTGTGTGTGTGTGTGTGTGTGTGTGTGTGTGTGTGTGTGTATGAATGGGTGAAAGTGACAAGTGTAGACTGGAAAAGTGCTACAGAAATGCAAGACCATTTACCATTTTGCTACAAAAAATTACTAATTTCCTTCAAACATATTATGCAATATTTGTATTGTGTTCGCTTTAAAGTTTTCTATCCGTGTGATTCCCAAGTGACAGTTTTTTTTACTAGATTTGGGAAATTTGCAAGTTACAGCTTGTAATGGCTTGGTTTGTTAACTAGATGACTAGATGATCAATACACATTTTTTTCACAATTTCAAACCCACTAATTTCTGGCATCATTAAATAATCCAAACTTGAAAAAAATCAACTTTTCTATCAGTGTAGGCTGTCAGTACCTGCTTGTTTAGTGAGTAGCGACTCTGTTGCTAAGCTGCTGCAGCTCACTCGCGACTGGGTCCACACAGGCAGCGCTGCAGTGCCCTGTCATTCTACACAGAGTTTGCCTTTGATAATTATCAATAAATATGGTGATGTGATCTGTTGTGCGTATTCTCTTTATGTCGGTGACATATTCTCCAGATACAGACATTAAAACTGTAGTGAAACGCTGGTATGATGTTGATGGTGGTCTACAGGTTTTTTTCAGGTGTATATTTGACGAGAACTGTGCACGTGTCGCAGTAAAAATAGGAAAGACTCTGAATCTCTAGATGATGCGCCACTGCAGCCTCGCCTGACACGCTACTCACTCCAGCAGTGTGTCTGCTCCAACCTGTTTACATGGACGCTGAAAACGAAAAGAGAGATGTTCCACTAAGCGCACGCAGTGTGTCCTGCTACAGTCCATCCCACAGTTATCTTCTTCTAGCCGTTTTCCAAACCAGTAGGCCTACGTGACCCCAGAGTCCTGTTTTCGGTGGGATTTGCTCATACTTTCGCTTTTATTTTCTTATGCTACTTGATGATGATGTCAGAAATTAGGTCAGAAAAGTAAGAAATTATGAAGTACTGTGTGTGTATAGAGGTATTTTGTCTACACACAGAACAAGACATCCATGACATCATCTAGTATGCAGTTAACAATGTAACTAACTAAACCATTACAAGCAGTAACTTGCAAATTTCTCAACCTAATGAAAAAAAGACTTTATAGATAAAAATATGTACCTATGGAATATAACCACTGAATGGTATTTTCAGCTAGTGAAAAGTATGAATATTAGTTATTTTCCCCAAAAATAATTAAATTATTTCAACAGCCTGGAAAACATCTTTGTTTTTTTAATGCAATGAATATTAACAAAAAAATTAAATCATCCTCTTCAGTCAAAATATCTTTTTTTTTCTGAAGCTATATTTTGACCTGTGGCACTCATAATCTTGCTTAGCTAAATATGACCAGGTTCCTCTTAAAGCAACAGATTTATTGCAGAGAGAAGACAGAGTGAGATGTTTTGTTCCTAGTCTCCCCATCACCAGGACTCGGGCGTAATACTGGGATTAATATGCCAAAACAATGCATAGTCTAATTACCACTGTATTATTCAACATGGATGTAAAGATCAGAGGGGAGGGAGGGGAGCTGGTCCCAGGCCAAGAGAACGTTGAGCCCCTTATTTGTAATTCAAAACAACAACCCCCATATTAGATGACATATGAGCTCATTTCCTGTTCCATGGTTCTCTTTAGATTAAACAATGTGTGAATGTAAATTTGAATTAAAAAAAGGGACAAAAAAATGACAAAGTAATTGTGTGCATCCTCCTGTAGGTAGAGGACAGCAGGTGGAGAAAGAGAGCAATCAATCCATACGGCTTTTGACATTCAGAGAGAAGGTATGACATCACTGGACTGCTACAAGTGTAATTTGTACTTTCTTTGTTTCAGCCACAAGAAACCAACTTTTTTTACTTGCTTTTTCCATCCTCCTCCACTTCGTCTTTCTCCTCTCCCCGGCCCATCCTGCCAACTCCCCTCTTGCACTCTCCCCCTTCCCTCTTTCTCCTTTTTGATGTGTTTGCCTTCACGGCTTCTGAGCGCTCTCTAATTCCATCTGGCCACAACAGAGAAGGCGGCGCAGTGAGAAAAATAATTTCCATATGTGCAAATTAGGGACCCCCCCAACCCCACCTCTATACACAAACAGACACAAGCTGTATCCCCCCCCCCCTACACACTGACTGCCAAGGCTGGTAATGGTGATCAAGGGGACAGTTTCTGTTGGCCCTGGGTCTGAGTCTATAAGTTGTCACGACGGTTACATCACCAACTGTGACCTGGGGAAAATGATGATAATTAAGAAATGAATGACAAGCAGACAACATATTATTATTATTATTATTATTATTATTATTATTATTATTATTATTATTATTATTATTATTATTATTATTATTATTGTTTTCCAAATCACATGTGGTGAATACGACAGTTATCTTAGATTGAAAGACCTCCACCTGCAGCTTGATTACCTGTGCTGCAGTTCCATCTGTATTTCCTCTGGCGAATTACAACTTTCCTTCTCACAGCACATCTCATGTCATGAAAAAACAAATGTTAGCAGTTCTTTTGATCTGATGGAAAATGAGGAATGAGAAGAGAGAGACACACAGTGTCAGTTACAGCCATCCACCCTGGCCTTTGGCTTGCTGGAAAAAAAAAATTGCCTACATAAGTTCTACGACCTAAGCCAAATGTGTGTGTCAGTTAATATGTCTTCGCCTGTCCTTTACACAAACACTGACACACTGATAATTGCTAAATTCTTAGCTGTCAGCCTTTACCCAATTTCTGTCATTTTAACAGACATTTATCTGGTATCCATATGTCTTGTTTGACAGAGGTTTGGTAAAACATTGTGGGCATGTAAGGTAAGAGTATGAAAGTATGTGTATGTAGTAAAAATGGGCAGACTGAACTTCTACCCCAAAGAGGATCTAAATAAAATAATTAAGTAAAATGAGCTGATCACAATGACTGTTCTTAGTGAGGGAGGAATATACATGCTCTTCTAAAGCCATCTTTCAAAGTGTATGTTAAAGCTGCATTTTGGATCACTTCCGGATCAACTTCCCCAGGGAGTCTTAAGAAGTAGCATTACTGTGTACTAGTGATGTATGGGTTGACCCATAACCTGTGGGCAGAGCACCTGACCAATTTGGTGCCATAGCAAGATTTTAGCGGACGCCCCTTGCATCATAGGCAATTGCCATCACACACCAATCATGTTCTTATACCCACTGATTAATAATGTAGTAGAAGCTGTTGCTGCATCACTGTAAGGTGCTGAGGTGAAGGTGTCTGCAGGTGACCGAGGATCTGCAGGTGTGGGCAGAAAATGTTTCAAAATGCATCTGAAGAGAGGAGTATATGTGACCACAGTATATTAATAAATAAAGCTGCTGATGGTGAAACCAGCCAGTAATGGCACCTAAGCCACATTATAGCCAGTGGTGGAAGAAGTATTCACATCCTTTACTTAGTACCTCAGTATCAGTAGCAAAATGCAGTTTTAAAGTAAAAGTAAAAGTACTGGTTCCGCCCCACTGACATAGTATGATACATTATTATATATAATTAAATTATTAATACTGAAGCATCAATTTGTAAGCAGCATGTTACAGTCGTTGCTGGAGATGGAGCTAGTGTGAACTACTTTATATACAGTTTTATGTACAGAGACATCAGATAAATCTGAGAGGTCTTTGACTTGTGAAAATACAAAGGTTTGAAATTATTAATTACAAAAACGGGATGGGAATTGGAGAGTATTTTAATTGACTAACTTAGCCAGGCTAGCGTTGGTTAACTTGACTGAGATGTCAATAGAAATGTCTGCCTGGTTTCTTCAGGCAGACAGTGGATGGTTCAGGCATCACACTTAAAAGGAAAAGTGTTTTTGTGTGTAAATGTGTAAAATTATTTGTCATTCCCCAAACAAATAGTCTTTCCAACATGCCCTAATGAATATGAGGGTGGAGTACCGCCGTCTCTTTCCCATTTTTCCTCCTCTTCCCTTTTTCTTCCCTGGGCACCAAAGGGCGTAATTGTTATGGAGTTATGTTGTTGTTGACCTTTTTGGCAAGTTTTATAAATAACAGTAATAAAATAGTATTAGTAAAAAAAATGTAAAAGTTAATCATTTGGATATTTTTATTTCTTCCCTTGTTTGTGGCACCCTATGGATGGATGGTCCTCCTAGCATTTTCCCATTCTGCTGTGTGACCAACCAACCAACCAACTGACTGTTGGGCGGCTTTGGGTCACCTTACAAGAAGGGCTATGAGGGACAAAGCAGCGCTACCTGCTAAATCAGGTCACTGTCGACAAGTGCAAACAGGATGTCGGAGTCTTTTGGAGAGGTCACCGTCACACATACCCTCTCCTCTCCATGCTGGCTTGAGGGGTGCTGTGCATTCCAGCAACAAGCACAACCAGTGAGCAGGCTTTCTGCTCAGCTGACCGTGTACTTGAAGTGCGTTGAAATAGGTTAAATCCTGGACTCCTCCTCTTAGGATTACCTAAAGGTGACATATGGTTATAGTTTCCATTTCAGAATCCTACTTTTCATGGCTTTATTCATCATGAAAGGCAAAAAGCGATAGGAAACGGGGAGTAAAAGTGGGGATGACATGAAGCATTAAAAGCATCAAACCCTTGCTGTGAGGACAAGCCTGCTCCCATTTTCCTGAATGATTTTGATATGGGTAATAGACTAAATACTCTTACTTGATCTAGAATATAGGGTTGTATCAAAAGCAGACTAGTTTTGCAAGGCAAATTCAGAGAGGAGCCAGGGGCATATAAAATAGAGTCATCTGCATAAATATGTACATTACAATTTGGGGTAGCAGGAGGAGGGTTTATATGCTGTATATGGTAAACAAAAGAGGATCAAGAATGGTCCCTTGAGGTACACCAATACTCACATTGATGGACTTTAACTCCTCTGGTCAGAGACTACTGCCTAAGTCCTATCTGAAAGACTCTCATAAACCAACTTAATGGACTGCTGATGCACTCTAATCGACCAAAGTGTATCCAATAACATATCACAATTAACTGAATCATGCTTTAGATGGGTCAATGATGAGTGCTGACCAGCCATGATGATTTCAAGACTTCAATATTGTTCTGTAAGAAATATTTACCTACAATTCAGCCTTATTTCTATGGAAAGGTGGCGACTTTTATAAAAACGTTAAAAACAGAAAAAAAAAATGTGAGTAAGAGTTACTGCAATTAAATCATCACTGAGGTGCGCGGGGGAGGATTTAAATTATTTTTATCATTGTATCATTGTAAACTAGCAAGTTTATTGTAAACCTCACCTTGATTCATGAATGTAAATTGCCGGAGTTGAAAATAAATGGTGAAGAACCTACAGATAGAGAGCCAGCACTGTTTGCTAAACATATTATTAGATGAAATGGAATGATGATTAAAAGCCTCTCACATATTTGATGTTTTAATTATGATTTGATTTAATCAAGACAGATTTTAGGGAGCAGTGAGGCAGAGGAACTACTATTTTTAAAGGATTTCATAATTCTCCAAAACCCAGATGAATTGCCAGCCGTATTTGCATGCACAGATGAGTAGAAGTCAGATTTGGCTTTTCTATTGAGTCTGAGACTTTTCCCATTGTTGATATTCTACGTAGCATGTTCATCAAACACATTTTTAAAAATTGTGTATGTATGATAAAATGCTGGGTCAGAGTCAGAAGGTTAGAGTCAACAAATCAAACATTTGATCATTAAAATGTTTGGCGATCAGACTACGACTGAAGCCGCAGTAGAGTGTAAAGTGGCTTTCTTGATGGCTGCCTCTCACACACCTGCAGGGCATTTGATCATCAGCACCAGCTCAAATACTCTGGTCTTCGCTTTACTCGCTGCCGGATTATTGTGTCTTCTCGATTTGGTACATGGGCTCTCAGCTAGCGCTGCTACCTGTGACTTTCATCTCGTGTCATTGTGTTTGCCACTCAGCTTTGTTTCTCCTCGACCTCTCCAGTGATCGAACTACCTTCAAGTTTCAGTTTTGTTGCTACCCTGCCACACAGACTCCACCCCCTCTGCTACCAGCCTTCACTCCACTGTGGCTCCTCCATGTTACACTCACCAGACCCTTCATCAAAGCCTCAGCTGACGCAACTGTGAGTCTCCGTTACTCCACCTGCCTGAGCCCGAGCCTAAGCCTCTTTCCGCTGCCTTCAACTAGAGCATTTATAATACATTCCTTTAACCATCCCCCTGTCTTGGTGTCCACTACCAGCTGTAACATACGTGTAATTTTATGGCTGCAGATGTTTATGGTGAACTCAAGTTAACTACTTTAAATACTGTTGGCTAGTTTAATTTACTGCAGTGCATCATATTCTATTAGATCATCATATGGTTTGTAAAGTACTTATTTGCTTGAAGGAGCACTGAATTCAAAAGAGCACTGCAGACAAGAGTCTGGACTGATTTTTTCAGTATGCATTTTTCTTTAAAGGGCATCTTCAATGACGGTATTCTTTAAAAACACAAGACGTCATTTTTTTATTCCTTTTTCAACATCCAACTCCACAAGAGTACATTTATTTCCCGTATTCCTGGGATGTTTTTGTGAGATATGGCGTCACGTTGTCCACTTCTTTACATTTTGCATGAAATTGAAGATGGTCGTCTGGAGTGACACACCTCCTCTAGAAACTCGTGGAAAACAATTAAAAACTAAACATTGTCAGGTTAAAATGAAGGCAGGTTCTGCAACTACATGGCTTATTTCCTCAGAAACACACTTGACTGACCTTTTCTGCAATATAAGAGAAAGGGTCCAAACGAGCCGCCATGTTGAGATCCAGGAGCAGTGGCCTACGAGGAGAGTTCATCCAATCAGGTTTTGATGACGTGTGCAAAGCTGGGAAGTGTTGAATGGCATTGCATCAAACGACACCCCTGTGGACACACACCATCAATGAACTGACAAAGTACACAGAGTAGGATCTAAGCACAGCAGTTTTAAAAGCTTTTGACCCATTACTCAGGGAAAACACCCTGCTGACATGCATACGTGTTTCATGGTAAGCAAGAAATTTGCATGAATATATGCAAAACTTAAATAGATCAGATTCGATTCCTGAACATATTTCACAATCAGTAGATATTTTATTTATTATAAGTTTAGCTTTTGAAATCACACTAAAATCCAATTTTTTGCCATCACAAAGTCCTATGATTGGTCTGCTTGCTTTCACACCACGAAAAAGCCCCAAAAAAGTCAGCTTGGAAGTGGATTGTGACAACGCTGTCTTGGCGATCTTGGCCTGCTTATTTTGTCCCTTTGCCTCCCTAGTAGTCAGGCATTTCATCATTTTGCGATGTAATAAGTTTAATTTCTAATGAAGGGAAAATGTACACTTAAGCAGCAAAACTGCCGTAGTGCCACCTCTTTGCCAAAGCAAAGTGGCAGGCTTGAAAGAGTTCAAACAGCTGGCAGAGATGTTTGGCTACTTGTGGCAACTTTCAACTTGACCTCAGTATTTTCAAGTAGAGAAGATCACAAGATGAAGGCAGTAATCAATTATAAGGCCATGCAGCAGCCGTCGGGGGGGGGAGGGGAGGCTGGGAGCAGGAGACAGGGCAGGACATCAGCTCAAATGTATGAGAACCAGCTTGAAGGGTCTTTGTGAGCAAAATGTTTGTTTGTATTCATCAACATGCGTGTGTGTGTGTGTGTGTGTGTATGTGTGTGTGTGTTCACAAGTGTGTGTGTATGTTACAAGCAGCACTGCTGAAAGCGTGGACTAAAAAAGCCTCAAGGGGCCAAGGGGAAATCTTGGGTCCCCATGACCCCTCCTGTGGCTGGGGCCCAGCTGTGCTGTGCTGGGCATCTGCCAGCTAGAGGACAGATCTGTCTCCAGTCTGCACACACACAAATGAGGCTCACACAATGTTAAAAAGACACTCACAAACAGACAGACAAACATGTACAGCCCTGCATTTCACACTCACTCACACACACACACACACACACACACACACACACACACACACACACACACACACACTCACACAGAGATCATTTGCAGTGATCTATTGGTTTGTTTGTTGGGGGCGTATCTTCTCTGAATGTGAAAGAGGGCAGTTGTGGTCTGAGGAAAATCCTCTCAGTGCATCTCTCTGTAGGAGAAAAATCAAATCAAATCAAATCCTTTGTTTCCCCAACAACAAACCCAGGAGCCATACTCAACAATCACTCACTCCAATGGTTCACACAATGCCAAAGCGATAACATCCTGGGAAAAAAACAGAGAGTAATAAAAGGGCGACTACATAAAATATTTCCCTATAATGTGAGACAACAGCACAAGGGCAGATCAGATGAAGGGGGATTTGTGAATGTTGACTTTGTTAAAAAATGACCCTCTCTTGTGTGCACGTTACCATCTCTCCATGTCCTGTCAGGTCAAAGTTTCCCCATATCAACTTCACTTACACAACATAGCTAATAGTATGTGAAAATGTATGCTTTGCATCCTTACAATATATTTGAACATGTTAGCCACAAAACCAAATGTGTTGCTATAACTGCGCCCACTCTTCTGGTTTAGGTCTGTCCAGCTGCGGCTGCAGGGTTTTGCTCTCTTTTACCACCATTACCATGTACATGCAGGTTTCGCTAATCACAGTTAAAACCCCCTATTAATCTGCAATTAACTCTGTTCACTACCACTTGGTAAATTTACCTTTGTTTTTTTTCCCCTTGTTTGTCGTGTGGAAACTACATCCACAGATGGGGCTTGAGGTCCAGGTCCAGGCCAGGCAGGTTCCTCCACAACAAACTAGGAAAAAGCAGTTCTTTGTGAACCTGGGTTTGTACACAAGGATTGTAATGTTAAAACAGGAATAGGACAGACACACAAAAAGCTAAAGACATCCATTGGAACCAAAAGGCCCAAAACAGGAAAACGGTATCAGTTATAGGTGGATATGGGAAGTTTAATGCTGCTGGACATCGGCTGTTTCATACTGGTATGTGTTGGTAGAGGGCACTGGAAGCATGTGTCAATGTAGATGAGCTGTATTAAGGCAGATGATGGATATAAATAAAAGGAGTGTCGAGAGAGAGAGAGAGGTCCAGTCCAAAACCGCTGCCTCTCACACGTGTATATTATCGTCCATGCCCATCTCCGCCTCAGTTGGAACTGAGTTGTTTCGCTGACATAGGAGAACCTTTTAGATGGGAGGGCCACGTGTCCAAATTAGATCCATTCACTGTTGACAAGTGACCTGACAATGAGAAAGTGACAATAAGTGCCATGTGGATACAAACATGTAATTGCAAGAAACAAATGCTGAATCACTTCATTTAGAACAATGTGATTATTCTTTTTAAAAAGAGAGACAAACATTTTAATGTATATTGCCTGCATGCATCATGCAAGACAGAAACTCAACGACTGCATTTCTGTCAGAGACATCCAGTCACTGAACTTACATTATATTGCATGCACTTCTAAAGACAAGGGAGGGGGTAAAGCAGGAATCAGAAAATGTTTGTACATTCTGCTTTTGGGTCTATTTTAGATAAATTCAGCAACTATGGTGCAGGAATTTGTTTTCAAAGGAAGTGTTGTGAATTTGCTTCAACTCTGATTGGAGGCTCTGTCTATCCTTTCCTCCATGCATTAGTGGCAGTTAGTATATCAGGGTGTCTGTAGCCACCCCTTGGCAGTGCCAGTGGGGATGGGTAACCCTTGTTAAGTAGTTTACCACTATCTTGTTGATGAAGGTTCTCAGTTATCCAGGTCATGGTAATTCAAAGTGCTATATCGTAGGCGACTGGACTTGATTTAGTTTCTTGAAGAAACAAGTCCAGTCGCCTACGATATAACAGTCTTATATGGAGACCCTGTCTGGAGCCTCACGTCAACTTCACTGCCAACAAGTTAAGAAATACATCTTTAATCTCAGGATTCCTAAAACAACCACTGATTTCTGTTATGGGTGGTTGCGGTCCTTATCATCACTGACTGGGTTATAGCCTCAATTTTATTTACCACTAGATCAATGGCAGGGCTCCATCCACACTAATGGTGGACACACTCCAAATGTGATACTGATGTTTTGCCAATGGCCTTAAAGCTTGACAGTGAGCAAGAGAGAGAATTAGCATCATCTCTTTTTTTGCTCTCTTTAGGAAGTGTCAGGTCTGTTTGGGGGGAAAATAGATGTTGCTGTGTGTGTGTGTGTGTGTGTGTGTGTGTGTGTGTGTGTGTGTGTGTGTGTGTGTGTGTGTGTGTGAATGGAGCCATGAATTAGTGCTCAGGTCCTTACAGCTCTGGCAGCAGGGCTGATTAGAGAAGAGAAGAATAGTGTAGTGGCCTTCAGCCCCTTTCAGGGTGGATGGCTTGACCCCCACGACGACTATACATACATACATACATACACACAGACACAGCAGTGCTAATAGGGTACAATGACAACGTAAACACACACACAGTCACAACAAGAAGGTCTTTGTGTTGGTGTGTGTTTGTGTGTCACACACAGACACGTACACACACACTGTGCTTCTCTTTTAGAACATATCTCCCAGTCGTCGCATAAGACGAGCGTTCCCTGTCACCGAGCTGAAATATTTATAATGAGAGCGATGAGGGGAAGCTGTGAATTATTCAACATGAAGGGAGGGGGGCAGGATGGCACTAAATAATCTTCACAGTGTGGCATCCCTCTTCACACACACACACAAACACACACACACACACAAACACTTTTTCTTATGTCCCTAGTGAAGCAAGTGGACAACGCTGCAGTCCCCTCACCACCTCACCTCTCCAGGCAGCGGCTACAAAACCATATGTTTCACTTTGTATGTGTGTGTGTGTGTGTGTGTGTGTGTGTGTGTGTGTGTGTGTAGAGAGAGAGAGAGAGAGAGAGAGAGAGAGAGAGAGAACAGCCATATTGCCATGCTGCATATCGAATGAGACGGCGACACTCACCACTGTATTTTACATATTCTTACACCCCCCTTAGGTATTCAGCTGTCATCAATCCAAATGCACAATAGGAGCCATATCAAGCAAAAAAATACTCAGGTCACACTCTTCAAACGCAAGTTACTGCTATTGTCACGGTCGTGTTCACAACCAGTGTGGTTAACATCGGCCCACCATATGATTTTCCCTGGGGGTCTCCCTATAAACCTCTTTCACTCCGTCTCAGGTGTTTATTTTGTGTCTTTAAAGCTGCGCTGTGCCAGGTTTTTATGTAAAAACCCAGATGTGTTATCAGTCTTAAACACAAAGTGGAGCCACAACAGAGACGAGTCTCATCATCACTGATTACGATGCCTATACGCTCAAATTAAATGCTACTATTTTGGAATGGTGATGAATTTAAAGGACAGCTTTCACTGGGGTAGCTAATTCGACCCATCAAACACACACAGTGCTTAATACACTGGGTTGCAAACATTTTGGCTTGTGACCCTTTAACTAAGTCATGTTGGATTGTAATCCCTTGTCATACACCGTGGCCTTACTATTGAGTGTCCGGAGGTGAAAGAGGTTTTTTCTCAAAATACTTAATCCACATTTTTTTAAAGGCCTGGAGAGATAAAGTATTGAACAGTCACAAGAGGAAAATATATATTTGGTGTAAAACTGATAAAAAAAACAAACTTTTTTGTGTCTTCTTTATTATCCTTTTAACAATCGTTTGACCCACTCAGATTTACCTGTCCAGACTATGACGTAATATGACATTAAATGTACCAAATAAGTAATTATTTTTATAAAATGTGACATCAATTTATATTTTTTAGCTTTCATTTGCTTCTGTAATTATTTGCCTTCATCTTAATTTGCCTATAAATTTTCTTTCATTTTTAATTTTCATTTATGAAAAATGTATTTATTTACTCATTTATTTCTGTATTTATTTGTATTCCTTTCCATTCGCATTCTCCCCCCTTTATTTCCCCATAGCCTTAATTTTGTTTTTCTTTTTACTGTTCTTAAAGTGTTTCTTTTACATTATGCAAATTAAGGGGATGTTTGAAGCCAATCACAGCACAGTAGAGCAGGACTAGGTGGAACACTCTTTGGAGAAATAATAAGACCATCTGAGGCAGTCTTGGGCTGACTGAGGTGATTTACAGCTGCTACAACGGGGGGCCAGATTTTTCTTTTCTTTTTTTTTTTGAATTATTTTTTCTTCTTTGCTGTTTGTCTCAATGATAAGTCTAATGAGAAGTGCAGCGGGCACAAGTATCAATATGCTAACGGATGATTGAGGGTGTTTTCTTCATCCATTTATGGATAATTGTGGGGGTGCAAATGCAGTTCATGCAAGCGCACCCGTTTCCACAATGTCTCAGATTTATAAAACATAATCTGGTGTATGCACAGCTGTTGTGTAGATTCAAGGCTAATAATGTGTGTTTTATGCAGCTAGCCCCAGGAATCTCATCTGGATTATATTTTATGAAAAAAAAATTGGCATATCTTTTTTTTTTTTTTTTTAAGTATATTTTTTGGCCTTTATATGGCTTTATTGTAAGTACAGCTGAAGAGATGACACAAACAGGATGAGAGAGGGGGAGTGACACGTGGCAAAGGGCCCTAGGCTAGGACTCGAACCCACGGCCACCGCAGCGAGGACAAAGCCTCTGTACATGGGACGCTGCTCTACCAACTGAGCTAAATGGTGCCCCAAAATTGGCACATCTTAGAATTCCCTCTAATGCTAACTGCTAATTGTAAAATTAGCTAGTTAACTGTACATTTTGCAGTCTTATCATCTGTCTCTCCCTGCTGGCTCCCTCCACCCCAAGCCAGTCCAAAGCTCCTGGGTTACAGATGCTCCAAGTCTGATCAGAGACAACTGATAGGACCGCTAGCAGGACAGCTAACGGAGCTGATCAGCTAAGAAACAAGAAAATTTGTCTGTCCTTCAAGAAACTCTGTATGTGCTCGGTATTTTCTCTATAAATACGATCTATGTTTACCTAAACCAGCTAAGTTCCAAAGTTGTGTGACAGCACAAGTAGTGAAGTTGTTTGTTGTACAGTCATCAGAGAGGCCTAAACTGCTCTGGCAGCATTTAGCTGAACATCCATAGAGAGGCTGACCACCACTGTGATAGCAAGGATTGTAAAGCTGATCAGTGCACTCTGATGTCAATCAACTAATAGACCCCTCATTTGCATAATGAAACAGTAATGCACAAAGAAATGTAAAGGGAACAGAATACAGAAAACATAAAAATCAAACACAATAAATACATTTCAACTCAATTAATAAAAAAAAAATATGATTTTAATTTGGAATCAAGAAATAAGTGAAACACAAAGGCAATTCATTTATTTTTCATTTGCATCTCCATCATGTCCCAACCCCTGATGTAGCTGTTCCTAAAAAAGAAAAAAAGTCACATTGGAAATGATGTTTTCGCGACTGACTTTATACCTGTGACATTTCTTACACAGAGTAATCTATCTTAATCTTGAGGTGACATCGGAAGATGTATGCAGTTTTATTTTAAATTATTTTTAAATGTCCCTTAAAGAAGAAAGAACAAGGATATTTTCTCCAATGTGCTGCCTCTATGGTTGCCCCCACATGACAACCAGCCACAGATGGACATTGCGGCCTGCCCTCCTCATGTTTTCTCACGTTAAATTGGTCTAGCTGAAGTTTACGCTTGGAGACAATGGGAGAGAGCTCTTTGGGGGATCCTGGACCAGGCGATGAGGCCACCCGGGACTGGTCAGGCCAAGTAGGGAGAGAGAGACAGGGAGAGAAGGAGACAGAGAGAGAAAGAGTGTGTGTAAGTGTGTGTGTGTACATGCTATTATCTGTGTCTCCTCAGCATTTTGTGAAGGAACCAGATGGGGTCTATTCACACCACTCTGAGTTCTGGAGGCTCCCTGCAGCAACCTCTTGTTATCTTTTGTCACCAATCAAGTGCCATTTTCTCTCTCCTCCTCTCCTCCCCTTCCTCTCCTCCTCCCTCCTTTTTCTTTCTTCCATTCCCTATTCTTTCCCCCTACTCTCTGTCTCCATTTGGGGCCGCCAGCGTGCACAGTTGACTTTTTTATTTTTGTCTCAGTGGAACCTGCCAGACTATTTTTAGAATTATGGAAAGTTATTTTATTCATCCGAACACTTAATTGTAGGTGGCATTGTTATTTCCTGTGTGTGTATTTTGCCAATTTTCATTTCACATGATGTTACCTGAGGAAGTCTTGGATAATTAAATAATTGCCTCATTAAACTACTGGGAGCTTTTGTGGACTAACACAATGTACACAATGCACAATGTATTTCTTGTACTAGAAGGCCCTGGCACCAGTTGTAAGGAGTCCAATGTTTTTGTCGAGATTATTATGATCACACAAATCAGCACGAACATCAGAACTGGGAAAATTACAAAAGTTCTGCAGTGATTGGGCTCCAGCATGGTCAGCAGGCTCCAAAGCATCCTCAAACACACCTCGCTGTTGGGCTTAACTTAATTTGATTTTCATGCAATTTGATGGAATCATGGCACTCATCGTGAAGGACATATTTCTGTTAAATGTGCTTGCAGCTTTAATTCTCATGTCCCTTGTCAAAGGCCACCGCTGATGTGCAGGTTACAGAGGAAAATAATGCCTTTCAGATCAAAACCTCACACTTTGTAAAGAAAATAAACTCCCATTGGCTCACAGGCCAATGGGAGTTTTTTTCTAACTGCAGGCACAGCAATGTAGTCTTTATGTAGTTGCCTTACATCACACTAGCCACAAGTGCTTACAGTGCACTTCTTCAGGGGGGAAAGAGTTTAATCAGATACTGACCACACCTTTTATACTTTTTAGGAAAGATACGATTGGCTAATGTACAAGGCTAATGGAGACAGGAGCTGGGTGTGAGAGAAAGGTCAAACAATGAGAAGGACCATAGACAAATTGGTGATGTCATCCACCATTAGAATTGGCCCTCAGGGGCGGGTGTTTAAGAAATATGTGGAGACCCTTCAGCATAAAAGCAGGAGTGCAGAGAGAAGTGTGGTGATGCTGCCTTGTAGAACAAAATAAACTCTTTGTACCAGACTCTGCACCTCAACAGAGATCTTCTTTGAGCCTATTTCTTGACTCCAGCCTACACTGAAGACTACTGTTTGGTAAAATGTTGGACCAAGTACCAGGACCCATCTGGCCCATTTCCTGGTCCCTTTGGTCTCAACAAAACCCAGTGTTGTTTTGAGAGTTATACTGAAAATTGCAGAACCAAATTCTTTCTGTTTTCATTCTTCGCGCACAAAATTGTGAGCTTGACAGGTCGAGTGGCTCTTTACATTCCTGCCTTTGCTAAAGTAAATGCATGGATGCATCTGCCTGTTGAATAAATAGCAGAACATTTCAGAGACATGTTGATGAAGGTTGTCAATGTTCACATAGAAGTCCAAAGACTCAATGAGAGAGTCTAAAGTCTCAATCTACTGTATCAATAAACAAAGTTTTGATATAGTGTACACTAGAGAGTGAGGAATCATAAT
Organism: Lagodon rhomboides; assembly: GCA_039737535.1. Taxonomy (NCBI): domain Eukaryota; kingdom Metazoa; phylum Chordata; class Actinopteri; order Spariformes; family Sparidae; genus Lagodon; species Lagodon rhomboides. The sequence goes on from CM077801.1 coordinate 1,828,135, forward strand.
CTGTACATGTATATAGACTAATTGTGGGTGTTTTGATTGACTCTCCTGACTAATCACAGCTCATTGTTTTACATGGTAGAGAACAAAGGCTGAGTGATTGCTGTGATTATGGTGAAAACAGAGGAGAGAAAAAAAAACTGAACAGCCCATGACAGCCATGCCTGCAGGAAGGGGGTAAGATCATCACCATCATTAACAGTGTGATCCTAATCATCACCACCATCATCTTCATCATCATCATCTCCTTCTTCACATTCATCCTTTTCAAATCAGCATCTCTACCATCATCATGGTCACTTCCATTGTTGCCACTTCCACCTTTATTTAGTACCACTGTGTATCACAATCAGCATCACCTCAATCTCCCACCAGATCATGATGAAAATAGTGTCATTATTGTCACCCATGTACTCAATGTTAATCATCACTGCTATTATGATTTAATAAGGTCACTCTGTGATTAAGGGCTGCAACACACCCTCTCTGGGCTACACCTCTAGCTAGCAGGTAGGGTGGTCATGCGCGCCATCGCCACAGGGGACTAGAGGGGAGGGTGTCCCCCAAAGTTTGAAAGAAGAAAATTTAACCCTCCAAAAAAACAGATTGAAAGTTAAGGATTCAAGCTCATACTTTTCTGTGTTAAATTACACTTGGTCGGGGGAAGGCAGCATTCTTTCTATGTACTGATGCACCACAAAAGAACAAAAGAAGATACTCCATGAGTGTATGTAGATGTGTGTGTGCACACCTTTTGGTAGCAAAGCAGACTGATAAGTTACAGGTTTGAGGTGGGCACCAAGACATTTCTTATTTAATAACACTAGCATGTAGCATGTTGTATTAAAGTTTGTTACTAAATGTCCATGGCTAGAAGAAGAAGGTTTGCGAAACTTGGCTAGCAGATAACCTGTCTGTCTTGCTCAGCCTGATCTCCTCAGAAAAACAACCATATAGGTTGAAAAATCAAGCTGGTCGTTATGACCCTGTAGTAGTTATTACAGCTGTGGATGAGGAAGTGAGGAGAAGTAGTATAAAGAGCGAAAAGTCTGAATAGGGAGCGGGACAGGGATGGTGGGCAGGTCATACAAGGACATGACTTTAATTCAGGAGGCCAGTGTTTGTGTCCAGTGTTGAGTTCTTTTGACTTCATTACATAGTGGTTACATCACCCATGATATTTTGCTCAACCTAACCAAGTACAGTAGTTTTAGAGCCTTAACCTGACCAGACATTGACTGTAAGATGAAAGTCTGGTACGTGTGTTGCTGTAACACTGCAACGGCCTTCTTGGTTTTCGAACGGGGATATATATCGTTTTAGGAGACCCTGACAAATGACCTGTTCAGTCGTTTAGGTATGAGGATGTGTTGGTTTCTCTTTGGGTTACTTGCTTCACTAACAATATCATTGGTGATCTTGGATTAACAAGTTCACAAAGCTGGTTATCTTCTATCTCTGATTACACTGGGGTTCCCAGCGTGGAAGAGGTGGGTTAGTGGGTAGTGTTTTGTTTGCTACTTGTTTTTTGCTGTTGTCACCAGGCCGCTCTATCCTGGCTGCCTGCCCTCCTCCAATAGTGGCTATTTCTAAGTTACATTTGCCAGTTTGCCAGTCATAACCCTTGTTCTCAGCAGAAATGATTAAGATTTTTGATCATCCAGTGCAGGTTAAGGAGTTATCTAAGCGTCTTCTCTCTCTTAGCCAAGGGGCTAGTTCAGTTGCACAAGGGGTGTTTTTTATGCAGGGCCTAGCTGACAATATTCAGGGTGAATTAGCGAGACATGATGAGACCTCCACCCTCTAGGATCTCTTATTGTCTATTATGTTAGGTTTTACATTTTACATTTACATTTACATTTTAGGCTGCCATGCAAGGTGCCGACCAGCACATCAGGAGCAGTCTGGGGTTCAGTATCTTGCTGAGGGACACTTCGACATGCAGACCAGGGGAATCGAACCAGAGACCTTCCATTAACAAGACGCTTGCTCTACCCCAAGCCACAGCCGCCCTAGGTTACGTGAGAGATGCAGAGAAAAGTCCAGTAGACTAGCAACCGCTCATCCTCAGCCCAGAAGCCCCACTTGCATGCCACCAGCCACTCATCTGCCTCTACTGCCCACCTCTGAGGAACCCATGCAGCTGGGCAGAATGCATCCAACCCCAGCTGAACGCCAACGGAGGTTCAGAGAGAGATTGTGCCTCTACTGTGGACAACCAGGTCATATCATCTTCCAGACCAGGCTCAGGCTCATCTCCTAACAGGGGAAGGTGATGAGCCAAACCACCTCTACCTCATCCTCCCCGTTTCGCATTCAGCTCCAGGGATCCCTCCTGTGGCCTCAACAGACTCTACTACTTCAATACTAGTTGACTCAGGTGCCAAAGATATATTTTTTTTTAACCCTGACATCGTTCTCCAGGCTAATATTCCCACTGAGACTCTTCCCTCTCCTAGTGATGTTTTTGCACTAGACTTCTAGCTTAGATCACACATTGCGCTGTACCTCTCACTCTCCTCCTGTCAGGTAATCATAGCGAAACTGTGCATTTTTTGTCATTCTCTTACCTCACTCACAGTCATGTTAGGTCCAGGGTGGGAAATCATTGTACGGCCACAGTGGCCTTTGTGCCCCTGGCTCTGTCCAAGTTCCACGTAAAAAGCGCCAGTGCAGCGTAGTGGGTTTGCCTTGAATATAACTTAAGTGAGTTCGCGGTTCGCGCAGGTGGAGTCTCATTATTGCTTATGTGACAGGATTTAGTTCGGTAAAGTTGGAAATATATTCACAGATTCAAACTTCCCGCATCAACAACTCATAACATTGTTAAAACACAAACAACGACTCTTAACTACCGTAGTAAGGTAGACAACGAGCTACAACCGTATTTTCATCAAAACGAGCGCTCCTACGGGCTGGACACATAACACTGGTCTCTGTGGTCAGCCGTCTGTGAGACGAGGGACCGTCTACAAAGTGCAACACCCAAAAGAGATACTACAAAAAATATTCAATAACTTCACTAATATTCAGTGTAGCATCACCAAAATCACGTAACCCTACTTAAAAAAAAAACAAAAAAAAAACTGTTTTCTAATGTAACATTAACTTGATATTGGTATTAAAACTGTTTTAATACATAATCCATGTCTTATTATAAATTAAGATGTTATGGTATCAATCTGAAAGGTAAAACCATCAAATTTTACTCAATGGCCTTTGTGCCCTGTCATGTGGCCTTGGTGCCCCTAAAAAAAAAAAAAAAAAAAAAATTAAGGCCAAATGGCCTTGACCCTAAAATGACGAAATTCCCACCCTGGTTAGGTCTCCCTTGGCTTAAAATGCACAAACCTCACATAGATTGGTCTGCACCCAGGATAGTGAGTTGAAGTGTGTACTGCCATTCTCACTGCCTCCACTGTGCTGATCCTACCTGTAGTTCTCTGACTCCTGTCACTCCTGAGATCATTGACCTCTCCTCTGTTCCCACTGACTATAACGACCTGAGTGACGTATTCATCTGAGGACTGAACTCTGTCTCTACCACCTCACAAACTTAAGACTGTACTATTGACCTATTTCCTGGTGTCATTCTCCCCACAAGCCGCCTCTACTACCTCGCCCATCCTGAACGAGATGCCATGGAGGTCTACATAAATAACTTTGAGTGAGATTTTCCAAGGCTGTGTCCCCCTGTCCAAACTCCCACCTGCACTAGAGACTGCCAACCTCCTGGTCCTCCATGTCTTCAAGCTTCACGGTATCCCTGTGGTCTCAGACAGGGGGCCCAATTCGCCTCCTGTTCTCTGAGTCTCCCTGAGTCTCTCCTCAGGTTATAACCCACAGACTAACAGGCAGATGGAGTGGGCAAACCAGGATTTTGAGTCGGCTTTGTTGTGTGTTACCACTAGACACACTGCCTCCTGGTCCACTCATCTCCCTTGGATTTAATATGCTCATAACTCCCCGGTCAGCTCTGCCACAGGTATGTCACCTTTTGTACTACAATAGAGGCACAATCTCTCCCTGAACCTCTTTTGGCATTCAGCAAGGGTTAGACGCATTCTTGCCCAATCGCATGGGTTCCTCAGCTCTGCCACAGGTCAATAATGGTTCCCAGCCACCCTTGTTCCCCAAACAGTTGACCAAAGTTGCTGTGCCGTCAGTCCAGGAGTACGTTCGGTGGTGCCGCCAGTTCTGGCAGGCTGCCCATTCTGCTCTGACTGGTTCTGCTGCCCAAAATCAACAGCTGGAGGACGGACAACGCACCCCAGCTCCAAATTATCAGCTCAGCCAAAAAGTGTGGCTGTCTTCTCGTGACTTCCCTCTACAGATTGACTCCATAAGTTGGCACCCAGATACATTGGACCTTTCCTGATTGACAAGATTATGAACCCTGTAGTGGTTGCATCAAAGATTTATGCTGTCAAAGGTTCTACTCTTGATCGATGACACTGTTATTTTGCTCAGCCTATTTTTTATTGGAATGCAACGAGTTGTGTCAATAAAATGACTGAGGTTTGCAGCATTTGAAACCCCCTTTTTTTTAAAGAAAGTTAGGCCCATTTATGCAACAGCCAGGCGGGTGTGTGAATGTGAGTGTCAGTGTGAAGGGTGCGGTGCATGCAACTAACTGTCTTCTCTAACCTGGCACCACAACACACACGCACTCCTTCAGCCTGGACCATATCACACCTACGTGTGATATCAGAGAGCTAATGGTGTGAGCACCACATAGTTTCTTTCTTATCTCCCACCAAAGAAACAAGGGGTGAGCCGCCACTCATGTTGTTGTCCCCTATGATCAGCCATTTTGTTTGTAGTCTCTTTCTTTCTTCTGACTTCCATTGATGACTATGAAAATAAATATAACAGCAAAAAGCAACACTGTTGATGTGAAGAAGGCAGGTGTGACCTTAACATATCCAGTTCTGTAACTTTGTGAGTTAATGTAGCCTATTTATTTCACCAATCAGTGCACTCTCAAAGCTACTGTTTATTTTGAATGTGACAACTGCACAATCTGAGCTCTTAAAGGGGCAGTATGTAGTTTTGGACAAGAAATTCAGACTCAGAATATTTTTATGTTTACAAAATGAATGGGGTACTAATACAAGTCAGAATATTTATCTTTTTCATAAGTGAATAAAAAAAAGCTTTTTTCAGAGGAAAATAAAGTCTCAGCACACTGTTTGAAGCTAAAAAGGTCCTCCGCCAAATATAAACATATAAACATGAAATCGCATTGTCCTTTAAGGTCAGTTTGTTAATTCAGATAAGTTTGTGTCATGAAAATACAGAGTTTGTTTATTTACTTGTTTTAGGCAGAAATCAATGCAGATTTTTCTCTTCCCATTTAAATTCCTTCCCTAAAACTACATAATGCAACTTTTAAACTGTAACTTTGATACAGCAGTAGTGAAGGAGGCGTGGTAATCACTGATCAATCATGAAGGTGAACTGATTCACTGATGAATAATGAATATTCCCAAATAAAATAAAACAATACTGTTGCTCAGATTTTTCTGCAGGTCAAAAAAAAACCAAAACAAAGTACAAATAACGGAATACATACAACAAGTTCTCCTGTAATTGCACAGCTTTGTTCAGGGGCATTCATTTAACATTACTGCTCACCAAATGTGCATATATGATACATATATGTTCCCTCAGCTGAGAAATTCACAGTATCACTCATACTGATTATAAAACAATTTCCAAAGGAGCTGACTGGTGAAACGCACTTTTTAGCTGATTTTAAGGGAAACTCTGAACAGAACCTGGTTCAGATCATAAAGTACCATGATCTAGTCAGGTTAAAAGAGAGCCACATTTCAGGCATGGAACACTCTGTTGTAGGCTCAACAGACCTCTCTAAACCCAGCTAGGCCCAAAGCCTTGTTAACTCGCTTCTTAGTACACCTCTTGATCATAACTGGTTTTACAGTAATGAGGAAGGAGGGTTAACAAAACATTTAACAACCAATAGTCATCCACAAAACTGCCCAAAACCAATTCCCTTTCCTACTTCTCTTATATACTCAATACTACTGCCAGGTCTCTTGGTGGCTCAGAACAATGTTGTACCTTGTAATTGCAGTGTTTTGGGACTGTTGCAGCCAAACCATTTGTTCTCTTTCTTGTGTCAAAACAATTCCAACTTTTCTACCCTGGGAACATAGAAATGACTCCTGCACAAGTATGAATAAAGCTTGTATTTGGATGGTAAGGCATTAGCACAAATCTCTGAAACTAATGATCTGGTACTGTAACTGTTTTGACCAGTTGGACAAATTGATTTAATATTTAAAGGTCTTCTTATCAGGCAGCTTTCAGCAACAAGTGAAGCAGGCGTGAAGAACAAATAGACAAAGGATCACCATGGCATGTTTACAAAAGTAGAGCTGCGAAAAACCACACTGACAAATTTAAATATACATTATGTGAGCTGATCTGTGAAGTTTTGAACAGTTTGGAGTAGCAAAGCCTTAGTCAAAACAGATTAAAGGTCATGGAGCACTTCTAGAAAGGGTAAGAACATGAAAGCGAAATACTCTGAATAGTGTCACAAATACATTAAGTGTGTGTTTAGCTGGATGAAGCGAGGGGGGGCGGTGGTGAGGCTGTTGCGTCCAAGCCTGGCATCCTTTTTCTCCAGTGAGGTGTTAACCGAGTGAGAAACGTGGCGCCCGATAGGACGACTGGCTCGCCTCCACCTCCTCCCACCAATGCCACCCTCTTCTTCATCTGATGTGTCAAAAAAAAAAAAAAAAAAGAAGTGAGGAGCGGCTAGACGGGGTCACCAGGGACTACAGACAGACACTGAGGATTTACAGATATCCCAATTTTCTGAAAACATACAGCACTCAATCCTCTTGGGTGTGCGTGCGTGTGTGTGTGTGTGTGTGTTTGTTTGTTCTTGTACTTGTTTAGACTACTTAAGTAAGGACATGAGCTCATTTGTACAGGATTAGCATCTAGATTTAACTTACTGAACAGTACTTTTCCCGTAAATTTACCATTAAAAATGCATTTCACATCTAGTTCCAGCATTTAATTTAAACAATAGCAGTGCTCAGTGCAGGCTGATACTAAGCTGTATGCAGTACCAACACTCCTACATTTTACTATTTTGTGTATTGTGACTTTTTCTTCCACACTTGTATTTCTCATTAGCTGTTAGCATTTGTTTCTGCCCTGTCTGATGTTTACCTTTTCCCTTTCTCACTTGCCTGCTGATCTCTGTCATGCCTCATTACACACTAAAAGTAGAGAGAAGAGAGATGCAAGGAATTAAGGGCACCCCAAAAGACTTCATTGTACCACACACTTAAGTTAGTACACAAAGTCACTCGTGGTTTATTCTAATAATTGAAATGGTTGTCCCCTTAATTCAATTTATTTATGTTGTGAACTTCAGCAATATCTCCTCATATGCTTTATTCACTGTAGAAATGTGGAATGGTATACTTAATGATTTGATTACTGATATGCATGCCAACTTGCAAATAAAGAAAGTAGACTACTAGCCCTTCACTTCAGGCACTGAGCAATACAACAATTGTGTCAACAGAATGAAACTCACTGTAACATCAAAAAGAAGTATTCTAGGTGTGGATATTTTTTATGGATTTTTTCTAAAATTCAGCTTGATATATTGGGCATCTTTACAAACTTAAGATAAGAAAATACATGCAACGACAATAAAATATGATCTTTTTCCTTGGTAAAGTATGCATGTTGTGCATCAGTGAGCATGTGCTTATCCAAAAACTGTATATGACGGGATGAGGAGGCAACTGGTTGATTGGTTCCTCCTGGATAATGACCCACTACATAGAGAATCATGATCACGTCAGCTCAGAGCATCGTGTAACGGGCGTGCATTTTCCTTAGCAATTTTATATTAGTTCGGATGCACGTCCGTTAACCCTTGTATATTCTGCGTTGTGTTCTGTTGTGTTGGATGAAGAAACGACTCGGACCACGACCAGCTGCTGGTTGCTCTTTTACTGAAGGCAGGATGATGGATTTGTCTGTACAAGTCAACAGAAAACACATAAGGCGCTGCAACATGCAGTCTCCTCCACATAGCACACAGGTCTCAAGCTCCTCCTCTCAGCTAGTCTGGCGCAAACTGCATATTCATACATGACTGACACTACCTTTTAGTATTAACAGCAATAATACTTTTAAATGAAAATACGAAAATGAATTAAATAAATTATAAAATGCTCAATGTATTTCATAACATGAATTTCTTTAACAAGCCTAATGCAACCAGTGTAAACACATGTAAACACTATGCCCAATGAATTATAATAAACATAACGCACATACCTGTACAAGTCAACAGAAAACACATTAGGCGCTGCAACATGCAGTCTCCTCCACATAGCACACAGGTCTCAAGCTCCTGTTAGCAGATAAGAAAACCCTGTAGACTGGCATGTGGAAACTTTGTCTACTTGTAAAAAGTCTGTTTACAAAGTTCATATTCGACCGACACATTAACTGCATGTTTACAGCCTAAAACCTTACATTTATACACGCATAAAACAAGTTTACATTGCTCAAAAACCGAAATAAATGTTCAAAAATGAGGACCAAAACAATACATTACCTCCTCTCAGCTAGTCTGGCGCGAACTGAGAGAAGCACCGTAATGACGGCATAAAGCCTGCGACCTCTTAAAGTGACAGTACAGGTATTAACACTGTGGTCTGAATACAACATTCAGGCATAGATATGGGCAATAAAACACATCTAAACCATATAGAAAACAATATTGATCAGGATTTGGTGACATTTTAAATGTTAACATAAATATATAATTTCAACCTGGTTACTATCGGAAATGCTCATTTGACTCATTTCCCAAGTGGTTACACTTGTATTCCCACTGTGACAACATGTAGCATTTGCCATACTTATGGCTTATTTTCTGCTGGAGGTAACAGGAGAGGGCTGCCCATTTTGTTGACCTTGTTTTGCAATGCTTGTTTTTGATTTCTTTAGGTTGTAGGCTACTTCCTGTGAAAAACTGATTTGATTTGTTATTTTGCCCTTTGCCCACAAGTCCACCCTGAGCTCTGGTCATGTTACATTGTGAACTACTTTAGAATGGTACTCAGCGGAGCGTGTACCTCTGCCAGACCCAACAGCCCCCTTTAATGCAATTGAGCTGAATCTATTATCAAATAAAACATATTCAGATCCAGTTTTTTTTTTTTTTTTTTTTTTTACTAATTTTATGAACTCATAGATACCAGCCTGTTTTTTTCATCAAGATCCATGCATTTTTCCCTTAGAAATTAACTAAAATGTTTAAGAAAGTCAGAAAAAAAACAATTTTTTTGTTGAAATCTGTTCAATAGTTGTGTAATCTTGCCGGCAAACCAACCAACTAGCCAATGGATCCTGGCAGAAACATATTCTTTGTAGATGTGTAGAATTAAATTCAGTCAAAAACTCAGTCACTGATGTGACATAAGATACATTCCAATATTGTGTCAATGTCTGTTCCCCAGTCAAATAATGTTGCCCTCCTGTCAGAATTATGTCCCCTGCAATGCCACCCAGCAGTGCAGGATGAGGTAGGTAAATGGCACCCATATTAATTAGAAAAAGACCAAAACACCAAATAAAAATAGGTCAGCTCAATGAAGAATAATATGTAATTTAACTTTTGGTCAGATCTGATTAGTTTTTTGATGTAAGTATTAATCATGAATCATTTATTATTTTTTTAGTAATTTTGAAGTTAAAGGCCCACTCTGTAAGAAAGTTGAGTTTGTTTTTTTTTGATCAAAGTCTTTTTATTGTTATTTTCATTTTCCCAACTATACAGAAAATACAAACAATACAAAACTACATGAACAAGCAAAAAAACAAAATAAACCCTCCCCACCCCATCCCCAAAAATACCAGACCAATATCGGAATACGTATGCATGTAGCCAGATGACTGAGATGGAAAAAGAAAAAGTATGCATTTAAAATTACAAACATTCCATAGGTTCCACAAACAGTTTCACAGGGTCACTTATCGACTGTATACAGTTACATTACTTATTCAGCAAGGTTGGCAGCCGCCACATTCTCAACAAAGGATATAAATGGTTGCCAAGTCGAGTGAAATTTCCCAACAGATCCTCGAATGGTATACCTAATTTTTTCTAGATGGATATGACACATAACCTCCCTGATCCAGTGTCCATATACTGGGGGATGAGAATCCTTCCATTTAGAGAGAATAAGCCTTCTGGCCAGTAAAGAGCAGAATGCAATCATGTTTATATTGCACTTACTGAGAGAGACATCCACTGGGGTCACCCCAAATAGTGAAATTAGAGGGGATGGATCTATTGTTTTCCCACAAATATTAGAGAAGGCCTCAAAAATAGATTGCCAAAATCTATACAACCTTGGACATGTCCAAAACATATGCAACAATGTGGCCGGAGCTTGTTTACATCGGTCACAAATTGGGTCCAAATCTGGTTTGAATTTAGATAATCTGTCCTTGGACCAGTGAAGTCTGTGTACGATTTTAAACTGAACCACAGCATGTCTTAAGCATACAGACGAGGAGTAAATTCTCTGAATAATACTTTGCCAGACGTGCACTGAAATAGGCTCCTCTAAGTCTATTTCCCATTTATGTTTAAGAGACTCCAAACTGGTCACTTGCTGTGAATTGAGCAATGTATAAATTTTACTAATAATTTGTTTGGTAACAGTAGAACATGTAAAGATGGAGTCTAAAAGTGACATGGGAGGGCGTGAGGGAAAACAGTCCGAGTTAGAAGTAACAAAACTTCTGACCTGAAGATACCTGAAAAAATCTGACCTTGGAATACCAAATTTCCGCGACATCTGTTCAAAGGAGGCAAACTTATCATCTATGTAAAGGTCGTATAGTGACTTTATTCCAACTTGTTGCCAGGAGTCAAAGGCATCATCAATTACTGATGGGGTGAACATGTGGTTTTTTGATACTGGAGCAGCAAGTAACAGCCCCGTAATGTTGAGAGATCGTCTAAACTGGTTCCAGATCTTCAGTGTATGGATAACAGTCGGATTGGATGTAAAGTTAGAAATGGGCTTTTTATAAGGTAATTTAGAACACAGTAAAGCTGCAGGCGAGGTATGTTTAATTGAGGTCTTCTCCACTACCAACCAGCTGAGATCATCCGCATCACTCCTCATCCAATACATCAGTGTTCTAATATTAGCAGCCCAGTAATAATGTCTAAAGTTTGGGAGTGACATGCCTCCCATTGTACGGGGCAGTTGTAAAATATTTTTACCTATCCTTGGTCGTTTCGTATTCCATATAAAAGCAGAAATCTGACTATCCAAATTAAAGAAAAATTATTTTGTTAAAAACATAGGGAGATTTTGAAATAAATAGAGAAATTTAGGGAGCACATTCATTTTGATAGAATTTATCCTTCCTCCTAAGGAGAGAGGTAGGGCGTCCCAGCGATCTAAATCTTGTTTAAGGCTTGATATCAAAGGTTGATAATTAGCCTTGTAGAGGTCCTTGTACTTGCGTGTTACCCATATACCCAAGTATCTAAATTTTTTAGGGCTAATTTTGAAGGGACTTGGCCCGATATCTGACCCATCTGCAGACATAATAGGCATCAGCTCACTTTTCTGGAGGTTGACTTTATAGCCGGATATGCTTCCAAATTTCGCAAGTAAGATCAGTAATTCTGGAATGCTAGAGAGAGGGTCAGAGATAAACAGCAGCATGTCATCCGCATATAGCGATACTTTGTGCTCTGAACCTGCCAGCTGAATCCCCTTGATCGTGGAGCTCTGTCTCAAAGCGATTGCAAGCGGCTCGATTACAATCGCAAATAGGAGTGGTGAAAGAGGGCACCCCTGTCTAGTACCTCGTTGCAACTCAAAATATTTGGATATATTATTATTAGTGCGAACCGCAGCCATTGGAAGTGTATATAGGATTTTGATCCAAGAAATGAATTTAGGGCCAAATCTAAATGCTTCCAAGGTCTTAAAAAGGAAGTCCCACTCCACGCGGTCAAATGCTTTTTCAGCATCGAGCGAAAGTATCAACCCATTGTTGCCGTGGTTAGTTGGAGATGGACCATACAAGATATTAAATAGGCGCCTCATGTTAAAAAACGAATATCTGTCCTTTATAAAGCCCGTCTGATCAGGGGAGATAATGGTTGGAACCACTTTCTCAAGGCGGCGAGCTAATATTTTTGCCAGGATTTTTGCATCTGTGTTTAGGAAGGAAACAGGGCGATATGAACTGCAGTTAAGAGGGTTTTTATCCTTTTTGAGTAACAATGAAATAACTGCTTCACGCATGGAGGGAGGTAAAGATCCTGAGAGGAGGGATTCATCGAATACTTTTAATAATAAAGGGGAGAGCTGAGTCTCAAACTTTTTATAGAATTCCGTTGGAAAGCCGTCTGGCCCCGGGGACTTGCCACTCTGCATATCTCTGATTGCTGAGATTGCCTCCATAACTGAAAGATCCCTCTCCAATTCAGCAACTAAATCAGAATTCACAAACGGCATATTCTGGGACTTAAAGAAGTCACCTACTTCAGATGGGTCAGTGGTTGAATCAGAGGTGTACAGTAACCGATAGAACTTACTAAAACAGGAGTTAATTTCTTTGTTATCAGTCAGTCTTACACCGTGATCATCATGTATTGCTGGAATAGTTTGGTTGGCGTTTTTTTGGCGCAGCTGATGTGCAAGCAGTCGCCCAGCATTCTCCCCGTGCTCATAGTGGCCATGTCTCGTTTTGGTAATAAGATATTCAGCCTGACGAGTAGACAAGTTGTCAAACTCTGTTTGTAGTATTATACGTTTTTTTATCAGATTTGCTGAAGGGGAATGGCTATATGTCCTGTCCAATGCCAGTATTTCATTGGTCAGCTGTTTAAGACGTTCATTGTTAGTCTTCTATTTGTTCGCACAATATGAAATAATTTGACCCCTCAGGTATGCCTTTAATGACTCCCAGATAGTAGAGGACGACATACCTGGGGTTTGATTGATCTCAATAAAGAATTTAATTTCAGATGATATAAAACTAACAAACTCTTCCTCTGAGAGAAGCAAAGCGTTAAATCGCCATGGGCGATAGATGGGCTGTGTATCAGGAATGAGTATTTTCATACTCAGAGGCCCGTGAGAGAAAGTTGAGTTTTGTGTCTTATTCCCAACTCATGTAATACTGACGTTTTGGAGTTGTAGTTTAGTTGCCACCCCGAAGCGTCAGTATTAAGACTCAGAAATCAACTTTCTTACAAAGGTGACCTTATACAGACAAAATTGTAAATTAAAAATGTTTTATTTTATTTTGTAAAATTACCTCATGGCCCACCCACAGTACCCTCAAGGCCCACCATTGGGCTGCGACCCACACTACGAATCACTGTATTAGTGTGTATAATCACCTGAAATTAAGAATTTTGTTTACGTTACCTTGAACAGACATGGGCATTGTAAAGCCGTGGGCTGGTTCCAGCCTGTATGGTGGCTCTGGCTCGCGAGGTCAATGACAAACCATACCATTTTGAAGTCACAGCGTCACCTCCTGAAGCCCCTGAGGCAACTGAGGTTGTGTAAGTGGGGATATCCATTTTGATCATGCAACACAGTTGATGAAAGTACAAACTGGAATCACCTGCTAGAAAAAAATTAGCTAAAAAGCGTAAGATTGATCCAAAATGTAGTGTCTAATAGGTCATGGATTTCTAAATATGTTTTTCACGAAGTCGATGGTTAAGCTGTTTGCTTAGTTTGCAACAAATACATGCCTGTATTTAAAGACTACAACTTGAACGTTGACTTCGAGACAAAACACAGGGAGATAACCTGACATTTGTTGAAAGACGAGAAGGTGAGGACAGCCAAAAAAGCACCAAGGACTTTTATGAAGCTTCATGCAATGAAAGAAGGACATGTGAATAATGTAAGTAAAACTTTTCCAAAAATATTTGTTGTAAACACAACAAATATAACACACAGATAGGCAATTATATCCCTTTAGCATTATATTAGACATTTTAACTCAAAAGACCTTACGGTTCTTAGCCTTTCGAGGTACCTACCAAGAAATACTGTTACAAGTAAAAGTATGAATGTTTTGGCATCACAATCTACTTTAGAGCAAAAATGCACACCAATTGCAATGATGTCCCAATTCAGGATATTATATATAATTGGACTAAGCTACCCATGGATTGTAGTTTGTATGTATTTCATATCATACTCCTCTCACACTGGCCAAAAACCCACTTAACATCACTAACCCACTAACATCTGGCTTTTGCGAAGGTTTGCAATGTGAATGTATATTATCAGGATTTGCTTCCATGTCAGTTAACCCTGCAGCAGTCACATGTATTTATTGCCTCTGGCTCTGCTTGGCTGTGATGCAAACATAACACTCAGGTGAACATGCTAATTTCCCTCTCCTTTTTCCATCCGTCTGTCCAGCAGTGCTTGGACATTGTTTGGTGTGTGCTGAGTTTGAAAGAGGAACTGGGACATCAGTCTCTAGATCAGTCTTTTGGCAGAAGTAAAACCACTTCTGTCTGTTTTGCAAGGAGGGTAAGTATTCACAGCTCCAATGGGTCCAAAGCTGGTTTGCAAGAGCCTTCATTTGTCTCCATGTTTTGTGTCCAGGGGTTGCGTACGCACAAAAACGCGGCATACGTCCTTTTCCACGCTCACGTTCAGATGTATGAAACGTGAAATGACCGTGGAAATGTGCGGTGCCCCACGGCAACTTCTTGGCTGGTGTATGCACGTTTCTACAGCTATTGTTCCTTTGGTGACACTTAGAGGTGATGCTGGGAAACTGTGAAAACAGCAGTTTTCATGTGAAAACAATTAGTCATCAGAGTGATATGCACATCAGAGACACACTTATGAACAATTAACACGTGTTGCAATTATATGGGTGGATATAAAATCATGCGCAATGTGATGAAGAAAATGGTATTAACAATGGCAGCGTTAGCGTTGTTAGAGGACCTTGCAAATGGTGCAATCCGACGTGAGCAAGTTTTTAGGGAATGCCAGGATTTACTTGCAAACGATGACAATTGGCTCATAAGCCGATTTCGTTTACCAAGGCCAGTGTTACTGGAGTTGTGCGCAGAGCTGCGGCCGGCCCTAGAGCGCAACACAGCGAGGAGCCAGGGGTTGTCTGTGCCCACACAGGTGCTGACCACGCTGGGGTTCCTGGCAACAGGGGCATTCCAGCAGGAGCTGGCCAATCGGTCAGGAGTGTGCCAGTCAACCCTGAGCCGAGCCATGCCAGCTGTGTGGGACGGAATCATCCGAATGTCATCCAGGCACATCAAATTCCCATACAATGCTGTTGAACAGGCCAACATTAAAGCGCAATTTGCAGCGAGAGTCGGTTTCCCTAATGTAATCGGAGCTATTGATTGCACACACATTGCTATAAAAGCACCATCACAGGATGAATTTGTTTATGTTAATAGGAAACATTTTCATTCCATCAATGTTCAAATCATATGTGATGCGCAAATGCAGCTAACTAACATCGTGGCAAGGTGGCCTGGTTCAACGCATGACTCATTCATTATGACTAACAGCATGGTTGGGAACAGGCTGGAGGCTGGCACGGTGCGCAATGGGTGGCTTCTGGGTGAGTAAATCGTTTAATTGTCCCGTATGTAAACCAGCGCAATGCACATTTGGGCATGTGCGCATTCAAGTGTTTTCTTCTGCTGGTGAAATTAGAGCTGCAGAGCTTTCTAACAAGCCCCTGATTGTCTCCCTGTGTTCAGTATTCATGTCAGTAAAAGCGGGCGTAAAGTTGGAAATGTCAGCCATGGCGCACTTCTGCATTCATTAATTGTGTGGTTCATTTAAGTGGTGTATTGTCTTCTGCCTTCATATGATCCCAGGGGACCATGGCTACCCCCTAAGAACGTGGCTGATGACCCCTCTTACAGACCCCAACACCGACCAAGAGAGGAGGTATAATGACCTCCATTCCCGCGCTCGAGCGGTCGTGGAGAGGGCAATCGGCCTGCTGAAGGGACGGTGGCGCTGCCTGGACAGGTCGGGGGGTGTGCTGCTGTACCGACCTGAGAAGGTGTGCCACATTGTGATGGCCTGTGGCGTCCTCCGCAACGTGGCACACCGCCATGGCATACCACTGCCAGAGCAGAACATCCCCCCACCCGAGGAACCGGATGCTGAACCCGGGAAGCCATACGGGCCCGGCAGAATGTGATTTTAAGCATGTAAAGAGGCAAGGACAGAATTTACTTGTTCACAAGTGCATTTAATGATTTGCTCATATCACTGAGGACATCAATTAGTCCATCCAGACATTCATTGACGCCACCGATGGCTCTCACTATTTCGCCCTGTGATTCCAGGACTGCTTGGGTGAGGACACGGCCAGTCGGGCGGACGTCAGCAGCTGGCGTGGAGACACCGCGGCCAGCGGAGCCGGGGGAGCTGGTGGAGACGCCGGGGCCGGTGGAGGAGTCCTCTCCTGTCTTATCGTCTATTGAGAAATAAAAAAGAAAGAAGTAATTAAACATGTGTGAAAGTGATTAATGTCCTGGCATCTTTACGCATGAGTATTGTGTATATGTATTGTGAACAGCCAATTGTATGACCAGTATAATTATTTATGAGTTTAGCATGTTTACCTTGGGGATGATCTGTGTCCCCTTCATGGGCTCCTACCACTCCGGTGAGAGCTGTGTCACCCACTAGAGAGGCCACACGCTTGTCAAAGGAGGAGAGTTCCTCCACTCCTGTCCCCCCACCTGTTGCGGTCACGCTTCGGCGGTGGACAGATATCCTCCGCTTCACCTCCACCTTCAGATCCGATCACTTCTTCTTCACCTCTGTGTGTGTGCGCTGCTCGGACCCCACGGCATTTACAGCCTCACACACACGCTCCCACTCGCTTCTTTTTCTCTTCATATTGATCCCTGCTGACAGGGTACCAAAGAGAATCTCTTTCCGCGTCTCCACTTCATTGACCAGAATCTCCAACTCGGACTCTGTGAAATTTCTTTTCTTACCTCTGTTCATGTTTGCTTCTTTTATCTGATTGGATAAAGAGGTGAATCTCAGGTCCAGGGCCTATTTAAATTGATTTGCATATTTAAATGGGGGCGTGGACAGGAAGGAGTTTGCCACCTCTGCATGTGCGCTCAATTCCACGTTGATTGGGATGTACAAAAGAAACGTGCTTGGATCCATGCGTACGGACACTTTGATACATCTGAATGTATTTGTGCATACGACAGTTTCTGGGTTTTGGCGTATGCCAAGTTTCAGTAGGAAATCCACGCAAGTCTTTGTACATGAGGCCCCAGGTGAAGGTGCAACTCCTGACTTCTGCTTTAGGAGCATTGATGGTGAGAGTATGAAGGGTTTTTGCAAGTCTGCAGACACAGGTATGAGTGGTTGTGACTTCTGCCATCAGTGTGCAAAGCGCCTCAAAGGATAGGCAAATATTCTGCGGTATGCTGATGGGAGGCATGTGGCAAGTTGAATTCCCAGCTGCATTCCTGCTCACTGAGATACCACTGCACATTTCTGTCCATTCTGATCTCCTTGCAATCACTTCAACATTGATGTTGACAGAACTGACAGTTCCCAAACTCAGAAAACTGAACATTATCACCCAGTGCTCGTTCTTCGCTTGTCCTCCTCAGGTGCGTCAGGTTGTAACAGACCAAGGGCTTAAGAAATCAAGCCCCACATATGTAAAAGGAGGACAGTTTTTAAGAGGTTCAGGAGGCAGGTTAGCCATGCGTTGTTCTTCCAGCATCCCGCAAAGCTTGTGGCAGGTTATGCATTTGTGGAGGACTGAACTGATTAGCGTCTTACCTCCCAAGATCCACAGTCCGGCTGCCTTGATCACTCCTTCTGTCAGGTGGCTGCTCATAGTGATGGCGTG
This sequence comes from Lagodon rhomboides, assembly GCA_039737535.1. NCBI lineage: Eukaryota > Metazoa > Chordata > Actinopteri > Spariformes > Sparidae > Lagodon > Lagodon rhomboides. Next base: position 1,846,099 of record CM077801.1, read on the forward strand.
TAAGCAGTAGGGAGATGTGGCGTAAGGTGAGGATGCTTTAGTTGGCTTCCAACGCAAATGAGTTCATCCTCCAAGGTTGGGCTGAGGTTCTTGCAAGGGGATGTCAGTTCTTTTGCAATAGCTGCCTTTTGTGCTGTTTTCCGGATAACATCCTCTGGTTGGGCCATTTCATCTGCAGGACTGCATAAGTAACATTTATGCCAGCCATTGGCTGGCAGGTTTTCCTCTCTACATCCATAATGCCATTGTTTCGCTTTTCGGATTGATATGTTGTACTCTATTGTGGACTCTCTTGTGATCACTTCAGTTCGTCTTTCAGGAGGGATGTGTCACAGTCAGATGGTTGGGGGGTAAGTTCCCTGAGAAGGGTTCTCCCCCTACAGGTGCCAGTAGGCCCAAGGGATCAAAAACATTTTTGACAATGGAGAGGACTCCACGTCTGGTGAATGGTTTGATTGTGGTTGATGCAGAGTAGGTGAATGTGCCTGACATAATCTCCTAGATGTAGACCTAAGCTCCATTGTGTGGGTGCTGTTTCTTCACTTAAATCTAGGCCCTTGAATACTGGGGCACACTCTTCAAGCAGAATGGCCACAGAGATTGCCCGACAATTAGACACAGTCTTGTGTAACCAAGGTTCGACTTAGTCAGCAAGGCTTGTCTTCATTGGAGTAGGTCAACTGCTTCTGCTACAAGTGCTTCTCCACAAACTTGATTCTATCGGCACCATGTTCCTGCTCACCTTCTGCGATGGCTCTTTGCCGCCCATAGATGGCCTCTGAAGGAAATTGGTGCATTCCCCAAAATGTGGACCTATATCTGTGACTAGATAACAGTTTAAATGAAGTTACTGTTCTAATGCCATACAAAGCTTAGGAAGTTGCAGGAGGGAGAATAATTTTGAAGGTCAATTTGAGATTGGATATTTTCACCGGTGAATTGAATTTCCTTTCCTAACCTCTTTTGATTCATATTTTCCATTTTCAGTCACAGCATGCATTGCTTCAACGTCTTTCAGTACGTCTACAACGGCTGCATCTGCTTCTCGATGTAGCATTACCTCTTCCAACTCTGTGTATATTTTAGCTGTGCCAACTGAGTCTGAGCATCTCTTTGTCATCCTTTCTGCTTCGCTGGCAGCCTTTTCTATTCTCAGTTTAGCCTCTTGGCTAGCATATCTCTCACCTTGGCCATTTCTGCTTGAGACCTGGCACGAACCACACTTCCTGATGATGCTGATGTCTTGCTGTTCCTAGCACTGGATACAGATGACTTGTTGCTTGCTGCCACCTCGACCACTTTAAAACAACTACTGGTGCCTTATTACTTTAGTGTTCTTGTGCAGTCTGTTGAAACACCAAGTTAAACTGTAGCCAATGAAGACAGAGTTGTAATGAGATTGACCATTTACTTTTACACTTCTTCAATAATATGTTTACATTTTTTTTATATATTTTTCTATAAATGTACTTCTCCAAACATATTACAATTTGCAATTCTACTACGTCTGCATACTTTAAGATTCATTTAAACTTTTTTAAACTGTTCACAAACCTTTAAACTATTAAACCTGTATTCAACTCGTGGAAATCTTTAACATTTTTTTACGCAGTTTAGCAGTTTAGAGTGGGCGTGTATTGCGCTCCTTATGTCACAAAACAGAAATGTAGTGACTAGAATGTGGTGAGTGAAAAGAGGCAGAATAATAATAATGATGTTTGAGTGGAATTAATACTTTTATTGCAAAAAACAAAAGAAAATACCACAAAATAAGTTTTGGTTATATCACCAACCTCTTGTGTTAATATTTAGAAACTTATACGGTGCATAAATTTCATTTAAAATACATATGTGTGTATTTGCTGTTCCACTGACAATGTTGTGTGCATACTGTACTGTCATAACATCAGTTTCCCTCCACTCTCTCGCTCACTCCACTCTGCTGCTTGTTACTGGACACCGGCCTCACCAAGGGCACCGTGGCAACGAGATCCACGCCCCCCCACCCCCGACCCGGAGCCCAGACAAGCGTTCAGGGGCAAAGCTGATCAATAAGGAGAGGATGAGATATGCCATTACAGGTGAGGCCAGCCCTTGTGCCATCCTAGCTGCCCCTCACCACAGCTCCCTGTCCATTCAGCAATATCTGCACATATTGGGGAGGCAGTAAAACTAGACGGGTCATTCATTCTTTCAAGTGTTTTTGAAGTCCTGGGAGGATTTAGGGATCGTTAGGGCATCTATCCTCAGTCTGCCACACCCTGCCCTGACATTGTCTGTTGCTTGGTCAATTGGGATTGCATATAATACTCAATAATTCCAAATTTCTTACTGCTTCTTTAAAGCTATGCTGCTACTGTAGTAAGAAACAATGCTTCCTTGTTGAGCAATGTCAAACTGAAGTTTTCTGGTGGATAAAGAAAAAAAAATCTTTCATCTTCAGGTCAAGAGAGTTCTTATCACAAAGTCTGTTCTCTCAGTGTCTGTTCTGCCCACACAAACACATTCATTCCCTCTCCATTACCATGCCAAGGCTAAACAGCTAAGCTTCCCGTCCTTTTTTCTATGCTCTCCTCATTTTCCTTATCTAGGAGCAGCCAAACGGTGGCTGCAGTGTCTGTCAAACGTCCCCTTGTCCTTTTAAGTTTGACTCAGAATAATAATGGTAATGATGGATGACGTGGGAGTATACAGTTATCGCCGTTAAGGCAAATAATAGCTCTTAATGCACTTAATGCCAACACTAATGGGCAAAAAAATAGATTTCCTTTTTATCCAGAAAAATGGAGAGCAGTTAAGAGCACTTGTCTAGAGTCCCTATGTGGTAAAGAGCTCAGTCTGGCTGCCACTTGCAGCTAATGGCTGAAGCATTGCTGTTGGTTAAGTGGCACAACAGAGCTGGTGACTGTCTGTTTGTCTACTACTTTTGCCAAGGTTAAGATGGTTGAATAGCAATGATGGAGCTGTGACAAGTGATAACTGTAGGTTATTGTCATTATGTTGGTAAAATTTTCTTATTAAAAGGCAGGACAGTATTTGAGGTACAGTGGACATCAGTGCCTGAACAGAAAAAGAGGCATCTCCATGTTTGTCCTGATAACTCAGTGGGTGCTTGGTGAGTTTTCTCTCAAAGTTTTCACTTTTGTTGAGTAAAAGTCCTTTATCAACATGCTTAACAAAAGACTCATATTTGTGCTGATATTTAGGAGTGTTCCAAAGTGTTTCCACCTGTTAAGAGCTCCAGGAGATGGAAGTAAGACGGATTCCATGGAAAGAGAAATTGTTTTTGATGAAACTAAAGTTATTAAAAGACACTGCATTGGCAAAAATTCTATATTTTTTTGTGTGGCATTGAAAAAAGAAAGAGCTGTTGTCCTTGCAGTATATGGCAACATACAAAATGTAGCAGTGCACCAGAACATTTCTGGATTTGAGTTGACATTTCAGTCAAACATGATAAACGCATCATGATATAAGACAGAGGACAATGTGGTTCATTCTCAACTTCTCCTAATTCATCGGTGTGTTTTTTACATCTGCTCCAGAGGAAGGATTCCTGTTTCTGTGCAACTAAAGACCTTTGACTCCCTGATAAGTTTGCCTTGAACATAAGTTTCAGTACCATAATAGTGCTTCATTTGAAATATGTGTAGAATTTTGGTTTTGACTCAAGCCAAGCAGAAAGTCAGACACAAGTGCAGCATAGAGCATTTGGTCATTTAAAAAATAACAAAAAAACACTCTGTACAGACTCAGGATCTACAGCACAGCTAAGATAGAAATATTAACAATAAACACACTAAACCAGACCGAACAATAACCCATTCAACGTCTTACCCTCCTCCTCAGAAAACTGATGAAATAAACGCAATCTGAGAAAATCAAGCAGACATGATGCTGCGCTTCTGAAACAGCCCCAGCTATGAAGCCATGTGGATGAGGGAACAGTTCACATTGCTCATGCAAGGTCATAGAGATGAACCAATACCTGATATTTGCTACACTCTCCTGGATCCCTATTTATATATTACCTTCCAAAACTGTTTATGGTTATTGGTTTGAAAAAAATTCTGATCAAACTTTGTTGGACTTGCTTATATCTATCTAATGTTGTCAACTTGAAGGATCGTTACACTTCAGAAAACGTCTTTCAGCCATTTTACTTCCATACCACAGCTTTTTAAATTGCGATTTCCAGTATGACTTAGAGCGCCTTCTTTTGTTGCGCGACTTACTTTGATTATGTTTTTCTAGGTTGACATGTATCCATTGCTAATATCTCTGTCTAGATGAGTGTTTTAGCATTGTAGGAAGTGACCTGAAGAAAATAGAATGAAATAAGAATATACTTAAATAAACAAAAATGCTATGTACACCAGACATGTGATTTTTCAATAGTATCTGATGTGTATTATTAACGTGATATCAATATTTCATCTTTGGATATCAGGATTATCATGAATACTGGTAGATCGTGACACCTCTAATAAACATGCAGACCTGCCGACTGGAAGACATTTCTGTGTAGCAGATCACCTTTGACATCAAAGTAAACTGGTTTATTTTGTCACCCAAAAGTACGCAAAACATTGTGCAGCAGTAATCAAGTCTAAGAGCAAAAGACAGCCTCAGTATGCCAACAAGTGTGTAGCTTACCCAAAACCAAATAAAGAAGAAGATCAACCAATCATGGTGCCTACCTACTACCTAGGGTCTGCAGATTGAGAGAACCACTCCTGACTTTGATTTTATCTCCATTCTGTATCTTAAATTTGGCAATTTTTTGTCTATCAGCGTATCTGCAGATAGTGAATTACCTCAGCAGCAGACGGAGAAGGACAGAGGACAGGAGGAATGACTGATAACAATTATTTCTCTATTTTACTCTCTGTATTGTGATGTCAGTAATATTATTTATTGTACTGACATTAGATCTGTTTCCTCTGAGATGATGATATTGATTTTATGTAGTGTCTTTGTTGTTGTAAACATTTTCATTTTTAAAAAGATTATTTATTAATTAAATGAACCAATAAAAAATATGATTTTTGGCTGCACATGCATGTACATAGGCTGAATTTGTTTTCATAGTGGCGATACTCTAAAGCCTTCTTCAAGGTTGGTAGGTCTGCACATGAAATATATTTCTACCTATCTTGTGTGTCACTTTCAATGTCAGCAGTCTCTTTCAAATGTCTTCTTGTACTGGCTGGCTGCTCTTGCCAGCCTGCCTCCTCTTGTCCTTGGCTGTCTGGTAACAGAGGACATGTGGCAGACCAGGTCAGCTTTCACGGGCTAGTGGCTGGAACTTGAACTTCGAACATTCTTTAGTGGCAGGAGAGCCCCTAAGGGAGGCTCATATCTAAGGGGGGCTCCTTTTACTCTTCCTTTCCCCTATCACTTAAGGGCCAATCTCTGTACTCCTCCTGAGGTGGGGGGTAAAGGTGTGGTCACCAAACAGTGGTAAGCTGAGGTCTGGTCAATGGGATCTATAGCAGTGTAAATGATTACATATTCATATAGAAACATGCAGGGTGCAAAATGCTGCATGTCAATCAATACTGAAGAAATGGGCCAAGGTCAGAAATGCTGACATACTGCAGTCTGTCCTTTACGTTGTTAACCCATCAATCACACTTAAAACAAACTAAAAAGCTTCACAGTAAGACAATAATGTAATAAACAAATTTGTCATATACAGCAGCTTGGTCAATGGCCTTCTGCTTCAAACTCTGGTGCTCTACCCCTCTGGTGTCAGTTTTGCATGTGAAGGGCTCTGTGGTCAGGTTAACAATAACACATAATATGCAATGAGCGGTTAGACTTTCAAAATAAAGGCTCTGCAGTCAAGTTAGCAATAGTAAGTAATATAGGTTAGACTTTCAAAACAAAGCTTGCTGACAAACATGTCACTATTATGAGAATTATGATGCTTGGACTGTCATTAATGTTGTCAAATGGTTGCGGATCGGTCAGGTCAGGGCACAAAGACTACCTGGTTAGGTTTAGACACAAAAACAACCTTGCTAGGATTAAGCTCCAGAACTGCAAGGTTTTGAAAAAGATCATATTTTAGATTAAAATAGGGTCGACAAATATTGTTTTCAGGGCCAATAACAATACTGATTATTAATTATCAAGGAAGCTGATAATCAATATTTGGAACTGACATGCGTTTACAGTAAAAATTTTGATTTTTATATACCACAAACGCCAACACAGAGCTTAGATGAAATGCCTTTCTGTTTATTGTTAACTTAAAATAGAACTTTTGTAGTTTTTCTAAATAATAGTGCATTTCATAATACTGTATGATATGACTACATCATAATTACTAAAGCATTAATGTACTCATCACATGAACACACTAATGGGAGCTCATTAATTGCTTTCATACTGCTGGATAGCTTAATCTATAACAGGATATCAATTTATTACTGGATTTCTATTTCATATTGTACAAATCATGACAAAATTACTTGTACCATAGTGTGTGACTTATTAATGAAGCTAAAAAGGACAATATTTGCCCTATAAGTAGTTATTCAACCACTGGGACTATTAGAGACCCTGCATGCAGTGTTGTGCTGATAGTCTTTAGCAACAATCTCCTGCACCTCTGTAACATTATAAGGAACAGAAACAGCTTCAGGAGACACTGCTGATTCAAGTGAGGTCTGAGAGACTCCACATTAGCTTGTGTTTTTATCAACTGACGATACATATTACATGTAAAATCTTCAACTCACACAGGGAAGTAATGTCACGTATGCAGTGTGGAAGTTTAAATAAAGTCGAGTTATACTGGTACCAGTGTTACTCAAAGCTGTAACGTTGGCTGTGGGTACGGAAAAACTTCCATCTTGTTATATTTAACTCTATGGGCTTACATTATCACTAACGTTACAACAAGTGCGTTAGGCGGGCATTGTCAGTGGTGTAACAAAGCTTGTCATCAAAGAAATAGATCATTGGATTGTGGTTTTTATAACTTCAGTGTAGAACAAGGGTCTCAAACTGCTGCTATTTCCATTTGATGAAGGGCTGCAGGCGACTGGATGTACACCTCCAACTTCTCAGTGAGGCAACAACTCGTATTTCCTCTTTTTTTTTTTTTTCAGAAGTATGTAATCGTAGTGTTCATCTTTGGACTATTTGTTTTTTAAAAAGCATAATGACGGTGGGCAAGTAATGTAATTGGCGTATTCCCGACCACCATGTCACGGCAGCTACCAAGGCAAGCCTAGTGAGAGTGCATGTTATTTATAAGTAAACAGGGTTTGCACTGTTAAAAACTAATGTCCCGCCCACGACACTTAGCCGGTGTTCTTGGTAGATGTAGAATAAAGCAGAAACTGTAAAGTATATTTAAATGTATAAATAAGAATTATTGGAGACAAATAAGGATGACATATAAATGCATATGAGGGTTTATTCCAGGGAATGGTAATCCTAATATGCTTCAAATTAAATTAGCATTTCCTAGGGAATATATTAACAGACAAAATGGAGAAAACAATAATAATGACAAAAACTAATTTGTAATTTATATCATATTGAAATGTATTTAGAATATGTAGCCCTTTAGTTTACCTTCTCAAAACATATGCAACATATCCGTGTGCCTGTGGAAAACACACACTGAAGCTGATCGTAATTAATAAACACAAAGCCCCAACATTCAAAGCAATAAGGACCAGAAAAGGACTTGTTGAAGGTCTGTTAGCCAGGACGTTAAGGTGAGCGGAGATAAACGAGAGAGGGTCCATCTGTAGAAGCTGGTGAGGGCATGTCAAGAGTGTTACACGAGGAGGCTTTGTGAGGCTGTTCTTCTCAGCTCACAGATTACAGGCAGCCAACTGGAATAATAATATTCCTTACATGTGCAGCTGTAGCGAAGTTAGCAAGCTGCACCTTGACTATGTCCCGTTCTTTTGATCATTATTTTTAATCATAATTAAGGCCACAAAATAATACACAAAGAGGCCAGGTCATGAACTTAGATTTATGCATATTTCTCCTTGTTGCATTTAGTGTTGCCTAAAATATTACCTGAACTGGTAGGCTGTCACTACTATAGGTTATCAGTGAATGGTCAGAAATATCAACATCACAGCCCCGATGATTAGAAATCATAAATTAGATGCCATGAGAAGATGAGAGAGATGTCAATTGTGGACAAGACAGTAGGACCCTTGATCAGGAAATATTCTGGACCAGAATCTGCAGCTCCAGTACGCCAAAACACAAATTAACATAATATTATATTTTTCAATTGAACTTCTAAATTCAGATTATAACTTCATATTATGAGCAACTGTTTTATAAAAGATCATAAAAATAACTGCTGACACCTTTCAAGGAATATGTCAGGGTCATGGTACATGAATATATATTTTTGCCTCCCATAATTTCTTCAAATGAAATCCATTCACAGTTTTTAAATCATATTGCTGTTATTGGCCCTATAACGTGGTCAGATATCATAGTTAAACTGCTAATTAATTAAAACTAGGTCACATGTATTTCAAGAACCACACATGACATCACAATATGTGATATTCTGCATCCCTGCCTGAAGCACTGACTCCAGCACAGTTTATTTTGAAGATTATAAGAGGGTTGAATAAGTAACAGTATTTTTATGTTTTATTCATTGTACAATGTATGTTAATAAGTGCTCCTTTTACACACATATACATTCTTTAACAATTGTTTCAACAATATTAATGCAGAATAAGTTAAAAACATGATACCTGTGCCTCAATACTGCTTTAAAATCACTAAATAGTGTTGCTCTCCACAGTTTTTGACCCTCTTCACCTCTGTTTCTGTGAGTTGTTACCATTTTTCTTACTTGAATAGTTCCATTAAGTCACTCCACCACAGAGAGCATTGCTTTGAGGCCCAGAAGAGCTCTCCATACTTCCACACCACTATCACAGTTCCTCATCTGTCCTCCTCTCCCTCATCATCATTTACATTTTCAAATCTGCATTTTTCATATAGATTCCACCTTACTCTAATTTTAATATCACTGTTATTTCCCATGACACCTTTTGTTTTATTATACATTATGAATTTCTCCCTCTCTCTCATCTGTCCCTGTCTCTCTCTCCTCATCTTTCTCCTGCCACCCCCCCACCCCTTCTCTCCCTTTTCTCTTCTAATCCCTGTGCCCATACTGCGTTTATGAGCTGAAATATTTTATCAGGTGGAACCCTCAGTCAAACTTATCATTTTAATCTTATTTCAATAAAAAAAATAATCTCTCTTCTTGGCTGTTTGACAGCAGTTAATGGTTTTTCGTTATCGTAAAGGAAACTTTGAGGACTGAGATAGACTGCCAAAAAAAAATGCAAAAAGCCCTTGTATATTCCTCCCCAGATGACTCATAAACCATGCACTAAGAACAGGTAACATATCAAGCAAGAGGACAAAAGCCTGCTTGGTAGATTTATGCATGCATGCAATTTGACATAGTGCCGTAGCCTTTGGAGTTCATCAGGACGGCTGTTAAAGAAGCCTGTACTGTGCTGCATTTTTTGTTCTTGGCCTTCACATGTACTCAGCTACCACTCTCAGTGTTACTGCACATTTCAGTTTTTCTTGCCTACCTTTATTGAAATGGCAAAATGGCATACACTTCATTATTTTGAAAGCCATGACAAGTGAACACACTGACGTAACACATGGATTCTCTACCATCTCAACAGCAGTGGGGGCTGCAGTACGGTCTTCCCATTTTTCCAAATTTCAGATCAGTGACAACTCCTGCACGGACTAGAGCTCGACTCTCTTGAGTATGTACACATAAACTGTTGACAGTATGTGCACTCAGAAGAGATCGACTGTGGGCAGTCACATGGAGCATGCTGGAACCCTTAATGCTGACTCCACAACATTCAACCTCATGTTCAACCTCACGTGCTATTGAATAATTTCTGTGAAATGCCTTATTTGCTGTCTTGCTGAGATTTAGACGAGAAAATACAGAGATAGAGATTTTTCGTAGGCCAACGTTCAGTCTGAGTCATTATTTTTTAGCCTGCACTGGAAACTGTGTACCCCCAATAGTAAAGGGTGAGCTGACTGGCGGTAGCATAGTGTCGTGGACAGCTGGAATGTATTGTTTGACCATGTCCTGAGCCAGAGAGCGACCAGTGACCAGAGACCAGAGACCAACTAAGCTGTTGCATTCTTATAAGTTGTAGAAGTTGGATAATACACCGATCAGCCACAGCATTAAAACCACTGACAGATGATGTGAATAACATCGATCATCTCATTACAATGCGATGTTCTGCTGGGAAACCTTGGGTGCTGGCATTCATGTGCTACTTGACACGGACCACTCATCCAAACGCTGTTGTGGACCAAGTACACCCCCTCATCACAACAACGCTAGCCGATGGCAGTGGCCCCCCAGCAGGACAGTGTGCCCTGACACACCACAAACACTGCTCCGGAACAGCTCGAGGAACACAATAAACGGCCCAAGGTGTTGACCGGGCCTCCAAATTCCCCAGATCCCAATCTGATAGAGCATCTGTAAAACGTGCTGAGCAGGTCTGATCCATGGAGGCCCCACCCACCACCATACAGGACCCAGAGGATCCACTATAAAATGCCCTGGTGCCAGACACCACAGGACACCTTCAGAGGTCTGAAGTCCATGTCTTGACAGGTCAGAGATGTTTTGGCTGCACAAGGGGAACCTTTACAATATTAGGCAGGTGGTCATAATGTTATGCCTGATCGATGTATGTGCATGCACACCAGCGAGGAGCGCGTTGCAATCATCTATGCTTGAATTTACACAACCCTGTCTCAGACCTTGTGCTGCCTTCTGGTAAGGAACAGACATACGTATCCTTCTGATGCTGCGGAGAATTAATCTCCATGAGCGAGTTGGGCTCCCTGTTGTTCGAGCCAGGGAATCCACAGAGTTTTTAGTGGCAATGTAGATGACATTGATTGGCTCTTGTTCCACCATTATTGTAGTATGTCATATCATCACATATCATCCTCCAATTGGAGGGTCGGGTTTCAATCCTTGGCCCCCGCATGTTGCATGTTGAAGTGACCTCAGGCAAGATACTGAACCCCAAATAGCTGCCAGTAGGTTTTCCATCAGTGTTGAGACCTCACCAGCCGCATTTGTACCTGGGACAGTGACCAGTGGAAGGTAATCGAGCGCGGGTTCTCATACCCCGGCTGCCATAGTAGCCTCTACCGCTAGCACATGAATGTATGGATGAAGGAGTAAATGCTGACTTGTTTTGTGAAGGACTTTGAGTGGTCGGAAAGCATCACATAGATTCAGACTGTTTTTAACAAAGTAAAACATGAACAAATGGGGAACACCCACACCCCCTCCTATACACACACACACACACACACACACACACACACACACAATAAAGACACACCCTATGAAGATATAAGTTCAGTATGGTCATGCATGTTTTTTCTAGGCCGAGCAGTCTCCTGAGCATGACCAAAGGACAGTGCATTCAAGGGCAGAGATTTGCACTTGCAGCATGTGGTACACCCTTTCTTGCATCATGCTCCTCCCGTTCATCATACATTCCTGTCACTGACCTCTCTGTCCTGGCTGCCTATTAGAGGCACTGTGGGCACATTTCCTTACAGATAATTTATTAAGTTATTGCTGCTACAAGGAACTTTCATTTTTTCTTGATTCTGGTGGCCCTGTACTACTAGACTACAGAGCAGCTTCTGTCCTCAGGCTGTGATACTCCTCAATTCATAGCATTACACCATTTTTATTTTTTTATGACCCTGACAAGTTGTAATCCAACTCAGCATTAAGAATAGCTAAAACTACCATATAAAAATACTGCATATTCTGGCTAATGGTCTGATTTGCTTATATAGGTCATATAGAGGTGTCAGTATGAGTATAGAGTATATATAGTAGAGTATAGATAATGACAAAATAAAATGTTTTGCAAAAATGTGCGAGAGTACGAAATGTATGAGTATTGAGGACACCTTCAACAGATGCAAGAAATAACCTGCTAACCACACCCACATGTTCTGGTCCTGCTCGCTCCTGAAGGAGTTTTGGAGACAGATTTTTAAGACACTGGGATCAGTATTTGATCAAACCCGGAACCCTGACCCACTCAGCCCTATTTGGAGTCCCGCCGCCTGGGCTACTCTACCTCTCAGCGACTAAGCGGCATGTCTTAGCCTTCACAACTTTATTGGCACGACACCTCATCTTATTCAGATGGAAACAGTCACACCCCCCTTCTCATGACAGCTGGCTCAAGGAGATCCTAAGCCATATCAAACTTGAGAAAATAAGATTTTCACTTGCAGAGTCGAGCTGTTCATTTGACAGAACTTGGAGGCCCTTTATTGAGCATCTAGATAGGATTATTACTATTATCCGACCAGAGGATGGTTTTTTGACTGTTTTTTTGGTTTTGTTGTGGGGTTTGTCTGTTTTCTTTTTTGTCCTATGTCACCACTGCCTGTATGCACAAGTCAATAAAAATAATTGTGAAAGAAAGAAAGAAAAAAAAACAAAAAAACTTTTGGTTGAACTTAAATTGAGATTGTTTAATAACCACATAAAAGTTGCATGTGTTATGTTTAATGGATCAAATGTCATGTTGAGCATTGTTTTTTCTTTTTTTCCGTCTCTTTTTGGGGGAGTGTACTGGCATGGGTGGCTGCAGGAGGGAGGGGAGAGGGGATGTCCAGGGGGTCACTCTGAAGTTTCCAATGGTGATTAGAAGAGAAGAAAGAACAGAGCCCTGGCATGGAGTCTGGGGACCCGCAAACATCATTCACATCTCCCCATAATCATCAAAACCATGCTAGGATGCTTCCTTAATTTACATAATACTGTCCCGACGCTTTTACTCCTGCTATCCATCATGGCCGGGATGAGGGGATGAGGCCCTCTTCATCCTCTGTTCTCCTTTTCCCTCTGTCTTTCTTTCTCCCTCTGATTGTGTCTTGTGTTTATCTGCCCATGCACAAAAGATTGATTCCCCACTGTTTCTCCCACTTATGTTCAGCAGATATGAATTTTCACGGGATGATGAAGCACCAAGTCAACAAATAATAAACAGAAAACACTTATTCAAAAACAGAGAGAAGAAAGGGAGAGAGGAGGGGAGGTGTCTGTCTGTGTTTGGCTGATGAGGAGAGATGGATGTTGTGGGGTAAGAAACTCAGGACGGTACTGTGAAGAAAGCTGAATTAGAAATGCAGTTATTTTTTTTCACCCCGTCACTCCTTGTTGTTTCTCTTGGAGAGGACTGATGGAGGAAATATGACAGAGCAGAGTTGAAGACACACAATGCTGCTTGTTTCATTGTTGTTAAACCTTGAATTCAGACAGAGCAGACTAAGATCTGCACCAGGTTAGTGATGTGGAGGATTACAATAATACTATTTAATAATAATGATAATACAAATCTGGAGCAATGACAAATGAATTCATTAATGACAGACCTTAAAGCGTCTCCTTATATTGTTCTTACCTTATGAGTTTACCCGTGTGTGTGTGTGTGTGTGTGTGTGTGTGTGTCTGTGTGTGTGTGTGTGTGTGTGTGTGTGTGTGTGTGTGTGGGGGGGGGGGGTCCTAACACCTGAAAGTTCACCTCTGCATACATGAAAAGTTAGTAAAAAAGTAGACACTTGAGATATGGATTATTTTCAACTGATACAATAATCGGTAATTACCTGCAAGTGATAGCCAATATCCATCCATCCATCCATTTTCTTCCGCTTATCCGGGGCCGGGTCACGGGGGCAGCAGTCTGAGCAGGGACACCCAGACTTCCCTCTCCCCGGACACTTCCCCCAGCTCTTCCGGGAGGATCCCAACACGTTCCCAGGCCAGCTGGGCGACATAGTCACTCCAGTGTGTCCTGGGTATTCCGCGGGGTCTCCTCCCAGCAGGGCATGCCAGGAACACCTCCCGAAGAAGGCGTCCCAGGGGCATCCGATAGAGATGCCCGAGCCACCTCAGCTGGCTCCTCTCGATGTGGAGGACAGCGGCTCTACTCCGAGCTACTCATTTCAGCCACTTGTATCCGGGATCTTATTCTTTCGGTCATGACCCAAAGCTCATGACCATAGGTGAGGGTAGGAACATAGATTGACCAGTAAATCGAGAGCTTTGCCTTTCGGCTCAGCTCTCTCTTCACCATGACAAACCGATACAACTACCACATTACTGCAGCCGCTGCACCGATCCGCCTGTCAATCTCACGCTCCATCCTTCTCTCACTCGTGAACAAGACCCCAAGATACTTAAACTCCTCCACTTGAGGCAGGAGCTCTCCCCCAACCCAGAGGGAGCAAACCACTTTTTTCCGGTCGAGAACCATGGCCTCGGACTTGGAGGTGCTGATTCCCATACCAGCTGCTTCACACTCAGCCGCAAACCTCCCCAGGACATGCTGGAGGTCCTGGCTCGAAGAAGCCAACAAGACAACATCATCTGCGAAAAGCAGAGATGAAATCCTGTGGCTCCCAAACCAGACCCCCTCCGGCCCCTGGCTGCACCTAGAAATTCTGTCCATAAAAATAATGAACAGAACCGGTGACAAAGGGCAGCCCTGCCGGAGTCCAACAGGTCTGACTTACTGCCAGCAATGCGAACCAAGCTCCTGCTCCGGTCATACAGGGACCGTACAGCCCTTAGCAGAGGGCACCCGACCCCATACTCCCGAAGCACCTCCCACAGAATGCCACGAGGGACATGGTCGAATGCCTTCTCCAAGTCCACAAAACACATATGGACTGGTTGGGCAAACTCCCATGAACCCTCAAGCACTCTGCGGAGGGTATAGAGCTGGTCCAGTGTTCCACGGCCAAGACGAAAACCGCATTGTTCCTCCTGAATCCGAGGTTCAACTATCGGCCGAATTCTCCTCTCCAGTACCCTGGAATAGACTTTACCAGGGAGGCTGAGGAGTGTGATCCCCCGATAGTTGGAACACACCCTCCGGTCCCCCTTTTTGAAAAGAGGGACCACCCCCAGTCCAGAGGTACTGTCCCCGACTGCCACGCGATGCTGCAGAGACGTGTCAGTCAAGACAGTCCCACAGCATCCAAAGATTTGAGGTACTCAGGGTCGATCTCATCCAACCCCGGTGCCATGCCGCTGAGGAGCTTCCTGACTACCTCAGTGACTTTGGCCTGAGTGATGCATGAGTCAGCCTCTGAGCCCCCAGCCTCTTCTTCCTCTATGGAAGGCGTGTCACTGGGATTGAGGAGATCCTCGAAGTATTCCCTCCACCGCCCGACAATGTCCCCAGTTGAGGTCAACAGCTCCCCACCTCCACTATAAACAGTGCTGGTGGAGCACTGCTTCCCCCTCCTGAGTCGCTGGATGGTTTGCCAGAATTTCCTCGTTGGCCGACCGGCAGTCCTCTTCCATGGCCTCCCCGAACTTTTCCCAGGCCCGAGTTTTTGCTTCCGCAACCACCCGTGCTGCCGCACGTTTGGCCTGCTGGTACCCGTTAGCTGCCTCAGGAGTCCCCCAAGCCAACCAGGACTCCTTCTTCAGCTTGACAGCATCCCTTACTTCCAGTGTCCACCACTGGGTTCGGGGATTGCCGCCTCAACAGGCACCAGAGACCTTTTGACCACAGCTTCGTACAGCCGTGTTAACAAAGGAGGCGGAGAACATGGTCCACTCGGACTCTATGTCCCCAGCCTCCCTCGAGATCTGGTCAAAGCTCTCCCGGTAGTTGAAGACCTCCCTGACAGAGGGTTCCGCCAGACGTTCCCAGCAGATCCTCACAGTATGTTTGGGTCTGCCAAGTCTGTCCAGCCTCCTCCCCTGCCAGCGGATCCAACTCACCACCAGGTGGTGATCAGTTGACAGCTCAGCCCCTCTCTTCACCCGCACGTCCAAGACATACCGCCGGAGGTCTGATGATGGCCAGATGGCCAGAGTCACCGCCCGGGGATTGCGTTGCCGGGGCCCCTGCCCACGACCGCCACCCAAATCACAATGCACCAGCCCCTTATGAACCCTCCTGCCAATGGTGGGTCCACTGGAGGGCGGGCGCACGTCGCGTGGAACCGTTCTTAGTCTGACTCGTCACCTAGGGACCTTTTTGCCTTGGGAGACCCTACCAGGGGCATTAAGCCACGGACAACATAGCTCCTAGGATCATTCAGGTACTCAAACCCCTCCACCACGATAAGGTGATGGTTCAAGGAGTGAAAGCCAATAAAAGCCTATAATTTCTTGTTGACATATTTGTATTCTAAAAAGTTCCAAACGTACAACTTACATGCACCTGGGGGTAAAAATAGGCAAAGATGTTGTGAGTAAAGATGAATGATTTGATATTCCAAAGCTCTAACCGTCACTCTGACTTCACTATTACCCACTGAACAACAGTTCTGACTCATCAAATGTTCATTTATTTTTTCTAGTAAAACACATAAAAACATGTCAAACATACTCTTTTTTATAAAGCATTTTGCTTCTATGTCTTCTGTTTCCAGTTACTTGTCTTTTACTTTACTACAGAGAGAATGACAGACAAAGCTCTGTTGTACTTGGGTATCATGACAAAAAGATAAATGTTGAATCCTGAAAACGAAGACTCAGCTGTAAATTCTACTTTGCCTCTAGAGGGCTAGACCACTGTCAGTATCCACAGTAGCTGAGAGAGAATATAATTAACACTGCTAGTCCATTAAATATACCTGGCCATGTACTAAAAACATGTGCCAATCAGCTAGCTGATGTTATTACTGACATTTTTAACATCTCACTCTCACAGTAGGCTGTCCCAACCTAATTGAAGACAGCCACCATTGTCTCTGACTGATGTGTCCTACCGCCTCATGGCTCTCACTCCCCATCCAGATGAAGTGTTTTGAAAAACTGGTTCTCCAACACATTCTGAAAGGCATTCAGAACCAACAGATCAACAGATGATGCCATATCCACTGCCCTCTACACAGCTCTCACACACTGAGAAAATGACAGCTACATCATAATGCTGTTTGCTGACTTCAGCTCAGCATTCAACACAATCTTCCCAAGAAGCTGATTGGAGAATTTAATACTCTAGACTTGAGTACCAAATGGATGAAGTGAGATGTCTGCACAGAGCCCAAAAGATACTAAAAGATGACACCCACCGCAGTCATAGCCTGTTCAGCCTGCCGCCATCTGGCAAAAGATACAAAAGTATCAGCTGCCATACCACCAGACAACAGAGCAGCTTATTTACTGTTGCTGTGATACTCCCCTGTTCATTCTCCACACTCCACTTTATAAAATAGATTTATGTGATGTTACAGAGCCCCCAGAGGGACATGGGGATAGATAAATAAATAAACGTTTCTGGTGCATACGAGATACTTTCTACACTTTAATGAATGAATAGCGTTGACCTATCACACCATGTCCCTTTGGTGACTCCGTATAATGTAGCATAAATGGACCCAAACATAGTTTTGTTTTGCGGCCACAGTGTTATAAAATTATGAATAAAAAGGCCTTGTACCTTGTATCGTAATATGCCCTCTGCCTTTTAAAGTATGTACAAAAATTACATTCCGTGAAGACTCAGTGATAAGTATGACCTCTTTAGACCAGGTGAACTTAAGTCTTCATCTTACCCATCAGGCTATCATTTTACAGGCAAGCGTTTTTAAAAAATGTATTTCACACATGCCATTTGGTCTGAGATATTTTAATATGTCCTGTTGTGGTGAAATTGTGGCATTTCATGCCAAGACAAACTGTTCATTTTAAAACATTTTAAAATCTCAGTAGCCACTAGTGCAGACTTATAACTTCTGTGTTGTTAAATCAGAGCAATTTCAGGGAGCTATGTGCTGTATGTGTGTGAGTGCACATGGCCATGTCTGGTTCACAGAGGACATTATCATAAGTACCATTACTGTCATAAAACATGAGATCAGTATCAGTGTAATATACGACTGCCACTGCTGCAGCATCTGCCTTGACTTACAACACCCCTGCCCTACGACTGACATTTCTATCGACACACCCACAAAGCAATTTGCTACCAGAAGCAATGTGGTATTATTAATTGACTTCCATGGCACGTCAATTTAGTCACAACCAATAGGAAATATTGCAGCTGACTTTTAAACTATAAATCAATTAAGCCACAGTCGACTAAGCTAGGGAGAAAACTGATGACGCTCACAACAAAAGTTCCAATACAACACCAATAGTGATGCTCCCACCATCCAAGTGCCTGTTACGTTACAGGTACTAAAATGTTGCACTGACTGCTAATAACGACTTGTGTAAAACTATAGACGTTATCATGCATTAGGAAGTGGGAACTTTTAATTTGAAGATACAGAATGTTATACCCCAGTTTCAAGGAGTTGGAGTATAACATACCCAGATAGCACATGTACGTCTTGCTGCATATACTCATAACGTTCGACAAGCATTGGCCTAACAATGCAGATTTCTGTGCTAATTTCAAACCACTCCTATAGCTGGGCTTTGGGTCGACACATATCAAAAATCCACAGTGCCTGGGGCACATTTGACAATGCCTGGGGGCTCGCAGATAAAACTAAACAAACTATAACTGTCACCTCAAACAGAGCATTATTTATTTACATAATTCATCAGAGAGTGATCACTCAAAATCAACAGGGGGAGGTGCGTAGAAACAGCTGAAACAGCACTCTCTACTGCATCATACCTACGTACACACAACATATGATGTGAGACACACAAAATATGTTTCGTCTGCCATCTCCACACATCATGAGGTCTGTGTATTTTCACAAATGGACAAGTATGGACAGCTACAGACATTACATATGCATAGTAGTTCTGTTTATACTACATGCACTATACTCCACACACATACAGATGTTTTCCATGGCTTGTTGTAAATCACATGGACAAGTAAGTGTCGTCGCAACAAGGTAGGTGGATGCCCTCACAGAGCCTATGCCTACACCCTGATGATAACATTTACATCAGGCAGACCCTTGCCAACACTTTTGACTGACTTGGCAGTGACAGGTATAGTAACATGTTAACTGACTTGCCCCTTCTAGCTGCTGCTAGCTAGCCTTAATTGTAAAGACAATTGGAGACCACTCGTCACTCACACTATTCTGTAACTCTTATATTAACTGTATTGTATTAATGTATTACTTTGATTAGTCTTAACTGAGGCCTGTGAGAAAAAGGAACCATAGTGGTTCTTGTTTCAACTCATTACTCGTTCTCAGAGTCTCATCGATCCGCCCATCCCTAGTGCCCACTCCCTGCCCTGATCTGAACATGTACTCTCAACAGGTCTAAAAATCCCATGTGATTAACTTATTTCATTCCATTTAAGTTAGCGGAGCACTGCTGCAAATGATAGTCTCTGGTATGAATGCTCTCTGGACACTGCTGACCTGGGGCCAGTGGGGGTTTCACCATCACTCACTGACTTGGTGATTCAATGAAAATTTTACTCTTTGGTGACTGATTGAGCCAAACTCCAGTCTAGAAATAGAGTCAAACCTACCATCAACAGAGCAGTTACACTAATTGCAAAAAGGCAAATGGGGTAAGAGATAAAGGGGGTGGAGGTAGGCTGGAAGATAAATATTAGACATATGTCAACCCAAGTGATATGCTTGGGTGGACATTTGTAGGTTAAGAGAGAGATAGGTTAGGTGGAGATGGTTGAGATAGGCAGAGTTAGGCAGAGATAAGAGGGGATAGGTTGAGGTATGCAGAGATAAAGTAGATGCAAATGTGGAAAGGAATGAGGTGTGATAAATGGGAGAGCAACTATATTGAGTGTAAGGCAGAATGACAGGGATGGGAGACTGAGTGAAAGACCTTCACAAGAAGAGAGAGAGAGACAGAGAGAGAGAGAAGTCCAGTCACAGCAGAGCCACTAATAACCCTCTCTCCATAACCCAACTCTGCCCTTCCATGTTAACATACTGTGAACTGAGCACAAGTGACAAAATCAATCCATCACGGCCACCCACCAACCGGCATAGAAAGGGACAGAGGAGCTAACAGAAATTGATGACATCCCCGCTCGAATTTTACACCATTTTGGCCACAGCGGCGATTGAAACAGACAGAGATTTATAGTCCAGCCGGGCCGCGGCTATCCTTGATTGCCTCTTTTTTTCCCTCCCTTCTTTCACCGCCACGAAGCTCCCTGTTTTGCATATTTTTTCCCAAGCTCATCAAGAGTGAGCGGACGCATCAAAGTGACAATCTTATTTCACCTTTGGGGGAGGAGGTGGTGGTGGAGGGTGGGAGGTTACATCCTATGCTATAGATGAAAGCAGAGCTGCCCATCCTGCCGTCTGTCCTTTAGACTACAGATCCACTTTTCATTTTGATGTGATTTTTGAAATCTGACTCTAAAGATTGAGATTTGTGATTAAATGAGACAGAGCTGCTTCTAAGGCGACACTGGCCCTGAACAGGGCTGCAAAGTCTCTCCTGAGGCTGAATATTCAAATTATTCAAAAATCTCAATCTCTGACACGTCACACCGTGTAGAATTTAGACCAAAGTATGAACCTGACCACTTCCACATCAGGTTTACAAGGTGTAATTGCTGTCTGATAAGCCCTTTCTGGTTTCTAGTTAAAGCTCAGGACAAAGCCGATAACAAGCTAAAAGGTATGAAGACTGGATAAACCAACAGAAAAATTGTTTCCAAGAGCACGGACATTTCACATTTTGACCACATGTAAGGAACATCAACATTACTACTAGTAAATACACCAGACAACACACGAAACCACTGGAGACAACCAGGCCAATCCCACAAGAACACCAACTGTCATCTGTTCTTCTGTCAAAATTAACATGGATGCCAACCAGCAGCTTTTTATGTGCAGCAACATTTGTTCTCAAAAAATTGGTGTGATCCTTGATGCAGAGGCATGTAAGATGGTAGAGCCCACAGAGGCAAGAGAGAGGCTAAGTCACGCCTGTACACTTTCAGCAGTGAACAGGAAAACCCTGAACAAATAACTCACACCTTACATCTGACTGAACAGGAACTTGATGCAATTAGCAGAAAGAGATAATATGACCTGATACGCTCCTGTAAACATACTAAATTATAATACCTAAAGGCTAGCAGTGACCAGATGCATGAAATATTGGCAGGAGTAATCTGAATTAAGAGAAATAATGTTCAGATGTTTGAATGAAATGCCAAGATCAGCTTTGATGGAAAGTAACAGGAAAATAAAAAACAGAGAGCAAGAGACAGGCAGGAAACCAAAACACAATGTGGGGACATACGCCATTTTGCATCAGGAAATTTGTGGAAGCTCATAAACAGAGCAAGTGCTATTGATGCAAGACAGGCTTACCTGAGGTGGAGAGATGCTGAGGCTTCCCTTAAACCCGTTGATGGTGACAGAGACCTTTGTGGCAGAAAATGTCAATTCAACATAAAAGTTAAATTGACAGTTGGAACACTTCAACTGTTGAGTGAGGTCACATGACCATGCCTAGCTTGATCAGGTCCTCAAAGCCTTTTGCTGGTTGTGAGAGGACACAGGTAGTGGAGAGAAAAACCTTCCATAGAAGAACTTGTGTGAGATATCTTGGGCTGTAAGCTAGTTTACGGTGTTAAAAGAATAAAGCTATGTTCAGAAGAAAGGCCAGCTGGGGACAAAAAACAAGGGTGCATTAACTCCTGTTGCAAGACCAAATGAGAGCTAAGTTACATCAACATCAAAATGCAATGCATAAATTATAAATTATTATCCCTCTAAGTACTTTAGACACATATTATTCCTGATACAAGGTGTAGATTTTTTTAGGCCTACACATATCTGGAAGGAGACTTTACCAAGCAAATAATGACAAAAGCAAAAGGTTTCATAGATATGAGCAAATAGTTATTGGACAAAGGAATGTACAAATACAGGTCTTCTCCTGATATACGGCATATACCTTTGAATAAATGTGTTAGCGTAGTAGTTGAGGAAGGTTAAGATTCAGCAGCTTTTACAGAATTTATAACCTCATCCCTTGAGTTGAAATAAAAAGAGGCCGGACCTCTATTACGAAGCTTATGGCAACAGCAGTACGACTCATGCAGGCTTGTCGAGGAGAATTGAGGTCAGAGCCCCATAAGAGCATTTATAGTAAAAGTTTCCTCAGCAGACAGGTGGACGCACGAACAACGAAAACAATGATTCAGTTTGGCCTTTGGAAAACTGATACATACATCGCCTGGCTGAATCTGCATAAGAGTAATGAGACCACAGACACTGATCCCAAATGATTACACAGATGGATGCCAACATTAGTGATGGAGAGATGTTACATTTGATTTGAACATCAGGAATTTGATGATTGACTTTGAAGCAGGTTTTGATATCTTTGCCACAGAAGATTGTTGGAGTCTATGACAGTGAATCAGTTCTTGCAAAGTTTTGAGTTGTGTTGGCTCATTATCCTGCTGCAGTATGAAGTCACGTAAAACTATTGACTATGGACTAAAGGCTACTAAGGGGGCAGTGCAAATCAAGCTCTGTTCCCAGAGAGTTAGAAAAGCAACATCATCACAGATACATAATTTGCTAAATAGACAACACAAGGCTACAATTAGAAAAAGTCCTGTCAAACAAAGGCTTTCGTGGAGAGGATGCACTTTCTAAGCCTCTTCTCAGGATGGAAACTAGGTCAAACACTTGAGGTGGGCTAAGAAATACCAGAATTTCACGGGAGATGACTGGAAAAAAAGTCTGATTTACTGTTGAATCCAAGTTAGAGTTTTCTGTCAGTAACAGAAGGGTGTACATAAGGAGACAAGGAGAGAGAATGTGTATCAAGCCCACAGTTAAACATGGTGGTGGGAACAACAGGTCTGGGGCTGTTTTACCTGCTCCGAGTTGGACCTAATTGACTCCGCCCTGACCCAGGAGAAGTACCACTTTAGTCATTAGGTCATTTGTTGTACTTTTGTTCAGTTAGGGTGAAGAAAACAAACAAACTGAGAATAATACCTGTCCACTTTCTTATTTGGTTCTGTCTGCTCATGCTCTCTCTGTTCTTTCCTTCTATGAATGTGGGCAAAACAGTAGCTGACATGGCATTTTAATGATCTATACTCTCTCTCTCTCTCTCTCTCTCTCTCTCTCTCTCTCTCTCTCGCTCTTTCTCTCTCCTTTGCAATGTAGTCACCTGAACCTGAAAATAATTATAGCCTATATTCATTTATGGAAAAATAGACATTTCTTTGGCAAACATGAAACATGAAAAACATGAAATTAAAAAAGTGCTTTAGCAAAGCCGTCTTTACTGCCCCTGAATTCATGTTGCGTCATACAGAACAAAACAGAGACTTCATGGGATGTAACGTAACGAGTCCCCTGCCCTCGTGAGTGTCACATAGCCAGACCGACCTCCACATCATGCCAGCTGCATGTCCACAGTAAACAGACAGGAGGAGAGAGACGAGCACAACAGTTAATAACAGCACAACACAGTAAAGACTCATGGTGAGCTGAAATGAGTGCGCAGTATTGAGGTAAATAACACTGATTATTTATTTATTTTCTTTCAGAGGGGCAGGGAATATAAAAATAAATAGTATTACTTTTTAGGGGTGCTGAGATGAAGGACAGTTGTGCTTGAGAACCTCTAAAAAAGGCCTAAAATCACCTAAGCTTGTGATACTTAAAGTACACTTTGTATGATGGCACGCTTCAAATACTTATAGTGCACTTACAGTATATATATATATATATATATATATATATATATATATATATATATATATATATATATATATATATATATATATATATATATATATATATATATATGTATACTGCAACTTTGAATACACTTAGTTCAACCTGAGTGATTGCAGTTTAACACAAATAAGTACACTTAGTTTCAGTACATGCACCATATAATTTAATTATATCTTGAATGCATAGTCTTGCTGTTGCTGGTTGAGGCCATCTACTGGCATTTACTCATCAAAATATCAAAATGCCACTTAAGATTACCATTGTGACTTTTTCTTCGAAGAGTGAGTGGTACGTGTGCATGTCTGAAAAGAGGCTAGACAAGAGATGTTGTATTCTAGAAGCCATATTGGATCGACAAGAAAAATCATGCATTTATCTGTCTGCAGAAAGCTTTGGTTTTCCATATTCACTGGGTGATTACAGCATTCATTGTAGTTTTGACTGGCTCTTTATTTTGGGTTTAGGCAGATTCCATGCTCACTGTTAAATGTAGGAGGTAACTCAGGGTAGTTTTGGCTTCCAGCTGTTGTAAGTGAGGTCTGCATCACATCGTAATATGCAACAGAGACCTCATCCTCAAGCGTTATTTGTTTGCTTAAAAATGAAAAATGATGTCTACTGTTCTTTATTTTGTTTGCAAGCTGTTTCTCTGCTATTGCAGTGCTCTGCATAATTTTGTCCATTTGTCTGTAAGTGACTTTGTTGTCTGCAGCTGTCGTCTTGACTAGGATGTCTGGGCGGGGGTGGTGTCAGGGTGGGGGCGACTCCCCCCGCTCGGTCATGCTTTGAAGGTTTAACGAGTACTTATGGAAAGTATAAATTTCACGGGCAGCGCCGGGCTGCAACCAAACAGTGCTTGACGGCGGCATCACTGTGACGGCCACAGCAGTTAGCCTGACAGCAAATTGATTAGAATAATTCAAATGTGATGAATAACTTTCATCATGTAACCACATAGTCCGGTGAGTGCACCATTCGTTAGGGCCGCTGGGGTTTATGATAGGACTGTGCACTGGAGAATGACAACATATCAAGAATATGCATTAACCAAACATCTTTTTCGCAAATGGAAATGGCCTCACACACTTTGTGTGACAATTGTCATGAAAAACTGGAGCAGTTAGGAATAAGAGTCCCGTCAGAGTTGTACTTTTCTCTTTTGAATTTGTGTCTTGACATCACAGTAATGAGACTTATATTCAGGCTCTTTAACTGTGGCGTAAGGATGAAAAAGATAGATAGTGATTGCAGTGTAGTACAGATGACTGTCGAGTCAAAACATAATGAGAATTCATTATGCTAACGACCTTGTACCAGATATGAGCAGACAAGAAGGTGGAAGGTCAAACATATAGAAATGTATGTAGTCGGGGTGTAAAGATTCACAGCTATGAATTGGAAATTGGTTTGTAACATTAAAGATGCAAGTACGTGTTGGCCCTGCATCAATAAGAAAGTACTTTTAATCGGTTGACCGGGGCTTAGCTTAGCTGAGAGATGTTATCGGATCCACGCTTGTGAGGGACAAACAAAAACAACATGCCTGACATTATAATCACTGGCAGGTGAAGTGAATAACATTGATCATCTCATTGCAATCAAATGTTCTGTTGGGAAACCTTGAGTCCTGGCGTCCATGCGGATGACATACACCACCCACCATAAATGTAAAGTTGTGTTCATGGAATAGTACTCATTGATGGCAATAAAAAAGTAAAACGAAATAGTATCCTTGATTGGCTTGTGAACGTTACAGCTCTACGTCTCATCATCTCCTCACACAAGTCAAACTCAGCAGCCCGCCGTCATACGCATCTGCATCCTGTGCAATTTGTCGCTGCCGCATCTCATTCCACCATTGGCTGTTGCCAGGCAACCTGTGTGTCTAACAGGCTATTTCCCATGATAAATTAGCTGGGCTGTTACTATGCCAACAGAATTTGTTACTTAATTAAACTGATTCCGATCACAACTGGCTGGAGGGGAAGAGAGAGAGGGAGATGGAAAGCCATGCTCTGAGAGAAGGTAAAGGAGAGCAAGGGAGGCTTTAACACACACACACACACACACACACACAGGGGCAGAGGAAGTGAGATGAGACGGAGAGAATCCACAGAGGAATAACTGTTATTAGATAGACTGAGATATTGAAATGGTCAGGCTTTGCAGACGAAAGCAACAAAAGAACAAAGGTGGAAAAAGAAAATATTAAAAAAACAAAAAAAAACAAAGCAAAAAAAAAAAAAAAGCGGACCTGTGAAGTCTTGATGCCTTCAGAAGTGATTCATTTTTTTTCTCTCTGCTCTGAAGAGACATGCATTTTCCCTGACAACAAATCTGCTTTTACCCCCTTCTATTCTACTTCTATTCAAATGAGCTGCTGGGAGGTCAGGCTGCTCAGGTGGTGTGGAACTCTCACAGTCATGGTTCAACGTTAGAAATCTGCTCCCTGAGACAACCACAAGGCCTCTTGCTTATGTGTCTGAATGAAAAAAAGTCAGAGATCATTCATAATTCCACTATCAGTCAGAAAAAAACTAAAAATTGTTGAACACCACCTAATTCATCTGGAAGCAGCCGACCACATTTTATTTTTTTTTGAATATCCCCCCTTTCCCACTTTACTACTGCTGCTGCAGCTGAAGAGGTCTGAGCAATTGCATTGTGTAGCGTAGCGTTTGCCACCACCAGGCTTTGACCGCTAAGCAAAGAAAAGAAGAATGGCAGAACAATTCGGGCATCAGAGCAGGACCAAACGGAGGGGAGCCACAAGCATGTAATCTCCTAATTTGGAGCATCACGGCATCAGATCCCCGCCTGCTCACCGCATTTTCTCAGCCTTACCTATAGTTGTTTCCATAACTTCCTGACAAAACCATTTTGTCCTGCCTGATTGGGCCTATTTACATTGGACACCTTTTCTGCATATAGATTGATGGGTTTAATCAGCGAATCAGGGAGAGTGCTCACACATCAATCAATGTCACGCCACTCTGTCTTGCTCCCAGTAGTCGTAGCAGCCTTGTTTTTTTCCCCTTTTTGGTCACTTTGTGGTTCTTTCTCTCTTCCAGCCCTCCTGATGTTCTGCACACATTCATCAGGGAATACCACAGAGCCACAGAGACTGGAGGGATTGAGCGAGTCTTCTCTATCTCTATTTCTCCCACCCATTTGTTACAGACTCGAATGAATGACTAGACGGACTAGAATGTGAACAGTGATGCTGCTTTAGTCTTTGTAGAACAAAACAAAAGAAAGTCTCAACGTGTCAGAGAACGTCCCTGGCATCCAAACTGGCAGACTTGGTCACTTGATATACTTGATTATACTCTATTCAACCATATTCTCTTATTGCCTCCTGACTTTTGACGGGTGATCTTTTCTATCGGTGAGACATTTGCATTGCTTTCTTACTTGTTCAGCAGAAAATCCTGAAAACGTAATGATTATTTATTATGCAACATTATGTTTCTTTAGGTTTGATTTTCAGTTTTCTCTCAATTAAAGGTAATGGAAGTAATGGTCAAAACAGCTTAATGTACTTTTTCAAAGCACAAATTAGTACAAATCATTTTATACTCACCCACTTCGCTTCTCAAGGTTATTTTTAGAAACTGAAATTCCATTATGCTTTGCTAATTATTTCTATTTATTTATTTATTTTGTTAAGATACTGTAATTGATTATGACATTTTGTCAATAGAAAAGGTTTTTGTATGTGAATATCTGTGCAGACAGCGCAGTGTTGGTTATGTGGCAACAGTGCCACAAAGAAAAACACAGCAAAGTAGAATGAATGCCGTTAATTAGTGAGCAAGAAGAGTTGTGTTATAAATAGAACCTCAGAGCAGGAATTATGCCGTGTTCATGTCAAATGGGAAAGCTCTGAAATATCTAACTTTGTGCTTAATAATGCATTTGTGCCTGGAAAAAAAAAAGCAAAAATAAAATTTGGGGGGTGGATATGCCAGCAAAGATAAGACTAGTCGTCATGTCTGTGGGTGTGGAGGTCCTGGTTACAGGTTCATATACAATAAACCACTATTTGTTGGATGCTGTAACAGGCCACCATGTGCAAACAGCTTGTACCTAAGTGACTTGTGTGACATGACTGGCAGTACTTGCGACATTGCAAATTCAATGTATTGGGTGACCTGAACATTAATTGGATGTTGCAGGATTGTCCACTAAAGGGTAAACTTCTTAATGTTACTAAAGCATGTGACTTAACACAAGTGTATCAACCAACAACAATCTATATTATATTGATAATGCCGGGAAAGAGAGCAGCTACTTGTAAAGACCACATCTTTACAAAGGCTGTTGATATGTGCTCCAGGGGTATATCTGCTCCTATGGGGTGTAGTGATCACAACACAACAGCAATAACTTGGAAAGCAGGAGTAAGGGAGACCAAAAGTGATCTATTAAAGATCATAGATTCTGTCAGGAATCCTTTTGTACTGGTGTATATAATTTAGGTAATTCAGGCAGCAGAGGGATTTGATGGTAGAAACAGTCAGCCTATCAGCCTGCTGCCAGCTCAGAGCAAACCTCTGGAAAAGATGGTTAGTGAACAAGTACAGTGTTTTTCAAATAAATGAACTGAATTACTGACTTTCAGCATGCCTATCACAAAGAGCACTCAACTGGGACAGCACTAACACACACGGCCTTTAATATATTGACAATAATAACTTGGCAGGGCAGTGTTGCTACATTTGAGTTCAGCTTTGGATGTGTTGAATCATTTATTGTTTGATAAATTAAAATGTTACAAGTTCCCATCTCACACTATATGCTGCTTTAACAGTTATTTGTCCAATAGAAAACAATGTGTATTTTATAATGGCAGTGCTATGGTTTGGTTGTAGCAGGCCCCAAATCAGACACCAAGACTGGGAGCAGGTGAAATAACGTGAATTTATAATTTGCTCGAATAAGCTTGGGTGGTAGGATAGGTGGAGGTAGGCTCAGGCTCAGCGTAAGGGCTGATGGTGCAAGATGACTGAGGCTTAAAACACCGAAGAAATATAAATGATAAAGAGAACCACTATTAAGAGTAAAAAAAGAAAATAAGATACACAAAACAGCCAATAAATGGCAGCTGTTTTTGAAATAGAGAAGAAGGTAATACATTCAGAGGGCTTAATTTCCCTACCCAAGTCAGTCTTCTAAGTCTTCTAAGCTGAAAATAAATAAATACATACACTTCCACATATTTGAAAATAACTTCAATGTCCCTCTCTTTGGGATAGGCAAGGAAGGTGAGAAATCAATGACTGTGTGTAGGAGGAAGAGAGGGGGGATGTCAGGTAATCAAAGGGATCCTTATACACCCATGCACAAGTATTAATGCAGTGGCAAGCATCAGGCAGACACAAAGCACTCCATCCATCTCTCTGTTCTCTGCATCCCATGTATATGCAGCAGAGAGGCAGTGGGGATACTTGTCTGTGTGTGTGTGTGTGTGTGTGTGTGTGTGTGTGTGTGTGTGTGTGTGTGTGTGTGTGTGTGTGTGTGTCTGTGTGTGTGTGTGAACATGCAGGAATATGAAACCTAACAATGAGATGGCTGGACGGCCAGGCCCTGGGGACAGCAGGCTGTCCTGGAAGAGCGGCCTGCACCACAACTCTCCACATCAATAGGATCAGGCAGGTCATTAAAAATCCCTCTGATACAGATTGATATGTCTGGGCTGACCGGATGCCACAGCAGGATCATGCTGGGTAACTGTGACAATGTTGGGGTCAAATTTGGCCTGGGACCTCAGTTACATGTGATCTCACAGTCTCAGCTCATCTTTCTGATTCTGACAAAAGTCTAATGAGATTACAGTAATCGTTCATATGTTTTGTGGCTGATAGTACAGTGCATAGTGTGAGTGCAGTCTGTATTGTTATTTTGTCGTCTTCACGATAGTAGTTGAGAGTAGGTCAGGCTGGCTCTCTATATATAGTATAGTCTACCACGTGACTGTCTGTAGATTAGGGTTAGGGTTTTGACAGGCTTTTTTTTCAAGAGGCAGAACTTCGTCAAAAGCAGCTGGGCCAGAATCTGTCTCTCGATTTACCTTTAAACACTGTTCCGGTCAACTGTGTCCAGGATTCCCAAACATTGTTAACACCTCACTGGAGACATGCCACATGCCAATCTTCTTCAAGACCTGAACCATCATTCCTCTCTCCCAAAAACGCACACACAAAAAGGACCACAGGAATTAGGGCCGGCTGGTGAAGGTGTCCAGTACAGGTGGTGGGGCTCTGCCTTCTCATCGTCGCAGGTGGCCGCTCTGTTGGTTTTCACAGGGTTTGGTGGTGGCTCTTCTCTGCTTCCATGCCACTTCATGTTCTTCCATCAGTGTGCTCCTTCCCTGGTTTGTGGAGTTGGTTCCGTTGGGTTGCTTGGGGGGCTTGGCTCATGCTGGGTTGGATGGCACCCCACAAACCGAGGCTCATCCAACCAGCAAGACAGCATGGGCCACGAGCTGCCTGTCTACTGCAATCCTTTTTTGTAGTAGCTCGATGTTATAATCCTTAATCCTGTGAATGGAGAGCCAAGTGTCAGCAATTTTTTCATATTTCATATTGTTTGATTTGAACTTAGCAGGTAGCATCACTTTTCCAGACACTTGTCCTCCTAAAAACATCATGTCTGCGGTTCCCCACGTAAAATAATAATAAGCATTTAAATGAGCAGCTCTGAGCACAGTGCCAGGCCGAGCACTAAGAAGCGACATCTGTGTTCACTGAGTCTGTTGTAACATGCGTGCAGTTACTTAGCACCAGCAGCGGTAAGAGATTTAACAATAGTTGCAGTGTGCCAGCTTTTTACAGTCCACACATTCAGCTAGCATCATGTCATGTGGGCACTATCTGAGCCGAAATACACACACACACACACACACACACGGAGTGCTTTGATAAACAAAACTTGGCATTTAAAGATGAAGGTCCATAAATGATAGAAATTTGCAAATGGATGCTCCTGGTCACCCTTCCTCACATCCTCAAGCCTGCAGCTGAATTATGGAGGCAAACACTTTTCCTTTGAAATTATACCTATATCAATCAAACATTCATGGCTAAAGAAGTCTCCAGACAATGGCACTGTGAAACCAACCCCCACAATACATTCAGTGTGTTTAGAGAAACACACTAGTTTGCCAATTAGAGCAGAAGCAGACCATCCTGTAAATATTTAAATGGGCATCAAATATCATATATATGAAGCAGCAAAGCAGCCGAGCATGACACTGAACTCTGCAGAGGTCATGGACTTTATCTTTAAGCACTGCCCTAATACACACTGAACTCTAGTGGAGACCTGCAGCCTAAGGAGCAGTGCTGGCCGCTGGCGTTTAGGGCCACAACCGCCATAACGGGCCAATTCAATGAATCTGGCAGTCATTTCTCTTTCAACATTAACTTGCCAAGCTAGCAGATGATAAACGCATTCAGCTGAATCTGAAATGTTCTCCATCTGAACATGCTTGTTTTTCACTGCTTGCTAGCTTACCTGAGTAGGATTGTTGCCATTAAATAAGCTCCTGATTGTAAGACGGTCTTTGCAGTGTCCATACAGCACTACAAGGTACAAGGTAAATTTAATGTCATTTTTTTAAAAAAACGAAAATGAAGTTTGAGTCCTTTGAGTCCTGCTACATAATATTTTGTGAAGTAGAGTGTTGATGATGAGTTGAGGAGTCTCCCAGTCTGAGGAGTGAAGCTGCTGTGCAGTCTGGTGCTGCAGCAGCAGATCCTTCTGTATCTGTGGTCAGATGGCAGCAGGGTGAACAGACTGTGGCTGGGTGGGTGATGTCTTTTAGTATCTTTGGATTCTGTGCAGACATCTCACTTCACTGATGTCACTGATGATCTGTAGATGGTACCAGTGATGCTCTGGGCGTTTGGATCAGCCGCTGTAGAGCCGTCCTGTCCTGGGCCGTGATGAACCAGACAGTTTGTGATGTTTCCAGTCAGGATGCTTCCTGTTGCTCCTCTGTGGAAGTTGACAGGAATCTTGCTGATTTTTGATGAATTAAGATGAACGTAGCCACAATTATTTTAACTTGGCTGGTCAGGATGCATTATTCACTTTTGCTGAAATGTCTTTCATAGGATTATGCTAGATTACTTTCTACTCATTAACTAGCTAAGGATTGCAAAAATGTGTTATTTAATTGCCTATGGTATTCAATTTCCACAAATAATTTCAGGTTAACTATTTAATTCTTAAAGTCTTAAACTGTGTTGGGTAAAATCACATTTTGGCATACTAGAATATTTAGATAATTAGATAATTTGCAGATTTAGATGACAAATCATTAGTTGTGTGGTTATGTAATAAGCCTGGTATATAATCTTTTTCATGGGTGTTTTTAAAAACATTTTTGTTGGGACAAAGGACCATTTATCTCATCATTTGTTATCTTTTTGGGGCTACAAATAAAAACTTATTCAGGGCCACCAGAATCCTATGGCCAGCCTTGGTCCTGCAGGATCACTGGACAGCCTTGATTCAAGGTGGATCATGCCTGGCAGCCAATGAAAAGATTACAAGAGGAAGAATGTGTAAGTTGAGATCTCTTGATAATTTGATATCAAGAAGTGGAGATTTTAAGAGGAGGTAGCCGGGGCAGCAAGGTGAAGAATGACAGTCCCCATGGTCGAAGGTGGCACACGTCCCCTCCAGCTGTTCCCACAATACCTTTAATCCAGGGTTCCTCCTGCAGGCTTGAAGCCTCACATCGTCTGACGCAATTTATCTGTGGTGTCAACTAAGACCAGGCCCGGGTAAATGTGTCCTCAAGCTACGAATAGTTACAGTGCACTTTAAACTGGAGCTTGCTTTAGCACCAGCTTCTGGGGGGTTTCAGTCCCCATTGGACCGACTCTGACACTGGCTTCTTCTTCTGCACATGAAATATAATAAACACAAACCATCAGTTCTGTCTGTGATCACATTATGCAGGTTTTCAGTAATTAAATAAATGTCTTTGATCCTAAATTGTTTATGCAACATGGGGAAAGCAAGAGGTAAAGTGTGTGTGTGTGTGTGTGTGTGTGTGTTTGTTTTAGTGTGTGTGTGTGTTTGTGTGCATGTGTGTGTGTTTGTGTGCGCCTGTGTGTGTGTGCGTGTGTGTCTGTGTGCGCCTGTGTGTGTGTGTGTGTTTGTGTGCATGTGTGTGTCTCTGTGTGCCTGTGTGTGTGTGTGTGTGTGTCTGTGTGCGCCTGTGTGTATGTGTGTGTGTGTGTGTGTGTGTGGTTAGTGAGGCTGCAGGCTTGATTAGTATCAGTGCTGCTGTAGGCAACGTCCTCTTTGTGGTATTAGCAGGTGAGAAAATGGTTTCGACTTGGTGTGTATGTGTGTGTGAGTGTGTGTAAGCGGGAGTATTTGGGAGGGGTTATTTGCTGATTTGGGTTAACATTGCTAAGTGGGTGGTTACTAAGTGGGCCCCAAGGTGTGAAAGCAAATCTGATGATTACGGCGAAAGTGAGCCGGCGACGATGTTTCCGAAATGTCAGTTTAGATAAAAACCAGAGTGAAACAGTGAGGTGTCAGTAAAAAAGAGCAGCACTAAGGAAGGTGTCAAGCTCTGAAGTGGCTCACACCACAGATGTTACTGTCAGAGTGGCCTGTTTAAGGTCATGGACTAATAACACAGGATGTGTGTAGTCAAATGTGTTTGGATTCATTTTGAAAGGTCCTCGGCCCATGTGTTTGGAAAGTGAGCTTGCAAATAAGTTATATCACTAAGCTTGAAAGTGTGTGCCATGCAGTACTTGCTTACTGTGCTGTAAAGGAGGATGACTTATTACATCTGGACTTGCTCAGTTTGGTTTTGTTTGTGCTGTGACACTGGGGTGTGTTTCCCTCCAGTACGCAACTGTTCTTACCACACACAACTACATTACATTGATTGTACATGTAGATTTACATCCAACAAGTATTGGTATATGGTTGACAAAGATGTTAATTAGCATGTAGCTTATGTCATGATGTTTGAAGTTACTGACATTGGGTTAGTAATAAGTATCAGCGGACAGCCTGGGTTGAGGAATCAAAATTAGCACCAGGAAATAAAAGGTCACATTGCATCTCTAGTGATGTTGGTGTTATTTATGTAATTTCAAAACATGTTCCAGTGATGGGGAGTTATTCTGAAAGTGCGACTGAGCAAAGCATTGGATTGCATTTGTAAGTTTTTACTGATTCACAATGAATACACTGTTGTTACAGTGGACACTGGCTTGTCATTCTTTAAGATCATTTTGAGCCTTTTAAGGGGCTTTTTTAGGGGATTTTTGTGTTAGTTTCGACTGGATTAGTTTTACTTTTGATTTAGGGATTGAGTGTGACAACATATCCAGCATCCAGACATCAAATAATGCCATTATAATACTTAGATATATATTTCTTGTGCAAAGGTAAAGGTTATTCTCCAAATATAATAGGGAAAGTGGTCCATGAAAGTTAAGATGCTTGATGATCTAAGGATCTAGAGTTGTTTTGTTACACCATGTATTTTAGTACAACCTTTTTTAGGGTGTGCTGGTGTGGTGTGTAGAAATATGTTCAGCTGGAGCAAATAGAATTGTCTAAACAATTGAATGAAACCCATTTCTGTCCAGAGTGGTATTGATTGCCTTTCAGATGAACTGCTCTCAAAAGCCATTCATACCTGCCTTGTGTGGGATATTTTTCTGAATGCTGCCTTTGTTGCTTGTTCAAGGTGTCAGAATGTCATGATTGCGTGTCCTTGCCATTGAATGTGAAGAGCTGTTTGCTTGATTACTCCAGAAGTCATCCATTCAATGGCCTTAGCTTT
This sequence comes from Lagodon rhomboides, assembly GCA_039737535.1. Classification (NCBI taxonomy): domain Eukaryota; kingdom Metazoa; phylum Chordata; class Actinopteri; order Spariformes; family Sparidae; genus Lagodon; species Lagodon rhomboides. Next base: position 1,880,702 of record CM077801.1, read on the forward strand.
TGTTTTTATTCAAAACTTTGTAGCATGCCAGGCTCATGGTCATGATTGCTGTAGTTCATTACCATCGTGGGAAGCAAGAGAAAAGGAGAACTCCATTATTTTCAGCCAAGGTTTCTCAGATGAGAGAGCGGTGAGGGAGAAGAGCAGGAAGAGAGGAAGAGGTGTCAGTGGACAAAAGCACTTGTTTTGGGTCACTTGTCTCCACAGGAACACGATTGTTGCTTTTTGTCTCTCCATGTATTCATAGAAGAGGCTGATTTACCTTCCTTATGTTATTAATTCTCATAAAAGGTGTTGTGAACAAACACACACACACACACACACACACACACACACACACACACACACACACACACACACACACACACAGTGAGTCATCTCATCAGGTCTGAGCCCTCCACAGTTCCTGCCTCTGACAAGGCGTGTGCTATTGTCACCCATGTTGGTTTACAGCCTTTGGAGTGATGGGTTTCGCAAGGCAGCTGATTTGGCAGCACAAATATCTCGTTAGGAGGTATTACAGGTGAGGTGTGAGTATGTCGGGTGATTCCTAATCAGGAGAATGCTTGGTGTGGTTCAGCCTTCATGTAATGAACCACCAGTAGTGTTTGTGAAGAAGCTACAAATAAGAGTTGGCAGCCATATCAGTATGGGTGCATGTGACGATTATTTACATTGTGGATTAATGTGTTGAATATGTTCACCATTAATCAATTAAAGTAATATAAAATGTCAGAAAACTGTGAAAAATGCTTATTATTGTTTCCCAAAGCCCAAGAGGAAGTCCTCAAATGTCTTGTTTTGTCCAAAACCCAAGTATATTCAGTTTGCTTTCATAAAAGAGAAAAGAAAGTCTTGATTCTTAAAATAGTTGCCAATTTGATATTTGACGACTAATCTGTAGTTGCTGTAGCTCTACATATCAGCACATATTTTAAGTTTATTTCACGTCAATGTCCTGATTTGATTCAGAGAGAACAAAGAAATACTCCAATCAAAAAAGTGAAGGATGGCAAGAGTCTAAGTAAGAGTGATTTTCACAGCCAGTCATTCTAACACTTGGTCAAATAAAAACTACTGACTGGTGGAACAGCGTCCCATGTACAGAGGCTTTGTCCTCGCTGCAGCGGCCCCGGGTTTGATTCCCGGTCTCGGGCCCTTTGCTGCGTGTCGCTCCCCCTCTCTCTCATCCTGTTTCCTGTCATGTCTTCAAGCCGTTCTATCAATAAAGACATAGGCCAAAAAAATATCCTTTAAAAAGAAAAAATAACTACTGACTGGGTTTAATGAAATTTTATATGACCAGATTTATCCTTATGCACTAACTGGTCAAACGTTTTTCTGTATTTAAAGTGATGGATGATAACTCAAACAAAAGTTTCTAATCAGACACATGCAAAGAATCAAACTATTGAAACCGCTCAGCTGTTTGACATGCACACGTTCCCTCAATTGAACTAAATCCGATGATATAGGCCATGCCCATTTTTTTTTTTTTTCTCACAAACTTGTAATATCTGCAAAGCCTACTTTTTCAAACTCATTGTAGGTGCTGAATCCAATCTGCATGAAAGTTTGCACACAAAATCTATGTACCCTCAAGACAAAGAGTTTGGGCGAATTTGGATAATGTAGAAATTGTTCCAGTTATGAAGCAAAAATTTCCTGTAGCTAACAGTCAAAACACGGAGTGTTGTCTATCTTGGCAACAGTAAATCCGATCAACACAAAACAAAAGTCAAAATTTGGCACCAAACATTCACCAGGGGGCGTCAGAAATGTGTGAAATTTATGTATCATAATCGACAGCATAGATTTGTACAAAACCTCAGTGGATTTTTAAAATTCTGTTGTAATTGATAAAAGTGGGCTCAGCTTAAAACAGTCCTAAAAAAATGTGAATTGTGACAAAACTTTGTTGTATTCTTTTAAAATATGAAAAATGAATCAACATCTATATCTCAACAAGTCAAACATCAAATGTTACCAAATTTGACACAGATCTTGTCGAGTTCAATGATATGTGATAATATGTGATATATTACAGCAGATGATATGTGATAATGAATCCTGTCAGAACATCTTTGGTGCTCAGACTCAACAGGGAGATTACCTGATCGAAGTGTGTCTGCCCTGAGCAGCAGCAAGAAGAATCCCCCCATGGAGCCCAGACACTGGTGGTGGAAGTGACTGATGACTCTTCTGAGACAGACAGGCTGATGAACCAGGATCAGGACAGACTAGTGAATGAAATAAAGAACATTTTGTTTATTTATTTATTTTTTTTACAGCAGGTGATAGGTGATATATAACAGCAGATGCTATGTGATAAGTAGTGTTGTCAGAAAGTCTTTGGCACTTATCAAATCAAAACACAGTCCTATGTTTTCCTCAAAGATAATGCTTACTCACTAAGCAAGAATGACATGACCACAATTAAACAAAGATGGCAATATCTGTTAAGAAATGAAATATGAATATGGTATACATTGTTTAAGATTAAGAGATTAAGATATCAGTGATCCATGAATTAGTAGCACTGGACTGGACAGCAACCTTTTGGCCAAATACCACGAATGATGTATGTAATTGCGTAGACCAGGGGAATCAGAATTTATAACAAGTAAGGCTTAGCTGCAATGGCTATGGGACAGGAATGACATGAATTGAAAAGATTATGCTTGGCAATAAAGACTACTTTACATACCCCCAACATTTTCTACTACTACTACTACTACTAAGTTTGCTGAGTAACTTACCAAGCAATGGCTAGAGAAAGTAATGCTGTGCTGACAGTGAATAGCTTTAGCCAGCAATGGCTAGAGGCCAGCAATGGCCTGCTTTTGGTGTATGGACTTTAGTCAGAAATGGCTAACAAATTGAATATAACATGAGTGATGGTAGGGTTACCTACCACTTTGTCATATCATTAATTTATAAATAAGAGAGTGAGACCTGAATTTCAGCAAAAAACTGTAAAACAGCACTGTCAAATATGTAAGTGTAGGTGTATGGGCAATGACATGGCTATTCATGCCATGCAACTGTAATATTTTTTATGCAATATTTCAAATTTCTTCTGTGCAACAATAAAGTTGTCTATTTTTGTTATATTTTTAAAGTCATAGTCAGCTGTGCTTGCCTTTTTCCATTTTTATTAGGTCCTTGGGATTTTCACAGTTCATGTTTTTCTAAGGAAATATCAATGTGCTTGACCAAAAAAATAGAAGAAAAATAGAATTCCCAAAGAAAATGCATGGGATTGTTGCATCTGCTGCTGGTGCTTCTGAGAAGTCATCCGTACAATAATCAAAGTTCTGTAAACGGTAATTTGTCCACAAAATACTGTGCATAAAGACCTTTGCTAGCATTAAGTAGAAGAGGTTTTGGCAGCATTTTATTAATGGCCACAATGTGGAACTGTTGGTATCATGCGTCATGCTCATGGAGCACACGTGTACCAAATTTGGTGAATTTGGATGAAATATTTGCCAATACAGGCCTTTAACAATGTTTAACATGTGTTGTGAGGGGAATGAACATGGTACCATCACCAGCCACTAGCAGGGTTTTAGACATTTCGTTCATGTATCTGTCACATACTGAAGCAGACATTTCCTCGAAGTCATTTACGTTGATAAAGCTTGTCACCTCAACACTCTCCATGTTCACACAGGTAGCCCATTCATCCATCTGACAACACCGGTTAAGTGTAACATTTTATTTTATTTTTTTTTAATTTATGCATGAATAATGTCTGAAATGTATTTTATTTCAACACTTTTGTCTTCTGACTCTCACATCTCAACTATCAGCTAGACTGGAAGAGAGGAATGGTTTAAGCTTTACATTGCAGTTTGGGGTAGATTTTGAGGAGTTTGGAGTATAAAAGGAAATCAATTAACCCTCAACCACAAATGTACATGTGTGCTTACACAAAGAGAGACACCAAGTCAAACATCAGTGTCTCCTTTATAGCAAAACTATGACAGAAAACTTTGGTACTAGAGACGGAGCTGTCTGGAGAAGTTTCCCTGGTGATTGGCCTACATTATCGCTTAAATATTTCAATCCGTGTGTTCATGTTGGGGAGGAAACTCTCACAGACTCCCCTCCATTCTCTGTTAATGAATATTAAGAGGGACACTTTCCTCAGGGTGAAGCCCCTTTTATTTATTCCCTTTATTGTTTTAAACTCTCTTCTCTCGAATCTCTTGGTCTCGCTGCCATTTATTTAATTGTGCATTCATCAGCTTGCGTCAAGCTTGCATCATTACACTGTGTTGACCTGGCTTAGATAAATGCAGAGAAAATGATGAATGTGCCATGCAAGACAATAAGTGGAGAGGATGAGGGAAAGGATCAAACCAGTTGTGATAGTGTTTCAAATCAACGTATTGTCTGCTTGCAGCTATGTGGATGCTGAGAGAGGATTTTTTTGGGTTTGTGCTAGCACTGCTGGCCTGGGGATTGCAATGCTTTTTTGGTCCACACTAAATCTCAACAACTATCTTTTTTTTTTGAAGCCATTCATACTTCCCAGAGGATGAATTCTGAAGACTATGGCTTTCCATGTATCACCACCAATAGAGCGAAGATAAAGGTATAGGTTTGTACTTCTCCAGTGAAACACCTCAGCATTTACAAGAGTGAGTGGCCCAAATTTTGTATGGACAATTCCTTGATGTTCCTGTTGCTTGATGATTAATCCTACTGCATTTAGCCATCTTATAACGTCCTACTAGTGCCATAAGTAAGATGTGAGTAAAATATCTCAACAACTGTTGGAAGGATTGCTGATGGGATTTATGTTTCTCATTACTTTGGTATTGCTTGAAGACTTTCCATCTAGCGTCAGTATTTAAGGTCACAATCTCTGCTGGTCCAATACTTTGGTTTGCAAAACAAATTATTTTGCCATCGGCCTCAGCTATACTTTGTGCTGGCCAATGTTTATAACCAGAGGTGATTCTGTGTTATGTAATTTATGTCGACTTTGAATTTAGTGTTTTATAATGAGTTAACGAAGCTCATCTTAGCTCAGTAGAAGAGAAAACACTTGAAGTCAACGATGGTGTACATTTGTATTTTTTGTTTGTCAGTGAATTGCACTTAAGCTAATTATTGTGTTTGACTCATTTATAGTGTGCTACAGTTGAACAGGTATGTCCGTATTGTGTTTACTGTTGTAAAACCGTTCATGCTGTCCTCTTGGCCAGGTGACTGTGTTCATTTCAATTTTTTTTACTTGGTTCTAGATATATCAATAAAAAAAGAGTTAAAGGTGCCATAGGCAAAAATGTGGCCAAAACGGTTACTACACTCAAATTCAAAATACTGCAGCGAGTCGTCTCCGCCTCCCCCTCCACCCTCTCCCCTCCAGACTCGAGGTTGCCAGTGCGGTTATCATAAATGAGTGGCTCTAAGACACAATTCTTTTCTCTCAATGAAGACCAAGATGTATTATAATTTGTGGTAACGTTAGCTGTTGACTAGGGAAGGACGTATCAGATGGACTAACGTTATGCATGATATTTGACAGAACTGTCCTTCATTTTTGCCTCCCCTTTTATAACATTATATACGGTAGTTTATGGCGATATACATGCAAAGACCTAAAGAGGACTCGAATTTATCAAAAGTAAGATTTCGTATTGTCCAGCCGCTGCTGTCAAACACGCAGACAGCGGGCGGCTGGACATCAACTGGACATCAGCAGGCTGGAGACCGGATGCCCGTACCAAGACAGTGCTAATGCTGCTAGCGTTAGCTGTGCTTCTAACGTTTGTTTCTATGATCGAAATGAATGACGTTATTACTCGACAGTTCAAAGTATTCGAAATGTCCATCCCCGTCAAGCTATGATGCTAACTTAGTCAGCCAAGCGTAACTTACCTGTCTAGGAGAAGAGTCGCCAATTCGGCATCCGTTCGCAAATTCCTCTTAGCCTTCAAATGTCTCCATTGTTCAAATTCTTCTCCAACCCTCGCTTTGCCTCTCTTTTTATCTTGTTGTTTTTGCGATTCATAACGAGCCCTTTTGGGTTTCGTTGCCTCCGCCATTGCAACTCAGTCGTAACTGGCAACCTCTGGTCGCATAGCAGCTGAGACTCTACTGACTGCACTGATTTGTAGACGGCGGTGGGTGGCACCACATGGAAAAACATGATTTCAAAACATCAACATGATTTGCGGTCTGCAAAAGATTTTTTTTAATGCGAATATTTTGGCTGTGCTGTTGTTGTTGGTGAGTTCAGTATGTTATATGAACATTATTCCCGAGTCTCTGTGACATATTAGAATGATTTTATGGCCAGTTGCTTTAGATTTCTTGCCTATTGTACCTTTAAAGGGTAGTTGCTTTCTTGACATTTTTTGAGTTTATTTTGTTAATTTATTACACTTCAAGCTGAGAGAAAATGAAAACATGTAGATGTATTATCAGCTTGTAGTACTGAAAATCCATGTACATTTCGAGCAGTCCAGTGCATTATCTCTGCTGCCTGCACAATTCCATGAACAGTTGTTAACTGGAACTTCCACAGTGCTGCTCACTAACTAAAATCCCACTTTTCTTGCAGTAAAAGCAACTTCAGGGAGTTTAAGGGGAGTCACTTGTTTAATCCCTTGTTTCCACTGGGCACGTCTCTGTTACCTGGCATGTGCAGCATTGTTTGGTTCCCTCCTCCACACGACTTCATACCCCACTGGGAGCATTTTAAGAGCAGAGCGGCATGCCTGCCTGATGTTGTTGACTTGCTCATATTGTGTTATTTGTGTCATTTCTCCTTTATTATGTGCCTCTACTGGGTTGTGTAGGCTATATAGTTAAATCGTTTCATTATTTGTCTGTTTAGAGTGTGTTTTATTTTGAAAATGTGTTGGATGTACTATGATCTAGATACTAGATCTGCTCTGTGCAGATTGACGTGGCTGTGGTCTGCTTCTATCCAAAATAGACTTGGCACATATTAATCTCCCAGAGTGGAGAGCTGCTTCTGGGACATTGCTGAAACGTGTCATGGGGCAGGTGGTGGAAACACCAGCATTGTCTAGAACGGCGGCGATCTGCTCCGGTGAACGTATCATGGCCGTGACGCGGCCGTAACGGGCCTGGTGGAAAGTCACTCTGAGAGCAGAGGTCAGACAAACGCACTGCATCATGAGCTGGTTATTCGGCAGCACTCTGCTGCTCGTTTGAGGTCATGATAGTCCTCTACAGACTTTTTGAAGATCTGTATTATGTCTTTCGTGTTTATTAAACACCCAAAGATTACCTTCTCTTTCCCCTGGTGCTTAACCTGCTTCTTTTATATATTTTGACCATGAAAACAGTTTCCCTTTTTGTTCACTCTCTGCACAGTATAATGATTATTGAGGCCTGCGAGCTGCTGGAATTTAATTTCTCCACATAAATCTCCACAATAGAAAAAGGAAATTAAAGTTGCCATTACTGTTGGCAGTATTATCGTATCCTCACTTAACCTGCCATTCAGGAGAAATGAAACATTTATACCGCGGCCCCTCCTTTCTCCTCAGCCCTCGTGTCTGTAATCTCAGTGTGTGTGTGTGTATGTGTGCATGTGAGGAATAGAGAAAAAAGGGTCAATGAGGGGATATTGATATTTAAGACGTTTATATTTCAGCCATATTATGTCCATACCTTTGTAAAGAAAGAGTTTTGTATACAAATATATTTGTTCTGCTTTTGTTTCTTCATCTATCATCCCTACCAGCTAATCTTCTCAGTAATCCCTGGGCAGCTAATAATAACAATAGCCTTACTTGATGCACACACGCACACACACACACACACACACATGCACAAACCATATTAAAATCAATTACACTGGCCCTGACCAGGTGTGTCTCATTATTTCATAGGCAATAACCTGAATGATAGAGTAATAAAGAGCAATTTATTTGGAGAGGGGGAAGCGAGGGAGGAGGCATGAACAGAAGATGGATGTGTTCAGATAGGCTGATCTAATTAGCCTCATCTGAGCTGCGGCTAGCCACTCTGCTCAGGGTAATCCAAATGCTATAGCTAATGACCAGCAATCCACACCTCCTCCTCCTCCATCAGCCTCGGGCTACGTTAGTACTGCTTCTGCGATGTGGATATGGACATCCAGTGTGGACAAATGGTGAGACCAGTATCCAGTATCCACAGTAAAATATTATGTTTCTATTGGTCCATGTTGAGTTTATTAGTTGAGACTAGCAGCTCAATAGGTTGCACCCTTCGCCCGTAGAGGGCGATAAAAGATTACAATGAATATCTCAATTTTCTCAATTTTTCCTGTCAGAAATATAACATTTACTGAAACATGTTTGATATAATTCCTGTTAACAACCCATAGAGCCTACCTTGGAAGAGGTGGTCACTAATGCACCTTTAACAATAGTTGCCACCAACCACTAAACAGAAGAAATAGAACAGCAACCAATCATGCTGCAGGTATAGAGGTATGCTTACAGAGACGGGGTTTGATGCGTTATTATGGATATTATGGATTAATGGTTTTCTTGCGAGACCTGCCGTGCTGCACCTCTGATTCTTTACTCTCACTGGACACATTGGCACAGACAGTTAACTCATTGTAAAGTGTGGTTATGTCTGTTTTCCTTGTGGTTCTCAGAGGTTTATGAGCTGTGGTTTCCCTGGTAAACACAACAACCTCTTTGGTCTTCTTCCTGGTCTTCTACTGCTTCTCACGGGGACACTCATGCTCTGGAGTGTCTCTGGGCTAAGCAGAGCAGACCACTTGGTGCTGCCAAGCTTCCCTGCCCTGTTTACCAGGGAAACTACAGCACTGTATCAGCTTGTCGTTTGTTTACCTAACTAGCTACAAGAAGAACACAGACACCAATAACCACTGAACATACAGTTAGAAAATAGCGTGCTAGCCGGCTAACTCTGTTCTCATTCATGGTGTGATTAAACAGTAAGTTAAAAATAGCCCACTGACCTCCCTCCACCTGGTTGTCCATTGGACTGCAGAGCATTCAGGGGTGTGTGGACATGGGAGGATAGCCGAGCACAGCCACTTGGCCATGGGCATAGGACCCACTGGTCCCCCTTCCTTTTGCTGTGTAATTGACTGCCAGGGCCACGAAAATATGTCAGTTTTATTCTGTATTTTCAATGACAAGAAGATGGCTATCAGTTGAACTCCACTCCCTTTCTCTTGTTGGATGCATTAAGCACAGTGTCATCAGAACCATGGCCCTTTGGCATAAGAAAACAATAGACACAAGCCAATCAGAGGCATATATTTATACACATACATATGTATAAATATATGCCTCTGACTATATATATATATATATATATATATATATATATATATATATATATATATATATATATATATATATATATATATATATATATATATATATATATATATATATATATATATATATATATATATATACTAATAATAGTATAATTATGAATAACGACCACTGGTCCTGAGTCTGAGGATGGAACATACAAAAAAGGATTTATAAGATAGATTTAGGAAGGATATAGAGATAGCAGTGAAAAATCAGTCATTCAGAGGTTAGTTGATGCTCAAGTATTTTAATTATGTTTATGTTACATTTCCATAGTTTTTCCAAAGGACTTGAATGGTGTTACTTCTGCATTTATAGTGTCATTTATTTATATATTGTGAATCCAGAGGTTGAGCAGTATTCACCCTCTGTCTCATGCAAAGTGTGCTGTGTGAAAAGGAAACTATACTGGTAAATGCAGCCGTATGCAGACTAAGTATACAACATACACCTCATTAACATCATTGCCTTTCTGTTTACTTGTCACGACCCGTTTGTTCATTTACACACTGTGCATGTTTTTATATTTGTGTTGTACCGTTGACATTGCACAAACCATTCAACAGAAGTACGCACGTAATTAATATCACTGAGTTAGATTACAAAGATAACAGCAAATGAATCTCCTTAAGGGGGGAGGAGGAAAATGAAAATGGGAGAGGGGAAAAATGATTGGCCTTTGGACTGCTGCCATCACTGAGTTTACATCTGTTTACTCTCTCCCTCTGTGACCTTTTATTTCTCGATTGCCAAGGTTCGCTGACCTCTTTCTCTTCCTTCATTCCCCTTGAACCACCTTCATACCCATATTCTTTTCCTCTCACCTGGGTTAACATCTCCCTTCTTGATTCTTTTCTCATTTGTGGGAGCTAACGAGTCAGAGGAAAGGGTTCAGGGAACTTCTTTTGCAGGGTACATGTTTTAAATTGAACATAAAGCCACAACAATCTCCAGCGGGCCTGGGCCCACTGGGGATTGTTGTGAAGAGAGAGCTGCCATGTCTTTTCTCACAGCAGCTGCATTTGAATATTGTTTAGACTCAGAAGCTGTCGCCTCTCTTTCTGCCATCGCACCTTCCTCTTTTTCCTCTGCTGTGAATCTGTTCTACGATAAAAGCCACGTTAGCCCGACATCCAGAGTAATTTACTGGAGATTGTGGTGCGATGGCTAATTCGCCTCCTTTCAAATGCTAATACCCACACTCTCACCAGTACGCTGGCAACTCCTCTTTTATTGCTGAACATCTCATTACAATGGAGAGGAGAGTGTGTGTACAACTCTCTCTGGCTTTATATTCTTGCAAGTCTTTCTGTGTGTGTGTGTGTGTGTGTGTGTGTGTGTGTGTGTGTGTGTGTGTGTGTGTGTGTGTGTGTGTGTGTGTGTGTGTGTGTGTGTGTGTGTGTATTTGTGTGTGTGCTAATGAGTAAGAGCAGCACCACAAGGGGGAGTTGAGAGGCAGTGATTTGGCAATTTCTCTAAAACAGATATCCATGAGGAGGACAGAGGTCGGGATAAAGGGAAGATGAAAAACAAGGTGGAAGTGGGAGAAAAAGAGAAGAAGGAGAAGGATGTGGTGGATTTGGGTGAGACTGGGAAGGAGGAGGATAAAAATGTGAATGGTGAGAACAAGTGACAGGAAAAGGAAGAATGAGGATGAAGGGAGAAGAAACAAATGAATAGGTGGAGAGGGAGGTGGATAGAGACAGAATAATGTGTTGAATGACAGAGAGAGGGTGACGACACTCACACCACAGCGCCTTGTAGTGATGCTTAGGAAGAACTATAGTACCTAACCTGTGAAATATCATGTATATGGGGACTTGAGGGCCAGAATGTGTAAAAACCTTTTTGTTTTGAACCCTTATTAAATCGTAAAGTAATATTAATGTTTCTTTTTTACTCTTAAACAAGTGAAAAATGATGCCAATAACTTTCTTTTTCAATATAAGTTATGCTGAAGCAGTAAAATAGATGTCCACTGCAGTGGATACCATGTGTCAACACTATAACAAGTGATTCAAGAATAACTGTTAAATCCTCTTATTGATAGAAAAGCAGACGGGAACAAATATTTATTTCAACTAAATACGATGTGAGAAATATATTTAATCCAGCTATTGATGATATTGTTTTTGTTCATATTTTTTTCTGGGACTGAAAATAGATCTGTCCACTCTAGTGGACATTGTGCACCAAAAGGTATTGTCTGCTTAATGGAGCAATATGTAGATAGACTCTCATCTATTAGATATTGATCTGTACTTAACTGTCCAATTGTAAATTATATAAGAAAGTACATTTAACTTGCAAAATTATGTAGATTATACCCTCTGGTGCAAAATGTCCACTCAAGTTGACAGATGTATTTTCAGTCACAGAATTTATTTTTACAGGAATGTTATGATATATATATATATATATATATATATATATATATATATATATATATATATATATATATATATATATATATATATATATATATATATATATATTAGTTATTCCAGAGATACAGACAAATTAGCAAATGGAATTTTGGACAGGCCTTTGGGGGTGATGTGGTCGTCCATCTTAAATGGTTATGAAAGGGTTGAGTCAAAGATTTGTATACATTGGGATCATATAAAGATATCAGATAAACCGTTCCTTTAGAAAATCCTTCAACACATTTGACAATGACTAGAAGTTTTACCTTTTTGAATATTTAGGCCACTATTATTATTTGTAAATAACAATACACTGCCACACTGTTTATAATTACATGTTCATTTTGTACAATATTATGTTCATATGTATATATGAGTCTATTCTATTTCTTTCCTTTTTACTATTATCATTGTTTTTTTGTAATATTACTGTCCTTCGGCTGCTGTGGCAAAGAAATTTCTCCGTTTGCGAGACAATAAAAGAATTCTGATTCTGAGTCTAGTGCTATTTAATACCACTTTTTATTGTATAAGCTATTTTATCCTTTAAAAATTTAAGTGAAGGTCTATACTTATTTTTCTTCTTCAGTGGATGGAGTTTTTTTACTTGCTGTGATAACGCTTTACTTGAAGGGGTGTGCATAAGACTGACACTGACATAGCACCTGATATGAGCATAAAGGAGTCTTTATGAATTTTTAGGAATTATTTTATTAAAATGTGTGCCTTCTGAATTTTGAATAAGTTGAAATCTAAAATAAATTCACATTTTTTTGAATTGCTTTGGAAAAAGACAGCTTAAGGTGACTATATTGTGCCATCTCATGTTGTGTAATTTAATATTTCATGACTTTCCTCTAAATACATTGGTCGACTGGTCAACCCTGTTACAGATATATGCATTCATATAAGATAGATATCTTATGATGCATATGTGGTAGATTATATATACTGTATATACAGTATGAAGACTATATTGGTCCCTTGGCATGTTTTTAAAGATATGATATTTTTCATGCAAATAATGCAGAGCACTCAGCTTTTAATTGGTGGGCAGACGACAATTCAGACCATAAATAAAGGCCAAGTCTGCAATAGAATGTTATTAATTTTACACAGGAAAGGGCTGATAAGCCGGCTGGGGCAGGGTCTAACTGTGTGGAATTTGCATTATTTTCCCGTGCTTGCATGGGTCTCCTTCGAATACTCCAGTTTCCTCCACCATCTGAAATGTGCACACCAGGTTAATTCTTGGGTCAGTGCCCTTGACCAAGGCACTGGCTTAGTATCTGGAGTTGGTCCCAGGGTGCTGTATGTTGGCTGCCCACGACTCCCTTAGAACGGGTTAAATGCAGAGAACCAGTTTTATTATATTGAACATTGTGTGATTGTATGAGATTAATAAAGATTATTCTTTTCAGTTTGTCATTTTTCACATTTAGATAAAATGTATGATGGTAACAGGGTTGACGCCATGGTAACAGGACTGATCAGGGGAACATTAGAGTGGAATCCTCCCTTCAAAGTTATATAGTCATGTTTTATACTTGATGGAAATTGTTGTATTTGTTATGTTAATTACAGGTCAAATGTTTTTGTTTTTTTTCATTGCAGTTCTATGCACCAATTTTAATCTATGATAGGTATAATGTATATTATTAATATTTAGTTTTTTGTTTTGAAACGTGTTACAATGTTTGTAAGTGTAAAATATTTACACAGAATATTAACACATTTCATAGATAAATATAAACACATGTATTTTATTCATTTTCATTCATTCATTTCAGGAGCAGTCGAGAACAGCTGGAGAAGAAGAACTTTTTGGAACAGTTTTAAACTGCTGCATTTATTTAAGGTCGAGCTTATTTTCACCAGCTTTTATTTTGCTGGGTAGTTAAGGTGCAGCAATGCATTACATTTTATAAGAAGATCATATGTTTATTACATGGCTGTCCTATGAGAACCACATATCTGCAAACAGTCAACCTCTCATGGTACCAGCCTCTAAACAGCCTGTTTTCAGCTTTGTGACGATGCATTTTCCAGATAGTCCGAGTTTATTTTAAGATTGAGGAGTAGGTTAATTTTCTTAACACATAAAGGAACACTTCATTCTTCAGTTTAGCACAGGTTTTAGGTGGTTTTGGGCCTTTTTGCAACAAAAATTTCACGACAGGTTTAGGTTTTTATCTTGGAGGTTACTGCTGGGTTCAGTTACGTTGGGTCTGTAGTCTGTACGTTGGCTTGCCGCAGACTCATTTAACCCCATTTTGCAAAAGTCTGATTTAATGTACATTAGCTGAATGTCCACCCTGTGGACTTGCGAACTGAGCCCTTGCTGACTTCATTAGCACGTTCTGTGACATGTTCACTGTTATCACGGCAAGTCTGCAAGGAGGCAGACTGCAAGACTATTCTAAGCTGCTGATAGATAGGTCTAAAGACTACAATGATGAAATTAATTGTGATCACCTCTATAGCCTGTATTTCCACATTTTTCTGTAATGTGATGTGGGAGAATTTTATATCTGGCTTACACGATTCAATGTTTTAATAAAGTAAATGTTTTATACATTCATAATAAGTTATTTTTGTTTATTTAGTCAGCAATTGGAAAAACTACAACTGTCACAACTGTATTGCAATGAATTGTGGGTAATTAAATCAGTGAAGTGTGGCAAAGTCTGCACTCTGTACCCAAGTGGACGCTCTGGAAGTCTGCAGAAAGTCTGCTTGAGGCCCCTTATGGGTGATGAGTTGTGGGTTTGGACAGTCCTCAGGACTCGCAGACTTCCCGTGAATATGAGCCTCAGATGAGTGCTCAACATTTTGTGTTTCACATTCAAGATCTTGTAACTCTACCTTAACAGTAATAGCTTGGCCTTATGGTATATTAATCATCTCTCACACCTGGAAAATTCCAAAGTGCTAATGTATTCTCTTTAAAATGGTCAAAAGATGGCACCTTGAAGTTAATTAAATCTCCAGTCCACAGCGCTGGTGTTGACACTTAGCACTACAGCCCCCCTTCCACTCGTCACACCCCTCAGGACACTCTGTCACTTCCCAACACTATCACCCCGCGATCTCAGTGGATTAGGTGCTAACTAACTCTCCTTTAATTAACTCATGATTAGGTATTAATATCTGGCGCAGGTTCCAGGCTTGCAGTTGTTGCCTTAATAAGTGGATTAGCGTTAGCCTCTCACTGCTCTCTCCCTTTCTCTTCAGCTAAAAGATATCGATCCTCCACTCCTTCCACATCCATCCCTCCTGGCTTTCGCTGGCAACTGTTCAAAAGCAGAATTTTTTCTGTTAACAAGCTTGTTCTTGTGGTCAGAGTGGATGGGCTCAGTGTTATGAACACTTTTATGCAGGCAGAATTACATACAATGCAATATCTCCTTCACACAGCTCATAATGATTTGATTTGTGTTATTAAAGTGTACCCCAATAAAAATGGGTTATGGCTAGATTCCACCAGATACGTGTCCGGTCCGGCTCTGCTCCCTTCCGGCTCTGGCAGTCCGGACCCTGCTGGAGTAGATACGCAGGGCTTCTATTTCTGACAGATGCCGGAGCACGATACAGCAATTCAGCCGAATTCAGCACAGAGCAGACAGGAAGTCAGACACCGAAACGACAACATAATATCCGATTAATTTTCAAAATAAAACACTGATTATAACACATACCTATAAATGTGGTCGCGCGTGATTATGTTATTATCGCGGGAACTCCTCAGTTTCGCAACTCCAGCTGTCCGGTAGCAACACAGCTGATGGGGCTTGCTGGATGATGGATGACGTAGCAAAACCGTACCGGAGCTGGAACATGCATCCAGTGGAATCTTTCTGTTAGGGCTATTAAGATCATCCTTGTTGTGATGCTAACCTGAATTAGAAAAGGAGTGTAGCTTGATGAAAATAAATATAGAAACAATAATTTTATCAAGAACAAAAGAAATACCTAGTTCCAGTGTTTGTTCTTACAATAAGATGGCCCAATCTGAAATTGAGGATGTTGCTAAGAGTCACTGTTGCTCTCTTGGCAACTGTAAGAGGATACCTACTATCCAGATGTAAATTCATATGACATTTAATTCAGCAGATTAGGCTGCTGTTTGTAAACAGTCCCCCCCCCCCCTCCTTGGCTCAGTGAACTAGTTGAAAAGAGAGAGCATCGTTTTTCGGATTGCTTCATGGTGCTTACGTTCTGAAGCACAAATAAAGACGCCCACACCTCCATACAGCCCTCCATATCTTGTGTGAATGCAGCCTTAGGGCCCTGCCTGTTGTCTGCCTCTCTGCTCTGTGTGTGTGTGTGTGTGTCTGTAGCCCACCCCTCAGTCAAACAGACACACAGACCTGTATCTCTTTATGCCAACCCTAGAGTAGAGGCAAGAGATGGAGACAACAGTGCAATCTGATCGGTGTCGATCTCACACCTTGCGGTTGAAAACCAGAAACATCCCAAATGTGGTGTATCTTAAAGTTTGTCAGTCACAAACTTTAAGATTTTGTCTCACTGCTGGCAGAAACAGGGGACCTAGATTACACCAGTATGGTTAGGGATGATCACATCATAACCATAATTACCTTGCACAATGCTTGCTGGGCATTTTAGCTGGAAGACTTTAATGACGTGTAAATGTTCTCCTTTTCTGATTTGTTACTGCAATTATTTTATTAAACAATTTAGAAAATATATGCTGGTAAGTTTCAATAAACTTTGAAATGAATGGCTGTCGAGTTACCTCATCAAGCATAGATAGGCTATGTGGTACAGGTGTTTTACTGTGGAGCAAAGAAAGAAAGAAATGTCTTCTGTAACACTGACCTTTAAGGCAGTATTTCTGTTGAACAGAATCATAAAACACCCGAGGTAACATTTTCAACAGCACATATATGGACTTCTTTAGACCCTTTAAAGTCAGAGGCAGGCAAATGTTCTTTAAGGAAAACACTTATAATATTTAGCAAGTGTTTAAAAGAACTTACAGAGTATGTGTATTAAAGCAAGCCACCTGCATCTCTTAGCAGGTCCAGGGAGCAGCTTTCAGGAGCACTCTCCAATTTAATGAGAGTATGCTTGAGAAAGGCAACCTATGCCAGCATCAGAGCAGACCACAACAAAGGCTGTGTGTTTATTCAAGTCTTTACAGCTAGCAAGCTACAGCAAACAGAGCTCTTTACATCTGACCTTATGGCAAAGGATCAAATTAATGTGTGGATGTAATGTGGAGGGAAAGAGGAGTGAGGGGGAGGGATTGCAGTGAATTGGGCATACTCTGCCTTAACACTTTCTCATTTTGTTGTATTTATGAAGGCACAATTTTACTTACAATTGCTCACCATTATTTCACATTTTGAGAAAAAACACATTGATGGGTCTTTATTGTCACTGCAAACAACACATGAACAAAAAAGTCAGTTTTGGCAGCTCTTCAGTGTGCAGCATATAACACATAAAAATAATTAAAATAATAAAACACTGTCATAAAAATACATTCAGTAGGTTGAACAACACCAGTATAGAAACAACGGGGTTACTGCTCTGAGCAGTCGGTTTCAACAGTCACTCGCCCTTTTCACACAGAGATTCCGCAATAGTGCTGCAAAGAAGGCTCGCCTCTGTGCTGCCATTTTACTTTCACACTGTACTAAGCAGCGCTGACATAGAGTGTGGCATTTTATACAGCATGCCGCTGTTGTGGAGCTAAAAGAGGCATGACGATACACATCTTAACACTGATCGATGTTTTGCTGTTATATTGTGTTGTGATTGAGATCCTGACCCACCATGCATCATGGAAAGTGACAAAGAGACTTTTGCAATGTTGAACAAAAAGTCGGTGGGATATACAGGTTGACAGCAACCTTTCCACGTATAAATTCAGCATTTTTTCGTCCTATAAATTGCCAAAGACATAGATTTAGTGGTTTGACGTTTGGGAGATTTATCTTTTACTTTGAGTGATATCCAGTGAAGGATCTGTTTAGTTGTCGGACTGTGATCCCATCGCAGATGTAACAGCTCTGGGAAATAAGCTGGTTTTTAGTCTGTTTGTTTTGCTTTTCAATGAGTTGTGTCATTTTAGTAGCATTCGTGAAGTCAAGTAGCATAACATTACTGTACATTGAAATTAAGATGTAAGTTGCAATAAGTATGTAACATTTCCATTTCTTTCTCACTGGGTATAAAAGACAAAGTATTTGTAATTTGTAATTGCCCAGCTTGCTTTTTAACGTCCTTCCCAAAAAGCCTTCTTCTTTGGGATCTTGCGAGAACAGCTTTCGACCTACGGTGCAGGTAGCGATTGAATATACGCGTGCTTGGCTGAATACATATTATTGTTGAGCTCCGGACAGGCCAATCGATTATACACCTAACCAGGGTGCGGTTTGCAATCAACTGGAAGTAGAACAAACCTACAGACTTTTCTGCTGGTACTAAGACAGACATCTCTTCTGCAGACAGTTTACAACAGTGACAGCACTGACTTCCATGCAGGGGATGGAGCTAATGGCACCAGCCTGCATGGTGATTCCACTCCGGCAGCTGCACATGCACCACTTGCAGAGGTGGTTTCTCAGCCTTTCACAACTTTTATTATATAAAGCTTGGAGAAATACCAAGGTCTGGACCTTGATGACCTGAATGGTTGGTATGGGTATACCTGCAGTCATTAGCTTTGAGTACTGACAGGTGCGAATGAGACTGGAGATACAAGCAGCCAAGCTGTGTTTTGGCTGGGCTCAGCCTAAGAGATATGATGGGGGCTTGGAGTAGAACCACTGCTCATTGCGTTGAGAGGTATGAATTAAGGTGGTTTGTTCATTTTATCAGGCTCCCAGAGGAGGGATATATCTTTCATCTGGCCTGAAGATGTACTGCTATCTCTCAGGAGGGTCTGGGGGACGTGGCAGGGACGTTGGGTGTATGGGCTATCTCGCTTAGCCTGCTGCCTCGATGACTCTGACCTGGAGGAGCTGATGAATATGGTAGGAATTATTATACCTGCTAAACATCAGCATGTTAGCATTGTACCTGACAGCGTATTATGATCCTCACTTGCTGACTTTTAACTAGTTTGGTTTGGTCATGTTTTTTTGTTGCAGTTTTGATGGACTGACCTTTAACTGTGTCCAAATACATTTATTCAATCATTGAGGTGTATTTTCCATGATGTGCATAAATCTCAGCATGATTCTGTGCTGTAGAGAACATAAAAATACTATAATAATAATAACCCCTTCTTTTCTGACCATACAGTTGCACCTCCTCATTCAAATCAGTCTTTCTCCCTGTCTCATTTTTTCTGCCTCTCTATCTCGTCTTGCATAAATGCCAGCTCACCTACCTGAAAGCCTTTTGCGCTGATTTATGAGGGAATTTGTACCGTTCACATTATAAATCTCTCACCCTTGTGACACTCCTCTGCTGATATTCATCCAATATTTTTTATTTTGTCTGTTTTGGTACAGAGTACTTTGGACTGGGGCTAAGGAAATGCTCTCTGGGATTATAGAGAGGTTTAACAGGAATGAAGTGTGAATTAAAACCCAGCATCTCCAGCACCACTTCCAAAATCGTGTCCTTTTGTTTTCTTCTGCAGACCTCTCAGATAATTTCTCACCTAATATTAAAATGGCAAATGAGAAAAGATAGCCTTCATAACTTAGAAAACTGAGAGAGGATAAATACACACTTCACGAGCAGCTGCATGCACATGATTCTTTTTGCTCTTAATGGCATTTTACACTCTGAGAAAGGGATAATCATTACGTGCATCTATTAGCACAGGGTTCTGTGTGAATCTGTGAATTCCCCCATTCATTAAAATATTTGCTAGAAGTAATGAAATTCAGTAAAAAATACTGCCACCCTGGACACAGTTGTTTTACATCATGAGCAAAATGTAAAGTCTTTCATCCGCAAATTCAGCAGCTGTATGTGTATATGATGTCTAATATCACTACTGTAATAACATCATACAGTATAAGATAAAATGAGATAGAACTTTCTTGATACCAAAGGAAATTCTTGTGCCAGAGCTTCCTCAAAATCATACATACAACTGGGGTAAATGCTGATATCAGTGCCAACTAGAACAACAATAAAAACTAGAATGGCACTCAGTAGAGCAAATAGAGGCTGTTGGACCTTTGCAAAGGCCCAAAAGTCCCCTTTAATTTAATCCATCCTGATCCAATAACAATCTCGACAGCCATTTATTATTGCTTAACAAAATTTTAAGATCACCGGATCACCAGCATCAAATTGTACTCACACATAGATACCAGTCACTTAAATACCCTGATTTCTTCCATCAAGTTCCATTATTCCCTGAGAAAGTAACCAAAATGTTAAAACATGCCCTCTAAATTAAATGAGTATAAGCCCTGCACAGCAGGAAGATGAATGTAGTGACAGAGGGTGTTAAGGTGTGTTTTCTCAGAATAGGGGAGGACAGGGACAATCAGGCTTAGGTTGTAGATATGTTGAAAGACCTGCACAGCTGACTACATTCTTTGAGCACTGTGGGGCTGAGGCTGTCAGACAGCCTGGGTTGGTCCACTGAACTTTTTTTTTTCTCACATTCTCTCTCACAGCAGTGATGTTAATTGACCCTCTAGAGGTGCTAGAGAGCCCTGATGAGGGAGGAGGGCAAGAGAGCTGAGGTGAGTGGACAGGAGCCAGGGTAGTTGTTGAGGAGAGATGGTGTGGTGAGAGTGATGGGTGAGGGGGAAGGGGAGGGAAGGTGGCCAGAAACCACATCATCAAATCTGTTAAAGAACAAATTACACTCGTTGGCCTCCTCCAGATCTCCTTCCGTCCCCTGGTCAGTCTTTTTACCACGGCTGGAAATGGTTCTCATGCCACTCCACACCTCCCTGATGTTCTTATGCTGGAGTTTCGTCTCCTGTAACATTCCTTGCCCTCTGTGATCTTCTCCCTCATGAACATATCAATTGCCAAAGTATTGGTTGGGAAATATGCCAAATAAATAAATAAATTGACAGTATATAAAGTATGTATTTTTATTGTGTGACATGTTAGATATATAAACATAAACTTACATTATGTAAAAGTTTGGTCTTGCCTCTGCTGTTAAGACATTGAGAGATTGACTGTCATCATGTGCAGCATTTTCTCTCTAATCGCACAAGCGCTTTATTCCAGCACTCCCCACCGCCCCAGTGATTTCTGCCTGAAAAACAAAAACAATATATATGCACAAGCCCCATATTCCAGCAAAACTCCTGCGCTTTGGCTCAACAGCAGTTAACATGAGTTTGAAACATCGAGGGCATAGCAGACATCCCAAGGCCAGAAAAAAACAATGCTGTAACAAGTACTACAGTACTACTGGTACTACTACAGTACTTTGTTCATGTAGGCATTCATATTTCTATGTTTCCATATTGAGGAAAAGACTAAGATAATGATTCAAAATCAGAAAAGGAAATGTGCAAAACAGCTATCATTTCTTTGTATGGATTTGGCAGAGTAGAATAAATATCTTTAAGTAAAAGTGTGAGTAGCTACAAAACAATGCGCCCGACCTGTAATGTCTGTCATTATTATTATTATTATTATTATTATTATTATTATTATTATTATTATTATTATTATTATTATTATTATTATTATTGTCGTTGTTGTTATTTTTTATTCTTTATTCTTTATTCACTGTTTCAGATAAGGAATGGTTACCTAGATACTCATATGTGGTGGCAGCATGCTGGTAAGCAAAGGATGAAAATGACAGTGGATTTCACGCTGTGGGAGGCCGTCTCCTCTCTCTCCCCATCTGGATGCCTTTATTCCGGCGGTCTCGACAACCTGTGTTGAGACTTGGCTTTAATCACTCAGTGAGGGGCTGTCTGCAAAGGTCAGCTCTATTGATGAAGTGTGAAAAGGGAGTGTTGCCGTCTTTTATGCCACGCGTGGTGATATCTCTATAATTCTCTGTGGGAGAGTCGTTGGTTGTTTCGAGGGGGCTTTGCACTTGTTCAAGAGCAGGCTTAAAACTTTCCTTTTTGATAAAGCTTATAGTTAGGGCTTGCACAGGCCCTTAGTTATGCTGACATAGGCTTAGACTGCGAGGAGACTCCCTATGAGGCACTGAGCTCCTCGCTCCTCTTTTCCCTCTCTATCTGTATACCTTCTCCCATTAATGCTTGTTACTAACTTGGCTTCTTCCCTGGAGTGTCTGTGTTCTCTCGTCTCGCAGGTTAGCATGGACTGTGGTCAGCTGGCTGCTATGGTCATGCTCAATTCCTACAGATCTTTTTATTACTATTACTGATCATATTTAGACTATATCAGTTTTATAGCTATTGGTATTTATACAATTAATATTTCAATTCATATAGCAGTTTATCATTTTTGTGGTTGCTGTACATACCTGCTCAAATTAAAAAGTATCATGAGAAAACGTTCGATGTGATTTGAGACTATATAAAATAAATTGACTTGACTTGTAGAAACATTGGAGAGGTTCTCTCTGTCCTCTGTTAAATCATGTTTGAACACCACTTGCTTTAAAGGCTCTGTAGTTCACAGCTGCTGAAAACTCTAACATGCCGTAATACTTGCTACATGCAGCTATCCAGTGCTTTACCCATCACTTTAGTAATCTCCACAGCTGAGTACCGTGGAATTTGACTGTGTTCTGGGCTAAATGTCAGCTGTTTCTAGCCTGTAAGAGGCTGAAAGGTTTGACCGGGCAATGGGGCCCTGGATCTTGAACCCTTTGAGCCAAGTAACAGCTTTGGTGGGAATTATAGATACGCATCAACAATTAAAGTGCAAGAATCCCGTTCTTAAAAAGATTGTTAAAATACCTGGCAATGTTTGAAGTCCAATTTGTCAGTCCAATAATTTGGGCCTCTTAGGTTGTTATTTTGAGATAAGATTCAATTAAGCACCAGAGTCTTGGCCTTTGGACAGCCATTGCTTTATCTTCACACCGATATGTGTGCCAGCTTGCACTGTGACCTGTGCCACCACTTTTACACTGCTGTCTGGGGCCGGCCTGCGGGAGTCTGATCTAGAGTTTAGATTCTCTGCCGGAGCCCGAGCCCGAACTTGACCCGAGGTCGGGTCGGGTCGAGTCGATTTCCGGCCACTATCCTCAGGCCGGGCCGGGCTGGGACCTTGATCAAGCATTTGTGGGTTTTTTATTATTATTTTTTTTAATCATTACTTTTTTAGCCTAATTGGGTGGGGAGAAAGCTATGCCATAATCAGAAATATTATATATATATATATATATATATGTATATATATATATATATATATATATATATATATATATATATATATATATATATATATATATATATATATATATATATATTCAGGCCTAAGTAGCAAATGTGTACAAAGTTGCACAAAGTTTAAAAAAAACGCAACATGTGTGGCAGCACACGTGTCTCCTCCACTGCACGCATCACACCAACTGCAACATGGAGCTTGGAGATGTAAAGAAGAAAATAAGAACAGGAAAATTAACTTTGAGCAAGTTTGGAGGAAAGTCGGAGGTATGGAACTATTTTAAACAAGTTGTGGGCAGTGACAACATATGTATGCGAGTGCATTAAATGCGGTTTTTAGGGACATGAAGCAGTGTTTTTGCACTACGTTTTATAATATCTTTAAAAATATTTTTTTTGTTTTAAAAATTCTATATTCTAAAACCTTGTTGAAATATATTAGAGTAGTAGGCCTACTCCTAGGCCAACCAAAGTTCATTCTTGTTCATTGTCTGTGTTCACCATTGTTCATGTTTTTTTTGTTTTTTTGACGTTTCTTCATTCGGATCCATTCCATTCTGAATCATCAAACAACACAGTTTACATGCTTCGTCCTTGTTGCATATTTCATTAAGATAATTCTAAACAGATTTCTGTGGTTTAAACAACTCGGAATTGTAGTATATATGGTATTATAACAGCCCACGTATTAAAAAATTGTCGGGTTTAAATCGGGCTCGGGCTCATAATTACAGTTAATGTGTTGGGCCTGGCCGGGCTTGGACACAACGTGCACGGGCTCGGGTAGGGTCGGGCTTGATTTTTTGGGCCCGATCTAAGCTCTAGTCTGATCTGAAAGAGGTGACATATAACATTCTTCATGAGCCTTCATAGAGGGTTGCAAATCTTTCATGTCTTTGTCTCACGTCTTTTGTAAATGCTCTTGGGAGTAGTAGGGCCAAATGCTAACCAGTTGCTGATGGTAGCAAAATGTTGTGAACAAGGGTTAAAAACTCCCATCCAGGCCCTGGACCAAATGTGAATGTGAACGTGAGAATCAGGCCCGACACAGATTACCTGATAACTTGACAAACTTTTTATACCATGAATTATTTATATCCGCCAGGGTTTGGTATGAGTACTCATCAGACAAACAGAGGAGTGGAGGATACAACATACTGAGAGACTCATAGGGAATTAAATAGATGGAGAGAGAAGAGAGACAGATATTAAGGTTGTCCACTGCAGACAGGAATCATATGCAGGGACAGAATGCCAGACATGGAGTTGACCTACTGATTCCCTGCTGGAATGTGTGTGTGTGTGTGTGTGTGTGTGTGTGTGTGTGTGTGTGTGTGTGTCAAAAAGAGACTGAGGGAGAAAAAGATGAAAAGAAACAGTGAGGATGATCCTGAGGATTTTTAACATATTTGTTAGTGTGTATGAGTGTGTGTTATGCAGTTGTGCAGGTGGGTGTGTGCAAAAAGTGAACGTTTTAAAAATGGAGCACGTGTGTGTGTGTGTTTGTGTGTATCCCTTTGTGTGTTTAAAACAAAAAAACAAACAAAATGACAGTGGTTTTAAGAAGTGCTGAGCCCATGTATTCATCTCATACAGTCATGTGTTGGAACCCCATCCTACACTGGTGGGGCAGGTTTGGTTATCAGGATCAATAATTACTAATAGTAATTATTAAAATTAATATGAATAAATATGAAAACTAATACTAAACAATTATGTGGCACCACCAAATGGGAAAATAGTCTCAAAAAGGATGTTCACTTTACAATGTTAATTTTTATAAAATATCTACCATTAAAGGAACAGTGATGGCTTCATCAATGGACTGCAGGGTCTTTCAACCATCAACCCCGACTTGGACCATCCAAGGGTGGAAGAGCGTCAGGATAAGAGCCATGCTTATGTCCAGTTACAGGAAAGGGACAAAAGGGAGTCAGGCTGACAAAACTCTGTAAAATCGGAGACTGTTGTGCCCACAGAGACCCGTCTCCACCACAACATCTCGGATCAAGCTGTTGCACTCGATGTGCGGACCGTGTTCTGAGCAGCTGGACAAGGAGAGGTGGACTAACAAAGTTTATTGTGTCACATGTCACATAATGTTTAGCTTTACTCAGTCTTCAATATATCTTATATGTATGTATATATGTCTTCTGAAATACCCCACCCAGAAGATTTATCTTATGTTTGGTTATTTCAAGCTTCAATATGTTCTATTTTTTTCAGTCTCCTTGTGCTGGAAGGAGTCGAGGTGAAACTCGAGCAGACAGAATGACAGACAGGTGAACTGGTCCTGTGTTCAGCTCCTCTTTGCTGTACGACACTCTGTTAATCCCCACATTCCTCCACTTCTCTGACCTGCCTGTGGGAGGGGTCAAAGGTTACACTCACCATAGGACCCCACACTCCTAAGCGGAGCAACCTCAGCTTGACCCCTGACCTCTAATCCCTCTACTCAGAACCTGGAGAAACAAGATGGAGAGGCAGGTGGGTCACGGTCAAGGACTGTGTCTGCTCAACATCAGGAATACACACACATACACACACTTACACACACAGTAGCTGTCTTGATCCATCACCTATTTTCAAGTAAAGGATCATCTTTATTTGACCATATCGTACAATGTGAAACATAGTGAAACTGGTACTCTATCCCAAGGGAGCAGTGGGTACTGTACGTGCCTGGGACGCCAACTCCAGCTCTTAGTCAGTGCCTTTGTGAAGGGCACGCAACTATGAAGTGATAAAGAATGAAGTTGACAATGATCATCTGATACTTATAAAACAGTAAGTTCTCAATGATTATCAGGTATCTTAATTCAATATTAACAATACCAATTATCACTAACTACATATTCTGCAATGCTGTCATGTTCCTTTCCCGCCATGTCAAAAGCTCATAGTGATATCAGATCCTTCTGTGCCTGCTACAACCAAAAAAGAATCCTTCCCGAACCATTCAAAGACCCTCCACCTACAGATGTTTCCCCTTTCAAAGGATGCCACTGCCGTAGTGTTAAGGGTGTCGTGAAATGGAAGGGGGGCCTTTTATTTTATCCGGCTGATTTTGCATTAGCTGCAGTGCGCACCAACAACCACCAGGTGGCACATGTGAGCAGTCCATACTACAGTGAATATGCCAGGGCCCTGAGCTTCTCTCTCCTCCCTCTCGAACCAGACACGCTGTGTTATTTCCTTATTGACTCAGTCCGTATCTACGGAGCCCCTCAAGGGTCACACGGTAGGAAAAAAAACTGGATGTGGAAATCCGTGCTCTGAGATTTGTAAATCATGCTCTCGTATTCACAATCCGATGTAGTTACACCTATTTAGTTTATTTAACTTACTTCACAGAAGAGCTGTTCAAGTTTAATATCAGCTGAAGCAGTCATATCAAGATAGCATTAGACTACATACATTTGCTTCACGTGGATCAAGTGGATCACAGTCTAATTTCTCAGTGTATGCCAAAACTATACTGCCAACAACTTTAATCATTTAAATGTTTTTAGTGATTGCAAACAAATACATATTGTTTGCTATTACCACGGTGGTGATGTGGAGATCACAGTCATACCCATGGGTTCTGCACAAAATCTGCATTAAAATGAACATAGTTAATTAACAAAATTAACTTCTTAGTTAGAGCCGAAGAAGCCTCTTGGTTAAGAGGTGAAACGTCTTCAAAAAACTGAAACGAGTCCAGTTGCTGGACCAGTTCCTACGATACAGCACTTAGAATTACCATGACCTGGATGACTAAGAACCTTAATCAACATACTGATACTGATATTTGACTGGGTTTCTGGTAGGTGAAATAATATATCAAATGAGGGCAACATTACATTACCCGCAGTACCAGCAGCAGAAAAACAGTAAGTGTGTCTCTCCATTAAGAGAGTTGTGTGCACAAGGCATGGCAGTTTAACTTCAGTGACTATTTAAAGCCGGCGTGGTTGGCCAGGATATACTGCTGGTTAATGTTCTGTGTTCTTCATACACACAGTCCAGGCTCAAGGAGTTAATGAGCCATCCTCCTGATAAATCCTGAGCTCCATCAGAGCTGTCTAAAAATATACATTTATTTCTGAAGCTAAAAGTTTAATATTATAATATATAATATAATATATTTCCATTATCCATGGCATTACAATAAATTATTAGTTTTGTGACAGGACGTTTAATTTATCTGAAAACATATTTCCTTGTTTCTTCTCTGCTTACATGGTTTCCTTGCATCTCTCAGTTAATCCTCGATGGGAAGCATTTTAAGGAAAGAATAAATAAATTTAAAAAATAACGTCACCATTTCATGCATTTGGGTCTTTCCCCAGCATGCTTGTGACAATTGTTCTTCTCTTGGGAACCACACGCTGCTAGTACAAAGAATATAAATACAAGATGAGCGGTCAATATGCAGAAGGTCACTAGATAGCAAATATGAAATGATTTTGTATAGCAAATATGCAGCGTTTCTGACCACATGTACAACTGGAACAGAAGCAGGATAATCAACACAGAGAGATACAAGTTGATGAAGGCTTGTGAAGCTTATGAAAGAGCATCTCAGGTGCATCTCTCCTTTCACAAAACCCTTCACAGACTAAAGCACCCAACGTGTTTTCACAGTATTGTATTGCAAATGATTTCCCTGAGTCCATTGTCAGCATATTGGTTCTCATTGTAATACCAGAGAAAAGAAGAGGAAGCTTGTTCTGTTGTGTTCTGGTCTCGTCACTGACCTTCAACCCAAGACTGTCACTGTAATTGCCACTGTAGACTCTACCATCCTCCAGCCAAACAGAGTCTTTCTCCACATTTACTTAATAGAAGAGTGTCAATCAAGAAGAAAATATGCAGATGATTGTGTAGTGCAGAATACAGCAATTAGTCACTCCATGTAAGACGTACAACTACCCCAATGATGCTTGATTGGTATAAAAACAGTCCTGGACTACTTGCTAACAGGCTGGGTCCCCATATAGATAATTCTAGCTTGCTGGACTGTCCTAAAGCAGTAGAGGAAACAAAACAGTAAACAACTTATCAATCTGTCAGAATATCAAACATCAATCATGGTGATCCATCATCCTGTGTGGCCAAACAAGGTTATAGTCCATTTACTTCCAGTCTGGCTGGGTTTTTGTATAAAAAATGCGTCATATAATAAATGAGTTATAATTTTGGTCTCATGATGAATTATTTGAACTGAAAAAAGCTTTGATCTCACCACTTAAACTATGGGCATGAAACATTATGAGATTATTCAAAACATGAATGAAGTGAGTATAATAAAGCAATGCATGAATTAATGATTGTGAGCTGCATACTTTGTTGAAAAAATTGACATTTTCTGAGTAAACACTTTTCATTCATATATCGTACTTTTATGATTTTTGTGTCAATTCAATGTAAAAAGCTACTGCCAAATGCTGAATGCAACAAGCATAGTAAATTGAATTCTCTTGACTTTGATACCATTTACTTCCATCCATTTTCTGCTGGCTAACAGGACTAACAGGGTTGCTGTGGCAGCAGGCTAAGCAAATGTGTCCATGAGTCCCTCTCACCAGCAACATTTTCCATCTTGTCCAGAGGCATTCCCAAGCCAAATAAAATACATATCTCTCAAGCTTGTTCTGGGTCTACCCCAGGCTCCACCAGGTGGACGTACTTGGAAACCTCCAAAAGAAGATGTGCACAAAAGGCATTACTGTCAGACTTTCAGATCACCTCAGATGGCAATGGCACCAACGAAGAGCCACTCTCTGAAGAAACTGATGGACTAGTAAGTTAAGCTTCACCATCACCACAGTGATACGATACAATGGCCACATTAATGTTGACACTGCAACAAACTGGTTGTCAACCTAACACTCCATTTAACCCTAACCCTGGTAAAGAAGACGCCAAGATACTTGAACCCCTTCACTCCTAAATTGGAGAGAGCAATCCACTGTATTTTCAAGCAAACTTCCATGGAAATGTGCTTGGCTTCCTGCCAAGAATATGGCAGCAGCTCTCACTTTGGTTTTATAAGAATGGTTTGCAACAACAGCCGCAGTGTCCCATACTCACTTGAGCTCACATCACATAATCGCCATCAGTAAACTATAGGAACTGTTCGGTTCTCACTGTCGGCGACACGAAGACTTGGTAGGGAGGACTGACCAGGTGAATTTTTCCACATATGAATTCAGCAATTGTTTCTCATATTGGTTGCCAAAGATAATGGGCGACTCTTTTTAACAGGTGCTCAAGCACACCTATACTTAAATTCACTAATGTGTGGCAAACGTGTTTTTCACAGACAAAATTATAATTACCACACTAGAATCTTTATAAAGGCATCCACTCCTTCTCACTTAATTAAACATTATAGCAAATGCTAAAGGTTTCAATTGATGGACAGTTCTCAGTGTGTGTTCCACGTGACACTTGTGTCTGCTGAATATTGGACCAGGATTGGCTTTCACTACTTTCACTACTAACCAGATTTTCAATGAGCTCAGAGAAAAGTTTCAGCACACGTTCAGCAATGACAGATAACACAGCCACAGTGAAGCTCTATCATTCAACTGTAGGAACAAGTAGGAACAAACATTTTGGACTGTGCCAGATTTTGATCATGTTTGACTTAAAGTAGAGAAAGTAAATGTAAAAAAAAAAAAAAAAAAGTTTGATACGTCAAACTCCTCATGCTCAGAATCTTAAAACTGCTCTGCAGCCACATAAAACCTTTCACACTCAGGTAATACAATTAGTATTATTCTTTTTAACCAGTGTCCCCCTCTGCTCAATAACATCTACTGTCTTTGAGTCACTTTTGGATCAGTTTTTCCACTTTCACAGATTGCACAGAACATAGCCTTGGATTTTAAAAGGCTTCCGAAATATTATCTGATTCATAAAGGCATTATTTAATAATTGATTTTTTCCCCTTTTGCTAACGTGTCTGAGCGTGTGAACTGTGTGTTTTGATATCTTCTCATGTGTGAAAGTGGACTGTCTGTTGAAGCAGGAGGACAGTGTAAGATTGTGTATGCAAGTGTCCCTGGCCATGCTTTCGTCGCTGCAGCAGGCAGGCAGGAGGGGTGGGGGCATTTATCAGCCCTCTAAGTGGCTCAAGGAAAAGCAATGCTCGCTGGGAGTTGAGCTGACAGCAGTTTTCCTCGGATCGATCTGCAGCGCTGTTCCAGTTTATGACAAAAGAGTTCACGACACGGCAGTCACAAAGTCAATACCGTGATAAATACTCCCCCTCCACTCGCTCCTGTCCGCCACTTTACCAGGCATTTGGCCTGACAGTTATTACTCCCACGGTAAATCCACTGACCAGAGGGGAAGAAAAGGCACTCGGCTCCAGATCTCTCGGCTGGATTTATGGACCCAAGTGGACCAAGTTTACTTAATTTAAAAAAAAAAAAAAAAAAGATATACTCTTTCAGCAGGCAAGCCACTGCTGTGGTTTTACCCCTGGGCAGGTAAAAAAAAAAACTGTTTAATTTACACATGCTTCAAACATTGGCTACTGCGCTATGTATTTATGTATTTATGTATTTGAATTATTGCCAGTGTTAACAGCTTTGTCCAATCATGTATATGACTATCAATACTCCCAAAATAGATTTGTAATGTTTCCCCCCTTTTCTTCCCTGGAAGTCTAATTTGAACGATTAGCGAATTAACAGCAGGGATTTTAGCATGCACTGTCACACACACTTGTTTGTTGTTGCCTTGACCAGCTGACACCCAGAAACTTTCCATCACATGCACATCGCATTAATGTGAAAAGATCCCTGTGGTTAGGTTTTCCACAAATGAGGAAATCTTAGGAAATGTTTAGTAATTTGCCATAGATCCTTGCCTTAGCACTAATCCATGGTGTTAAATCCCTTTTACAGTTAAAAGTAGCCTTATCCTCACATATGGCTAGGATCACAGTAATCAACACAGCCGATTATGCAGATGCAAATTAAACTGGTACATATTAATATTTTCAATTATTCTGGTCCAAATAATACAAGTCTGGGGTGAGATTAATGTTTTTTTCAATAATGATTTACAAACACAGCATCTATTGCACGTTGAGTGGTAAGTCATCGTGTTGCAGCATGACTCGTAATCCTATTAGAGATTGGGAAAAACATAAAAAGATCTCATTAAGATTTAAATTGTTGCAGGATCATCAATTATACGTTAGCATGGACACCCCAGTACTTTGCATCCCATCATGCAAAGTATCTCTCATAGGCTGTGACCCACTTTGGCAGCAACATGGTGCAAGTACATTTACTTAACTTCACTTCTAAAGTACTGTGATTTTACTTGTGTTCCCAAAATATGAGACTATTTTAACTGCATTCCACTGCCAAGAGTCACCCTGATTTCTTTCCTCCTGGACCTTTACTTCATAGCGGTTAAAGGGATAGTTCGGGTTTTTTTAAGTGGGGTCATATAAAGTACGTATCTATAGTCAGTCTGTTCCCTACCGTAATTGCCGATCAGTGCAGCCTCAGTTTGGAGAAGCAGAGAGCCGCTCCAGCCCAGACGCTCAGCTTTGTACTGCAGTGAATGGAGACCAGATGCAAAGCAAATTTTAACCACCTAAAACAAGGCCCACCTAAAAAATCTAAATCAGTTCAAGTGTGCGTTGTATAGAGAAAATTCACACCGCTTTACATCGCCATCAGACCGCCCGTTCTTTTGGCACTACATTTTCTCAACCGTAGAACCTCCATATCCCTACTCATTAGCGCAACTGGGCCTCGCACTGTTCGCCGCTCGCAGATCACCTGTTTTGAGAGGTTTTATGGTTGAGAAAATGTAGTGCCAAAAGAACGGACGGTCTGACGGTGATGTAAAGCAGTGTGAATTTTCTCTGCTTCTCCAAACTGAGGCTGCGCTGATCGGCAACTACAGTAGAGAACAGAGCGACTATAGACATGTACTTTATATGACCCCACTTCAAAAAAATTTGAACTGTCCCTTTAATGCATTTACAGATAATGGACGCAGGTTTTACATCCAAAATGTACAATATGACATTTTCATGCATTACACTGCCCTGTGTGAGAGAGTATCACTATCAACTTTTTTCTAAACGTTTTAAGAATTGGGGGTGATATAGTTTTATCATCAGTTAATGATAAAACATTTAGTAATGCCTATGCAGTGAACCTTTATATTCAGAATACTTCTCCAATATTAAACCCTGTGCAAAGCAGCCCACAGCGCAGTGCAGTGTCATTGCTAGTTTCAGAGGGACACAGTTGTCATTTTCACGTCCAGCGCCCACGTTGTGTGAATAGTTAATGTACCTTTGCTTTGGGGTGTGTTTCTGTTAAAGTGTGGTGTGGTCAAGCACAGCCTTGAGGCAGCAGAAAGCTACTGCACCATAGACCATCAAAAAGCTGGTCTTAAGTCAAAGGTGCAGTCTGTTTTCTGCTATTTAAAGGGGGCAATATTCAGATAAAAAGATACGCCCATAGAGGCAGGTATACAACATGTTTAAACTGCTTTAATGATTAGAGAGGCTGCTTTCAGTTATTTTAATCGTTTCCATGCACGCAGAAACACTAACAAAAAGTATAAGTGCCCCTTTGAGCGTTGGCCTCCTGGGGATCTGGCAGGGGGAGTCTGAGTCTCTTAGCCAACCTTCAATCCATGAAGCTCTCATCTACTCAAGAGTCAACCAAAACAGAAATTGAGAGGAAGTGACTGGCTTAATACCAGTCAATGAAGAGTCAAGGAGAAGAAACAAAAGACAAAGTATGGCTCACCAGCACCCCTGTCTTCACTGGCGAGCCAGTCTTTTACTGGACAG
Source organism: Lagodon rhomboides (assembly GCA_039737535.1). Taxonomy (NCBI): domain Eukaryota; kingdom Metazoa; phylum Chordata; class Actinopteri; order Spariformes; family Sparidae; genus Lagodon; species Lagodon rhomboides. The sequence goes on from CM077801.1 coordinate 1,913,583, forward strand.
GAAGCCATAAAATATTCCAACTGACCACAATAAACACACCGGCCTTCTTGTGTACATGTTTAGGATGTGTCACATTTTTTAGAGCCCAAATGTCCTCATGAACAGTATAAATTGGTTTACACTTATCATTTCTATAAGCAAGTCCCAAGTGACTCTGCTATCAAAGAAATATAAATGTGACTATAAAGCTTCAGTAAGTGTGACTATAGATTTTTAGTAAATAAACACAAGACTGTTCTGTAAGACCCAGACAGGACTGGGGAACACTTAAGGTGCTTTATCCTGGGGGATTTAAGACTCAATAGTGTGGAAGGTTTATTAAACACATAACTACTTGGAAAACTACCAGTGAGTCTACACAGAGTAGAACATCATTGATGCCCACAATGGGTTAAATGGGGGTTCCAAAAAGGGTGCAGAAGCCAGAAAAAACTTAATGGGTCTAGTTAGCACTTTGATTTTCAAGAGTGTGCCTTTCAAACTCTGTGTGCCCAAAAATTTGTAGTCACCAAACCCAAGCCAAGAAAACCATGATGACATCAGTATAACTGTTATGACTCTCTCTGTGAGGAGTAAAATGATGTCCACATGTAAACTTGGTGGAAAGCCCCTTCAACCAAAATACAACAAAATAATCAATTGGGCCCTTAACCAAACTTTTATTTTTTTTCTCACGGCCTCCCAGTGAGTTCATACGGTCTTCCCTTGACACTGTAGTTAAAAATGTCAGTTTAGATGTCTCTTAAGTTTAAAACTGAAGATTGAAATGCCCTCACTAGTTTAAATGTACTTTGTTGTTGATACCCTTGAAATATAAAAGGGTTCCCCGTAGAATCGTTTATGTGGGTTCTAGATGAAGCCCTTGAAATATAGTAGGGTTTTCCTGGGTTGGTTTTGATTAGTAATCATTAAATGGTGAAAAGGTTATGGATAGAACCCCAGAGAGATATCTGGGTGGATCCAATACACTATAGAAAGGTTCTCTGTAGAATCTCTTTGGAGCCTTCACAGATGGTTCCCAGTAGAACCTCCTGAAAGTGTTCCATTGTGGGTTCCAAAAAGGGTACACAAGCCAAAGAAAATGTGGGTCCCGTAAGCACTTCTTGAAAATAAGACAACAGTCAGTGCCACCGTACCAGGTACAGGAGTTGTATTGTCCATGTGTCCACCTAAAACCAACTTTAATACCATGAAACAATTTGATCCAATCAATGACAAAAACCTCCAAGAGATAATACAACATTTGAAATCTTCCCCTATCTGCCTTGATATTTTACCAGCAGGGTTCTTCAAAAAAGTTTCAGACTGCATGACTCCAGATCTGCTACAGATTTTCAACATGTCGCTTCTCTCAGGCGTCGTCCCCCAAGCCATGAAAACTGCATTGACATTAAACCACTTCTGAAGAATGAATAATTATAGGACCATATCAAACCTCCCAATTTTACAAAAAATAAATGAAAAAGCTGTTTTTCAACAGCTGAACAATTACTTGATAATAAATGACTGTTTTGATGTTTTCCAATCAGGATTTCAACCATATCACCGCACTGAGACCGCTCTAGTGAAGGTCCTCAATGACATTTATTTAAACAGTGGCAACAGGACTCTCTGGTAAAGCACTATATTCGAGTACCCCAGGGCTCCATTCTAGGGCCGCTACTATTCAACATTTACATACTTCCTGTAGTTCAAATAATGGAAAACAACAAAACATGTTAACATAGTTATGCAGATGACACACTAATTTACATAGCCATATCACCAGGCGATTATAATCCCATACAAACACTGAGTAGATGCATTGAACAAATCAACGATTGGATGTTTCAGAGTTTTCCTCTGTTAAATAAAGATAAGACTGAAATAATTGTTTTTGGAGCTAAGGAAGAACGACTAACAGTCTCTGCTCAGCTTCAATCTGTAATGTTGAAAACTGCAAACCAAGTCAGAAACCTTGGTGTAATCATGGACTCAGTCCTGAATTTCAGCAGCTACACTAAGACAATTACAAAGTCAGCCTACTATCACTTTAAGAATATATCCAGGGTTAAAGGACTAATGTCTTGGCAGGATTTGGAAAAAATTGTCCATGCATTTATCTTCAGCAGACTCGGCTGCTGTAACGGTGTCTTTACAGGACTTTCTAAAAACTCCATCAGACAGCTGCAGCTGACTCAGAACGCTGCTGCTCAAGTCCAGATCACATCAGTCCAGTTCTCAGATCTTTACACCGGCTTCCTGTCTGTCAAAGAATAGATATCAAAATCCTGCTGTTAGTTTATAAAGCACTGAATGGTTTCAGGTAGGCCTGCACGATTAATCGTATTTTCATCGTCATCGCGATGTGAACGTGCGCGATAAACCCATCGCAAAAGCTGGTCTGAAGTGTAAGTTTTGTTTACATCCGCCATGCTTTCACACTCAGCATGCTGACATTTGGCCAATCAGATGCGGCCCTTGACACATGGGCAATGCATGCACACCGTTTAGCCAATCAGATGACGCTCACGTTCCTGCATGAAAATTAGGCTAGTAGCCAGAGTAAACAGGATGTCGGAGTCAGGAGAGCAGACCGTTGAAAGTGCCGACGAAACGCTTGTGGCAAAAAGAAATAGCAGCTCCGCGGTTTGGAGATACTTTGGACTTAAGCCAGAAGACAATTTACAGACCCAGGTACTGTGCAGGACCTGCAGAACAACTGTAGCAACGTCCAGAGGTAACACCACCAACCTCCGTCACCACCTGCTGCACCACCACAAAGAGCTGCACGAGCAATTTAAGGCCAGTCAGTCTAGAGGGCAAACGTCGAGCAGCAGTCAAGTAACACGACCATCACTGCAGCAACAGTAACATGTGTAAATTAATGTTATAAGTATTTATACGTAAGTTATGTATTTTTTTATTTAATTGTCATCAGCTATTAAGTGTTTAAGAGTACCTCAAAGCAGGGAATCTATTAATGCAGAAAAATCTGAAAGACACAGGAACTGTATGCAAACTTAAATATTTTCTTATTTATCGCAAGTCATATCGTCATGGCAATATTGAAGCGTGTCATCGCACATCGCACAGTTTGCTCATATCGTGCAGGCCTAGTTTCAGGCTAAAATACATTTCTGATCTGCTGCCACGTTCTGATCCATCCAGACCTCTGAGGTCGTCAGGTCCAGGTCTGCTTTCAGTCCCTAGAGTCAGAACTAAACATGGAGAAGCAGCGTTCAGTTATTATGAACCACACATCTGGAACAAACTCCCTGAAAACTGCAGGTCTGCTCCAACTCTCACCTCTTTTAAATCAAGACTGAGCACCTTTCTGTTTGCCACAGCCTTTCACTGAAGCAGTTTTAAGGCTTTGACCTGCACTGTGACTTAGTCTAGTCTCTTTTAAACCTTTTCTATTTTAGAATTCCTATTTCTTAACTTGTTTTAATATTTTGTTTGTTAATGTCTTCCTACTTGTTTTTAATGTATTTTTAATGCAAATTTTTTATGTCTTTAAATGTAATTGTATGCCCCTGTAAAGCACTTTGAGTTGCCTTGTGTGTGAATTGTGCTATACAAATAAACATGCCTTGCGTTGCCTTTTTTTCAGGAGTAGTGTTAAGTAACTAATGGTGAAAACCCAATATTTCCTGATTTGGCTGCTTCATATTATAAGCTTTTGAATAACTATACACCAAGGAACTATTGTGGAGAATTTGTAGGTAATTTAATATGTTTATTATACAATTGGTAGAGCAGTTATTCTTGAATATTACTGCAGGGAGGAACAATACATACATTTGCTCCTTTGACCCGTACACAAGACCTTCACCAGGTAGTCCTGTAAGGGAAATGCAAATCCCTGCAACACTGGGCTGACATGGCGACTCAAACCAAGATAAGCCCAGTGAGCACATGTGTATGGAAAAGTCCCACAGTCATATTAATATTTCCATCTGCATGACTTTTTCAGAGTTTGAGAAATAACCTCTCAAGCTCAGAGAATCTTTTAAACTTGTTGCATCATCATAAAAAGGCTGCTTGTCTAAAGAGTCAACATTTTGGAGAAAGGGGTTTTCCTCTGACACATAACTGCCAAACTTATATCTGAGCATTATATGATGCAGCCTGTTGTTGACCCTTTGAACTGTCAACGCTGTGTTAGTTTTTAGACCTGTATACTGTGTCTGTGCACATGTATAGGACCTTGCTCTTCTGTTTGCTCCCACATGGCAATTAAAACTGTTTCCCAACTGTGAATGAAGGAGGGACAGAAACTGACAAACACTGGGAAGGAAAACAGGAGAATGAAAAACAAGAGGAGGGGAAGAAAAACAAGCAGAGAGATGAAGGCAGAGATTTTTCTTCCAAGTTTGACTGGAGGCAATACAGCAAGCCATAATTAATTACCACAGACAGGTACGTATTAAAAACAATATTCCATCTTACCGAAGCCTTGGAGGTCTTTGCACCAATAAAGGGAGGTATTCATCAGATGAGGCCCTGTCCAAGTAAAGCTTCATGAAAGGGGACGCCATGGATAATTTATATCAAAATGCCTGCATAAACTGGGAGGCCGTAAAAAGTCCCAATTAGCCATCTGCGATTGTCTGGAGGAGGTTTGATGTATGGGCCTATCAATACAGCACAACTGCAGCCTGGGCTGTAATATCAAACTGTAATTCAGGATGCACATGGCAAATAAGCACCCATTGACTCTGTGGGTGAGTTTACAGACCGAGATCTATTTAACATAGGCACAGCCAAGGAAGAACACTGGACTTAAAGATGACATAAAATAATCTTTATTTTTCGACATATATTATACAATGTACGTGGTGAAAATAGAACCGTATTTAACCGATTCTGAAAGAGAAGTGTGCAGCCATCGTACAGTGTCAAAGCCAGTGCCTTGGTCAAGGGCACTGACTGTAAAATCAACCTCATGTGCATGTTTTGATGGTGCCCAAACTCCTCTCAGAAAGCCCTGCCTCAGCCAGAGTTCAAACCCAAGACCTTCTTGCTGTGAGGCAAGTGCTTACCACTGTGCTACCACACTGCCTAGGAATACGGTCTGTGTTCATCTGCTTTAAAATTCAACATGGATGCTTGGGGCTAATATTATCTTGTTAGTAACTGGTTTATAGTTCAAATGAATACACTTAGAGGAAAAACATTCAGCAGTTGCATTGTTCTGCTTCTATGTGGAGGAGAATGACAAGGTTTATGATATAGCTCTAATATGCTGAACTATCTTCAACATAAAGATAAAGAAAAAACCATCAGGTTACAGTGTGTAGAACCTGGGATGTCTGGTGTGTGTCTAGACAGGTACAGTGCAGCATTATTGTGTGTTGAGTGCATTATGGAAAGGCAGGGAGAGAAGGGCAGGTTGAGATGGGCAGACCAAGGTTGTTGAGGGGGAGACAGGAGGAGATGTGAGCAGAAGGAAGAAGAATGACAGCATCGATGTAAAAGGAGAAAGTCAGGGAGAAAGGGCCTGCAGTGGATTGAAGAAGTGATGACAGGAGGAGGAGCAGGGGGGAAAGGAGACGCTCCTGGAACAAATGTGATGAGTACAACCAACAGATAATGTCTTCACATGTTCTCACTCCAACATGAACAAACCATATCGTGCTCGTTTTCAGGTTAACACTTATATTTGGGAGTTTAATCCTGTCAAGCAAGAATGAATAAATAAAAAAGTAGTATTTCCTAAATGTTTGTGAAAGATGAACTGAAAAAAAAAAAAAAAATATTTGGGAATATTGATAATAAAACAGACAACTATAAAGAACAGCAACTAAAAGTAATAGATGTTGGTAGCAATTTGTTTAGATAAAATCTGAAGACTGGAGTAGGATTATTTTTAAAATTATTTCATAACTCTAAATAAGACATTGAAAATAAGATAGAATCTAACTAGGCAGAATATAACTATTGGTGCATAATGCGCATACAGTTTTTTCAGTCAAAGAAAAAAGTATTTCTGACAGCTTATTTAGTTGAAAAATATTTAGTAATATATGTTACAGATCTGGAAATGTAATGGAAAGTAAGTTGTAATTACCAAATAACATATTTAATCATTTAATAATGTAACATTTTATTTTCCAATAAGCACTTATAATAATAATAAATTACTCCAATATGTCTTTAAATGAGTTTATATTCTCACTCCTATGCTGACGGAAAGTCTGGTTTTAGTAGTTTTATAGTCCGCAAAACATTTGTAGAGTTTTGCAAGAAAACAGCATTCGATGCATTATCCTAGACAACTCAAATAGCTGGGGTCCTAAACAAAGGAAAAAAAACAACAGAGCAAAAGCATAAAATGTGCAAATGCAAATTGGTTTGAAAAGACGTTATTTACACTGTCAAAGCACAGTCACGCTTGTGCACCCACATCGGACGGGGTGGGCGGCATTATTGGTGAACCGAACCATTGTGAACGGAAAAGCCAGCTTCGCGTATCGAGGGCGTGTCGATCGGACGGTCAGTTAACTACACAGGTCCTTCACTCAACTTAATACAGAGAAATGTCCCACAAAGCGACGTTACAGGACCAAACAAAAGTAACGTAGTAACTGTAACTGTCTTTGGCAACTTATATGAGGAAAAAAATACCGCAGATATACGTGGAGAAGCGTCAGTCCTTCTGCCTGTCCTCCTGTCTGTCCTCCCACCTGTCCTACTGACTCTTCATCACATTTCAAAACAAAACAGCATCTGTCACCAGCAAAAAACTTTAACTCACCGAGTGCTTGTGATGAAAATAATTCACCGCAACAGTCAGACCTCCAGCACGAGGCTTCAGTGAACTTTCCCCTGGAAAACAGCCTCCAGCCATAGCATGAGCTATAGCTGCCCACAAACTGTTGGATTGTTGAATTGTTGTTTTTGAATTACTTGCTGCCAGAGCGGTAGGAGTGATGGATTTTTCCTTTCGAACTGAACTTGAAAACTGAGCTGAGACTGAAAACAGAATTTAAAGTGAATTTGAACGAGATTTATTGTGTTATATATTTTTATACTGTATTTAACTTTTATAACATTCACTTCTGTTATTTAACATAAAGGAACCATCCAACTCGGATGCACTAATCTTAACTTAGGTGAAAGAACCCAAAGCAAAAAAAAGGGAAAAAGAAGGAAAGTGAGTTACTTACCTTTTGATATCTGCAGGTTTATCATTCTTTTTAAATCTTCTTTTTTAAAAGGTTGTTATATTGTCTATGTTATCTGTGTCTACCCCCAGGAAAAATGCCTGCTTTTGTGTCTAAACTGCATCTCCTGTCCTGATTTAAACTGGTTTTATTCTGTTACCACACTACATTTGAGCCTAGACCAGGTCCAGTAGCGTAAATAGGACTATATCTGTGTAAGTGCTACAAATTGGCGAGCCAGCCAGGATTGCCCAAAACAGGTGTTAGACTAGTAACAAGAGACCAGAGAATTATTTACTGATCCATAATGGAGGTAATTCAGACATCCGGTGTTAACATTCCAAACTCACTCCTAGTTTGTGGCCTAACAGACACACAAACACATGAAGAGCCCTATGACTTTCTAAAACAATATGGCTCTATTCAGAGAAAAATCCCAGTAGACCCATACCAGTCTAACCTAGGCCTGCCGATTATTGTGGAATATACATATGGCACTGCTGTGCAGTCACTCTCATCCTTCACTGCCATACAAGCTTGTCAGCAACACTCAGATTAATGTCACTTACCATATTAAAGCCTTGGCAAGTGTTTATACACCTGCATTCAGCCAGTCAGCTACAGTAACATATCTCACAGAGCTAAAAGAGATAGCAAAACTGAGTGCCAAACATCTGAAGGAGGAAAATCATTCCTTTGAGGACAACAATGTAAAGATCTTGTCCAAAGAAGACAGATGGTTTGAAAGAGGAGTAAAATAATCCATCTATGTCAAACTGGAACAATCATCTTTGAACAGAGGAGGTGGACTAAGACATTACTGATCACCCACCTACAATGCAGTACTGAGTTCCCTCCCCAGACAGCTTAACAACCATTCACACCTGGGCTCACCTAGTCTTAGCAACCCACATGAAGGCCAGTTGGGTCAAAAGCCCACAAGTGACCCTCACGACTCTGAAACTCAGAGCTCACACGTATTCTTAAGGACTCTGTAAGGACACTCCCAAACAGAGTTTAAATGCCTGCAACTCTCCTCCAGTTAGTGAGAACTGAAGAAGCCTCTTGCGCGAGAGGTGAAACATCTTCAAGAAACGGAAACAAGTCCAGTTGACTACGATACAGCATTTAGAGTTACCATGACCTGGATGACAGAGAAACCTTAATCAACATGAGTGGCAAAGACTTTGCAGATGTTCTGCGAGGAGAGCTCTCTCGCATAAGTGACCCAAGAAGACTCAGAGAGCCCAGAGGAAGATTCAGAAACACACATGAATGATACTCAAGAACATGTTCTTGAGGTAGCACAGGTCAGGCCTCAGCCTAGTTCCCCTCCCCTACAACATGTTCCTATGCTTGAAATTGTCTATATTATATGTGTCTACCCCCAGTGGAATGCCAGCTTTAGTGTCTAAACTACATGGTCTTGGTCTGATTTATTCTGGTTTTATGCTGTTACCCCACTCCATTTGGGCATACAACTGGTCCAGTAGCGTAAATCAGGGTTGTATCTGTGATACAAGTGCTACAGAGCATGAGCTAACGTTAGCAATGTTAACATTTCCAACTAATTTCTCCACAACTTCTGCAAGTCAGTAAATCCAAGTCAATGTTTAATCATTTACATTTTCACCATTTTCTATAATTTAATAAAGAAATCTCTAGTTTTCTGAAATGTTTTTTTTTTTTTTTGATTAAATTAAAATGTCATGATCATCTGAAGTTAGCAAAAAAACAGTTGGAATTTTCTTAGAAAAATATTAAAGAAACCAATAATGAATATAAACAAAACAAATATTCCAAAAACCACAATGTGAAAATATATATTTTTTTAATATATTGCAGAGTTTGACATCATGTTAACATGTTGGTGTTATGTGTTATCACTATTTACTACAAATGTGTACGGTGAATATCACTCCTTACAAATTTTAAGAGAATACCATGAAACTTTTTTGTATGTATTTTTTTTAGTGGTATGTGAACTTTACTGGACTTTAATTTAAAGCCTCTTCATGTTTCAGAGTCCAAAGGGATGTTGTCAAGAACGCTCTCTCTTGTAGTTTGAACATTTGAATAGGTTTAAGTTTTGAACACAGACTTTGCCTCACTTTTTCTCACACAGAAAAGAACACCACACTTGTCCCACTGTTACAAAATATTTATGTGTTAGTCTACTCAACAGTGTTTTAGCCTCATGTTTGGCTGCGCTGTGTAGAAAAAGAGGAGACCACAGTCCAGCATTTAACTTATTTCGATGTGCTTCGAGTACACGGCCAGCTGAGTTGAAAGCACACTCATTGGATGTGCTTGTTGCTGGAATGCACAGCACCGCTTGAGCCAGCATGGAGAGGAGAGGGTATGTGTAATGGGGATCTTTCCAAAAGACACAGACATCTTCCTGGCACTCGTCGACAGAGAAGTGACTTGGCAGGTCACGCTGATTTGTCACTCATTGCCCAACCGCCCACACCTGTGGTTATTTTCTCAAAAGTTAACCCAAATCCGCCCAATCCAGGGGGCAGTGTGTCCTGTGGGTTATGGATCAACCCACCCATCACTAGAAGATGTCAAACTTCTCAAGTTTTAAATATTTTCTAAACACAAGCAGTTGTACAAGAAATGTACAGTTTCCAGGAATGTGGTAAAAGATCGGGTTAACATATTTGACCACACATTTGAGGTTAGCTGTCAGGACCTGAAAGTTTTATGTAATTGCTGCCACTGACACATTTTGGTCAGTACCAGTGAAGCATTGAGGCTCTGTAACTAGCCCGTTAGACTATGCGCTTTTACTTCTGATGTTACTGAACAAATGTTTTCCTACCATATATATTTAGAGATTATTTTTACCAATCACTTTTTTACAGACATACATTTGATAAGTAAGTGGTTTCAAAGGAATAGACAAAAAAGACATGGGTAGGAGGAGGAAACAGTAGTTTAGAGGAGAGAAAGAGTCACCTTCGAAGGAGAGTGAGGAGAGGGGAGGATAGCAAATGGAAGAATTGGCTTACAGACTTAAGTGGTTCTTATTCCTCCAATTACTAGGAAAAAAGGTAGAGAGAGAAACACAGACTGAGAGAGAGAGTAGGGAGAAGGAACAGCATTCCAGAGGTATTTGCTTCAGGCAGCTCGGCCTGTGAGTCAGCAGAAAAAACAAAGGGCCAAAAACACACTGTCACTTGACCTGCACACACAGACCCACACAGACCCTGCCACACATCACACATACCATAAACATACACTGATCTGTGAACACCCCAGTGCAAATATTGTGTTCGCACACACACACACACACACTTGTACACATACTGAAGCAGTTGTCCATACAGTCCCAGGTTAATTTCGTGGCAGCTCCCCCTCATCATCATCACACAGATGGCCATGGGAGAACTTAATTCTTCCTCTATTGACTCAGTTTGCTTTGCCAGTTCCTGCTGTAATGACTGATCCATCACCAACCCTTCTGGAGGCTCAGGGTGAGCGAGGTTCACACTCTATGATAGAGAGAGAGGGAAAAACAGAGTGTGTGCGCAGGAGAGAGAGAGCGAGAGAGAGAGAGAGAGAGAGAGAGAGAGACATGGGGAGAGGAAGAGAAAGTGGAAGACTAAGAGGGTTGATGGCTTTCAATGCATTGTAAGTTTGTAGCAGTGCACACATCCAAAAACCACTCAACACTCGAGTCAGAAACACAAAAACAGAGTCTGCACACTGGATAGAACACTTCTCACCTCCACATGTGACGTTTCAGGCCCAAGCCCTTCTTCAGACATCAGACAAAGTGCAGAGAAACACAAATCCCTGCCCAAATATTCCCAGGCTATATGTCGTATGTGTATTTCACACTGTTATATTTTGCATATCATCATATTTAAAAAAAAAAATCAGATATGATGTAATAGAATTTCTTGCATTTAATATACTGTATGATCAACAATATTTTCTGTATTTTCCACATCTGCACATACATTTTATCCAAGGTTTACATTTTCAGATATCCTGTTATTTAGCATTTTTTTTTCAACAATAAAAGATTAACTGATTTTAAATATTTATACTAACAACTGATTTAAAGGCAGTGTGCTCAAAGTGCAGCTAAATAAAATTAAACAGTCATGCCTAGAAAGTGATAATTATACATATTTAATGAGGTAGCATGATTGGGTATGTTCATTTACTATTTATACCAAAATACCATTTTATTTTAGTGATCTAGCCTAATGTAAACTAGTTCATCATTCAAGTGATAAAGATTGTAGATCACATAGTACTGAAAGCTCTCGAAAAAAACAAGTGGACCTTGTTAAGATCATTTGGTCAAACTTATCAGACTCATTCTAATCTAATCATATGCCGTGTAATCACAAAGCCATGAGCAACAAGCCTATATAAGATTATTAATTGGTGTGGACAATAACTACATGCATTAGTTGTAGTCTGATAGCTGATTTCCGAGTCTCATTCTCAGGGCAATGCTCTCAAAGTCTCATAAAAGTTGGTGACCCCTGGCCTCGTTTAATTTCACGGAAGCAGACAGAAGCCACATCAAGCTGCACAGAGCAGCCAGGCAGTAAGTCAGACACAGGAATGGCATTAAGCATCCGGTCGATTTCTAAAACAAAAGTACAGACACAACAAACAGACAACAAGAACAGACCATTTACTTATTTACCCTAATCAGAGCACAAAAATTAAGGGAAAATTACAAATTAACAAATTAAACACAATCTGAGCAAGTCAACGGGCAGGACACTCCGCTTCTGAAAGCGGAGGACGTCACTGACACCTGCCCAGTGGAATCAAGGCTATAGACTACCCTTAAAGACCCTGCCAAAAGGAATTGGATCAACCAATCAGCTCAGGCATGCACAACGTGTCGATAAGAGGTGCACTGGCTTTTCTGCGAGCTTCTGCAACAAAGGGTCAAACTTTTAACAGTGGTTTCCAACTTCAACTCCCTTGTCAACTGGTGCGTATCTATGAGTTGTGACGAGTTCAATCACAATGATTTTTCCATTTCAAGTTGAGTTTTTGATAAAAAAAAAAATTGGTAATAGTTTACAATATTTTTAAAGAAAAATGGTGAGATACGAATAAAGTTTTGAAAAAAAAATGTCTTACTTCTGTTATCACCTCACAAACCCCTTAGCTTAAATCTTGACCCAGGTTGAAAACAACTGACCTGTAACACGTCTTCTCTCTTAACACTTTGTCCACATTGACTGCTGGTTTAGTGTGTGGCGGCTGTGTTGCTTAGCTGCTGTGGTTTGACTGTAATAATTATCAATAAATATGGTGACATGATTTTCCTTTACCCAGCTGAAAGAGCGAGGGGGAAAGAGAGGGAGGGAGAGAAAGTTCTGCACAGGGAAAAAAACTGCCCTTCACCTGTCGTGTGTATTCTCTTTATGTGTGTTACATATTCTACAGATACAGACAATAAAACTGCAGCAAAACACTGGTATGACGTTGATATGACTGTCTACAGGTTGTCTTCAGGTCTGTTTTTGCAGAGAACCGCCTGTCTGTCGCAGTAAAAATAGACAAATAAACTAATCTCTAGATGATGCCCCGCTGCAGACTCTCTCGACATGTGCGTCAGACACGCTACTCACAGCGGCAGAGTAGCTGCTCTAACCTGCTAACATGGACGCCAGAATGCAGTACGAGACATTACGCCATGCACACACACTGCCCCCGCAGCCAGCGAGGCCAGCCTGTTAACCTACAGATATGTTTGTATGTTATTTAGTTGAGCCATAATTCCAGCCTGACAGACATCAAACACATGATCTGTGTTTCCCTGACTAGTGATGTAGTAGTTAGTCTTGACGTAAAGATGATCTGCGCCCTGAAATGAAAGTAAAAATCTGACACGAGTAGTGCTGAAAATATTGTGCGGGAGGAGGAAAAGGGTTAACCAGCTGCCAGGGAGGCCTGTCGTGCTGCTTAACTCTCTTAACTCTGACAAGTTAGGACTTCTCAAGCCAATTTTTCCAATATTATGGACGCTCTATAACAGTTGGCCATTTCCATTTTTCCTTACAGACTTCCCTCTCCCGTCCTCCGTCACTTCTTTTCTTTCTCTTTTCCTTAAAGATGCCTGCAAGATGAAAGGCTGCAGCCCTCGCCCTTGCCTTATCACTGTCTTTAGAGCTTGCAAAAACTTGGCGGCACCTCAGCTTTTTAGATAGAGAGAGGAGAAAGAGAGAAGAGAAATAGCGTTGGGGATTATAGTTCTGAGGACAAACCTGGCTATTCACACTTGGCATTAGCAAGACAGCCCGGGTACAAGAAGGATATTTTTTATTCCCTTCAATTTAACTTTAATTACTCAAATCTCAGCGAGGGCACACAAGAAAAGCCCAGGCATTTGTGTCTGGGAGATTAGTAGACTGCCCTGCCAAGTCCTCGCCGGCGCTGCATCGTTAGATAGAATTCAAATTCAAATCCAGGCTAAAGACAGTGCAGCTGTCACCCCCCTGGCCTGAAAACCCCCTGGATCAGGAACGAGCTGTCCTCCCTCCTCCCTGCTTTCCCCAGGAGAAACCTAATCCTGCCTCCCTCTCTTTCCATCGTTCTGTCTCTCTCTCTGATGAATGTGACAGCTAAAATAAAGCCATTAAAACCTCTCTGAAATAATTAGTAATTAAAAATGAAAAAAGTAGGTTGTTTCATATTTTTGGGCATCTTTCCTGAGGCTGGGAGTGAAGGCTGGCATTTGTATCTGTCAGAGGTAATGTGTCGTTTACCACCCTTATGTCTTTGAGGACATATCAGGTTAAAGAAACACTTCCGCTCTTACACCTCCTCCCAGCTCTCAGGGAAAACTTGCTGGGCTTTTGTCTCCTCTGGTAGTTTGATGACATGCCTAAATTCAGCTTCTTGGTGACGTGTGATAGCGGAAGTTCATTGGGGGCTTCTTTAATCTTGTCAGCGAAGGACTCAACGGGAGAGCGTCTCACACAACGCTGAAATCCCAACTAGTTGTTCGCCTTTCACCCGCAATTGACTTTGCGAACACCTGCAATGTCTTCGATAAGTAGCTCGTCTTATCTCCTTTGGAAGAGCAGACCCCTTTATCGCGGGTTCGGGGGCAGATACCCCCGTCGTGCCGCGAGGCGCAAATGATAATCCATGCTGCCACACCGCTGAAATCCTAGTAAAGTGATCCTAAATTGACAAAACCCTTGAATCCTCTGGACTAGGTTAAGCCTCATCTATTAGTGCTACAGTAGCTTGGGATAAAGGTTCGTCAGCCTTGTGCCACTCCTGAGAACGTCATCAGCAGTGCCGTCCTTTCGGTTATCTTCCTCTTTTAATCCCCACAGACACAGCAACGCAAGAGGGGCAAAGAGTTCACCATCCCTCTCTCTTGAAAGTCTTAAGGTAATTTCTTATAAAGTCTCGTGGTTGGGTCTGTGAAAACACTGCATTGACCCATAATATCACAGCAAACAGCATTGAGCTTGTATGCAGAGTGGCAAAGTGCTGCAACTGGTGATTTCACTGGCCCTGAGTCAATGAGTGCAGTAATTGATTGGCGTGATGGAATTAAGGGGAGACTTGCCGTGCTGAAGGGAGAGCTGGCACAGGTCTGATACATTAAATATCTAGCATGGCTTAGCCAGTTAGGCATCTGATTATGTTTTTGAACGACTCGAACCTGATTAAAAATCATGTAGCCCAGATGAAGGGCCCGCGAGGCCCCCAAAGGCATCCACACAGATGCCGGTAAGGGGAGTCACAGTGAGTAACAGCAACTCTGGATGAAGTCATGGCACAACAGTCTAATTACGGGGGCTGGTTTCATCCAACAGTAAAATGTTGTGGGCCGGATGCCTATCTTGCGGAGGTGCACTCTCTCCAGCATGAACTCTTATGAAATTATGGCAAATAAAGCTGTTGAAAAACAGAGGGAGGGCGAGGAGAAAAAGTCTACACCACTTGCAGGAGTTTACTTGCTGCCTTCCTTCCACTAAGTTCTAACAAGCCGCAAGAGCCAAGTTAATATCCACCCTCCTACATCCTTCCATTACTTCTTTCCCATCATCCCTCCATCATCATCTGCTCTGGCCTAGGGGAGGGGATAGTGATTAATATCTTCCTAACTTGTTACCTAATTTATTATGGAATAGCTGTTAATTTGATTTGATATTATTTTAATAAAATTCTGTAATATATTAGATTGTTTCAGGCCATCAAAATAATTTTCCAATTATTATGGTTACTCAAGCAAGTCCAGCTTTCCCCCCCTTTGTGGCAAACGACAGTTGGTCTGACTGTGAATACATTAGCTGCTACAACTCTGCCAATTGACTAAAATATACATGTATGCATGATTACACCCCAAATGTTATTAGTGCTATAGATCCACACAGGTGCCATAGATCGGACTGTGACTGGTCCGGCTAGGTGTCATCAGTGTGTTTGATTGTAAGGAGGAATGGATGAAATAAATCCTGACAGATCTGATGTCTTTCTGTGCTAATGGCCACACACGAGAGTTTTGGCTCTCCGTTAATTAGTAACACGCTTCAGCAACCCTGCCCTTTCTGAGGTATCAAGGCACAGTGGGCTTCAGCTCAGAGGGACGTGATCTAAGCCACCCCCCTCCCCATACACATGCACACCTCGCTGCCCCCCGCTGGCCTTTGAACGCTATCGGAGCAATGTGGATGCACTGTCATGAAGGCCCTGCCTACAAATTTAGGGTAAGGGTTTTAAAGGGAAACAACGCCAAATCAATCACAGCATGATGGTCTGCAGTTCGCAAACTTTTCATTTTCAGCACCTGTGGCTCCCTTTGTCCCTCCAAGGACTCAAACTATGTCCTTATTTCAACCTTTGGTTTTTCCCTTAACTGGTTCCTCTGGTTAAAAAGAGGTTGTGTACATCCTGCTTTTAAGGTTAGGGTATTTCCATTTTTAATATGCTAATATTATAGAAGATGTCTAATCTGGTGGACCAGAGCTTTGGATCAGTTTCCCCCTTGTCATTGTATAAGTCTGATAGGTGTGCGAAGAAGAACACGTTTGATTTATACGACAGGCCTGTCTTCATTCACATTGAGCAGTCCATCACATTTAAGAGAGAAGCCTTTTGTATACTCTATTCAGTATGTCAAAGATTGTGTGTACTGTGCATTTGACAATACATGTAACACTTGTCTATGTCTTATAACCCTATCCAGCTGTTGTTGCTGCCTGCAAACCTTTCACAATAAAAGCCCTGTTCAGAAATGAAGGGTTTTTGTCCACTGAAACATTACATTATTAGAATCAGGAGAGCCTTAAAGGAACTCTGGGGATATTCAAGGAATCTTGCTCACCTGTGAAAAGAATCTCTCCCTTTCACACACACACCCTTACCTTGCCTTACTTTCTGACTGTAACTTCCTGGCTTGTCTTCTGTCTCGTACTGTCTCTTTTCTGTCCATCTCCAGTCTCCTTCTTCTTGTCTCTTTCTGCCAGTGTCCCCTTCAGTCTTGTCTGTCTCCTCCTCCTTGTCCCCTTTCTTTATTTTGCCTTTCGGCTCTCTCCTTGCATCCTTTTGTATCTCCTCTGTTATCTCTCTTCTCTTTGGATCCCTCTTTGTTTCTGTTCTCTTCTTTATACTACAGCCAAGAGATGAACCACACAAAAGTTCAAAGTGTCCAAAAACATTCAATTTTGGTTAATCGTACAGCCGTGTATGTTATATTACAGGGTAATCTATACAATCAGTTTTTCTAACCATCAGTTCCTATGTGTGCCTTTAACACATTAACGGTCAGTCTCTCTTTTACACACATACACACACCAAAATTAATTCATTATTTATTGGATCAGAGTGCAAGAACACACTTCATGTGGCATAGCTGATAATCATATCATTTGTTTAATTTGTACGTGGACTGTCATGTTTAAGATCAGAAAAAAACATCTAATGTCTTTGTTCGTCTTTTCTGCGCCGAAAACCTCTCAGACATTCAGCAGTGAACGGCATTTTAAAGCCTTAATCTGAATTCAGTTACTCCGATATTTGTGTCTGTCTTAGTTTTTCACATGCAGATTGGCTGTTAGCCAGCATGAAGCCAGACATGGTTTCTGCTATAAACTTACATAATGGTAAACTGATAGCTGCATTCTGTGAAGCTAAAGTGCGTGTTGGGTTAGGGTTTAGAGTCATTTGGCCTGCCCTCGTAACATTTTAATTAATTTATTTATTTATTGATATATTTTGGTCTGTCCTACAGTCCAGAGGTCCCAACACCTTTCTTTGCAACTGATGGAAAACCCTTTTTGGAGGCGTGGTGTCCATCTGAACTACACAGATGTCCTCAGACATCCCCATGGCACCGAGGACCTTGATGACTTTATTTAGTTTTTAACATTCAGCACCAAAATAGGGTCAGAAACACTTTTACATGTCAAATGCACCTGAAGAAAAGATCTCCATCACTGTCTTCAAGACGGCAAGATGGCATCCAGACTCACATTTGTGTTGACCTGTACAGTCTCTATTGAACTGAAGTTTTTCTATATCTATACTTTCCTATATTCATCACATTTAAGTACAATTCCATCTTATGCTCCTTTATCTTATACTCCACTACAATTCAGAAGAAATACTGTACATTTTATCCCACTATTTATTTGATAACTTAGGTTCCTGGTTAGTATCAGCTTAATATTTATATTCAATATTTAGTTTATTTAGTTTAGTATACCATTTAGTCTTACCTTGTGTCTTGTGTTGAATTTTTACAGCCTGTAATTCAACTGTTTGTAAAAATAAAAGGAAAAAATATACAAAGCTGCATATTTTATTCAAATGTGATATTTTAGACATTGTGTGTTTTTGTGAACTACATATTTATCCAAAGTACAATATTATTATTTCATGTTTATGAATGCCTCTTTGTATTATACTGTATATCATTGCTCTTTCTTGATTTGTGTATGATATGTGATTTCTGTTCTGTATTTATAATATTCTGTATATAAAACGTGTTTCATTGTATGCATGTTATTATGCCGTGTTTAAAAAATATGTCTTTGAGAAAACGACTGAGAAAGGTTGCCCAAGTCTCACATTTTTAAACTGTTAGAGGAAGTGATCAGTTTGTATTAACAGTGTTATGCATTATTTTAAACAGGGCATGCAGGGGCAGATCAAACAAGGCCTTGTACTAAAATATGACCAATTTTACTTATCAAACAGATGGAATTAGAAATAAAGGCCTGCCTCTTTACAAGCCTGCTTCATATAAAGCCCTGTTATCTACTGCAGTTGGGGTAAATCGAGGCAACTGGTCACTATGTCAACGAGCAATAGGCTAGATTTTGCTTCAGTGTATCATTATAAAGTAATTGTTGATTGCACAATATACCCATTCATGGTTTAATTTGGTTCCTTATAAACCTCACAATCAGTATCCAATTTAGTCTGCCGTCGGGCATGTGGTCACCTGGGACCGACTAAATGATTGAATATACTTGTTTTTTTCCTGTGTTGTGATTTGTGACTCTGAGGAAAATGGAAACGATCCAGTTGTCTTTGCAACAGTGGCGCTAACAATAAAACCACTTGGAAATGGGGAAAAGTTGGTTTCTTACAAACAGTAAACAAAATCATTATCTTCAAACAATATCAAAATGGCGTCTCTGAAAGATGTTCAATTAGTGTTAGTCTTACTTGCTTTGACAAGATAGCCCCATGAAAATGTTCATTCTCTAAGGCAACTGCCTGTCTTTGACTGTCAGTGGTCAACCAAACAGCCAATGAAAGGTCATGACAACATCTTTTCCATCCTTGCATTCAAAGTCACTCAGGTTTGTGACAGCCTCGTGCTCGTGGGACTGCAATTTTTGCATGAAAATCAGAATTGCTCCCTCACAGGAACGCTTTTTCACTCTTGGATACTGTTCTCTGCGCTTATTTTATTTGCATGCACCTGGTTTTCATGTGCGTGGGCTTTGAGACTAATTAAACGGCATATATACTGATGTCTTGCCAATGTATGCGAACGCTGTTGCCTAGAGAGGTTGTTTTTTTCCCCATACCATGACAATGGAGTTCACTTTTTCCCGCCCTACTTTATATCTCTTATTGCATTCCCATAACCACCCCCTTCTTTCTTCTCCCTTGTCACAGCGTTATCATGATTTATAGAAGAGTACATTTTGTCTTCACTTCCAAGACACTTAAATCAAAGTACCATTACAGTACTTTATCTTGGTTTATTGGAAGCCACTGCATACTCCCCTCCTGGTCAGTTAAATGTATTTAAGTGTATATTTAGATAAAAATAGTCTCCCAGCTGTGGATTTCATTGTTTTTCATGTCAGTGATAAATCTATCTTTTATGATAGTTACTCGCAGGGAGAAGAAAAATGCCGGTTTGGCTGCACTGTTATTTCCTCTGAAGTAAAAAAGACGATGGCAGTCACAGTAAGAAAAACGGACAGACTCAAAAGAATCTGATTACTCTACCTTGCTTTGAAAGTATACTAGCTGCAGCACATTCACCATTGTGGTTTGACATTTAATTAACATGTCAAAACATATTTTGGTGATTTTTTTCCAAGTATTCCTCCCCAGGGTATTTGCCCACAAGCTTAGAATGCTCTCATCAATAACCACCACTTCCTTCTCTTCTGGCACAAGGAGAGGTCACTGGAAAAGTGAAGTCCCACAGACTTGAAGTGCATTATAAAACAAAGCATTTATATTTAAAGTGAGGTGATAACAAGGCATGCTCACGTTGACTCGACGAGCGTTTCAGGACACTGCAAACTCTGCTTTTTCCCTCACTCTCCTCCACATCTAACTCAGCAATCTCAGTGAGTTTCTGCATAGCACTCAGTGGAAGGGAGACAAAAACACACAATACACAGAAAACATGAACACCCACCTTTGTCTAAATCAGGTAACAATACCTTGCTGTCTGTCAGGCGACACAAAAGCCTTTAAGGTGCACCCTGCTGTTTCTCAGATTCCCACAGAAGGCATCTGCATGGGCACTTGACGTCCTATGATTTATGCTATAAGGACACAATATAATAGAACAATGGCCATAGTTCCTCCATGGAATAAAGAGGGCTGCAGTAGAGCCCCTGAATGGTAAGATGGTGTCACTAATTGCAGCTAATATAAATGGAGAGAGGCCAAATTTGATTTCCAGGGTTGGTCATCACTCGCAAATCACAGCAGCCTTAATTAAGGTCCACAGACACCTCACAGTCAAGGACAGGAATATGGGAAGCTAATTTTGAATGGATACATGCTGATCCTTGTTTAAGTCATACTGTTTAGTGTATGATGTAGCAAACAGAAAGTGGATTTAATACCTAGTTGGTGTCTTTTTTATGTTTACAGGGGAAAAAACAACAAATATTCGACGCACATACGCTCACACGAAACACACAGCGGAGCAGGCGTGTTGTTTTCAAATTCAGCGCACTTCTTTGCTCACCATAACTTTGAGTTTAACCTCCATCTGACTTCAACGAACATCTTTTTAACTGCTCTCTACCCAGGCGACCAGGGGCACAGTGTGTGCTTCCTTGCACCCAGTGCATTAAAACCTTCCCTCTTATGTTCTGTGAGATTGAAAGTGTCCAGCGTTTTATTCAAATGACATGCTGCCTCACCAGGTGCCTCTTTTCTCTCTCCTCCATCTCCCCTCCGCCTCCCTCCTTCACATTATTTTTGAAGACAACTGCAGACTAGAGGATAAGAATCCCGGTTGCGGTGGTTGCCGGCACTTCCTCCTCGGCCCTGATTTGAATAAAGAGCTTTGAAATTAAGTGGACAGGCCCCGTCAGAAAAGCAGCGGTGCGCCTTTAAGAAAGCCACCGAGCCCGGGTAAATTATTTTGATTGACGGTACCAGGACATTTTGTGCGAGCTGGCTGATTTAATTGTAAGTGCCAGGGGGCATCTTCAGGGGCCAGGTACTGGCGTACCCATTTGATCTCCTCTAGCCATCTCCCGGTGGTACCGGCTACCCGGGCACAGAGGGCCAGAGGGCAGATGAACAAAGGCAATTCTGTCTGTGAGCCTCTCCCCCCCTTTGCCTCCTCTGAAATATAGAAAAAAAAAGAAAAAAAAAAAAAAAAAACAAAGCTGTGGAATGGGCAGCCAAAAGTGTGAAAATTGATTTCCAAGCTCATTTGATGTTAAGTCTTTAGTGTCAAGAGTGGTATATTCATTGATAAAGAGAAGAGAGGGGGGAAGGGAGAGAGAGTGTAAGGTGGAGATGGTGGAGGAGAAAGAAGGGAAGGAGAGCAAGAGAGTAAAAGCAAAGAGAGCAAGAGCATCTTCTGACAGCCTTTTTATTTCCTGGATGGAGGAGAGGTATGGACTGGGTTTCAAACGGGAAGGAGGATTAGGCAGAGGGGGCTTAATGAGAAAAGGATCCCTAGGCAATGGACAAGCCCTGTCAAAGAAGAAGCCAATACTCAGTCCCAAAAGCCAAGCTGAGCCCCAGCCGGCAAATGCACACAAAAATGTACACACACCTCCAGACCCAACAGTTTTCCTTAAATCCCATCAAGCAAAGCCCAACCTATACTACTATCTCCACCAGCTGTCTGTCTCAAACTTGCTCCCTCTCAGCACAGTAAACCAGCTAGAGAGCCAGTTGTCCTTATCAGCCCCGGTACTCAATATAAACTGAACAAAGTAGTGCGGCTGTAGCACTCAAATCAAGCCTTGTGTCCAGATGCTGACCTCAAACTCAATCTTGTTGAGTCTCAGTGTCTGTCACTGCTGTTAATTACAGATCTACCTCTTTATATATAACACTAGCTAAGCCAATATGTTCTCAAACTGCTGTACATGCTTTTAGCATAGACTGCTAGCTTAATAACACTAAGGTGTTTTTTTGACATCAGCCTAGCCATGATTCAAAGTGTGTATGCTTCAAAGCATCACTTTCAAATAAGATAGCCTTTTTCTAAGGGTCTAACAATATGCTCCTTTTCATTTAATTGTCATTCTTGGCATCCTCATTCAAATGTAAGTTGTTCTCAATTTATGCTTCACAAGAAAATATATACAGCCTGAGGAAAGAAGTTTCTCTGTAGTCTGGAGGTATGGCAGCAGGTATTGTGCAGACTGTGGCTAGGGCTGAATGTTGTCGTTTAGTATACTTTGGTACCCACAAGCCGAGAAGTGAGATGTCTGCACAGAGCCCAGTGATGTTCTGGGAGGTGTTAATATTCTGATGCAGAGCGTTTAATCTACATTTGTATTTTTAGTCCATATTTAGCTATTAAAATACTAGAGTAGAGTACTTTAGAAGGATAAACACAAGCAAGGTATCTTAACAACCTCCCCGACCCAAAAGATGTTCTCATGGAAAAGCATACACTATACATTAACCCTTAATAAAGCCATTACTTCCTGTAGATAAATATCTTGTCAAGGGTGCATTACATTTTGATGCATATAGGTGTCCAGCTTCAATGAATTTGTTTAGATATCCTGGTTATGTGTTAGGGCATGTAAACACCATAACCTGATTTCAGAGACACGCATAAGCCCTCATCCCTGGTATTCAAATGTGCTACTCCACACGATACATGGCACATAAATGCTTTATCCAGGTTTCTGATCAGTGTTAGTCAGGTGTTCAGGTATTTAATTAACTCAAGTAAGTAGTTAGGAAGTAAAACGATGATAAAAAAAGGTGATGAATGATGCAATAATGATCTAGACACGGAAATTAAAGTCAAATTCTAACAATAATAATGTGAAGGATGGGATGAAAGGGAGATGAGAGTGGCTGAGACACTGAAAGAAGACCTAGATGTGATGATGACCTAGAGACCATGATTTCAAGTTTCATTCATAAATCACTTTCCATTGAGGCAGCGACAAACAAGAGCAGTATCAATGTGCACACTACAGGTTAACTACTGCTATCTATCAAAACCAGGTTTACACCATGTTGCATGTAGCATGCATGTAAACATACTCATAAGCTAAGCATTTAGATTTCCAATGTCTCCAAAGTCAGAATCCATTAACAGATTCATTGAATACTACAGGCTCTATCTTATGGCCGGCACAAAGTGGCACACAGCGCAGCTCAAGTATCATTGCCAGTTTCAGCTCAACACAGTTGTCATTCTCAAGTCCTGCACACACGTTGTATAAAAAGCAAATGTACCCATCTATGCCCCCCCAGGGCGTGTTGGTCAGGCGCATTGCTATCTGTAGGCAGCAGAAAGTGAATCTGCCATAGACCAACAGAAAGCTGGTCGAAAGTCAATAGCCCAATTTTTCCTGCAATTTAAAGGGCACATTAATCAGATCAAGGTTCAAGATCAACTTTATTGTTACTTCCACAATAAATAAACTTCCACAAAATACACACAGAAGTGTGAAATATTGTTTTTCCATATCCCTAATACTAGTGCAACAGAAACATATATATAAATATATATATATATATATATATATATATATATATATATATATATATATATATAGATAGATAGATAGATAGATAGATAGATAGATAGATAGATAGATAGAGATAGATATACATATAGATATACATATATATATATATAGATATATGAGGTGGCAATCATGATAGTCGGCGGTCCATAGCTTATGTGCTGATATGGAAGTGACTTGTGCAGTGTTTGGTGTGTGCACATCTGTGCTCTGGGGAGGTTAGCGGTGCTTTGTAATGGGGAGGGCAGGAGGAGTGTTCAGAGTTCTGATGGTCTGGGGGATGAAACTGTTTCTAAGTCTGGTTGTCTTGGCCCGGATGCACTGCAACCATTTCAGATGGTAAGATGCACCTACACCGATGGGTTCACCACACATGTACACTCTGCTTAATGATCAGAAAGACTGCTTTTTCCCCGGCATTTTAAATGTTTCCAGGTGCCCTCTCGCATAAAATAAAGTAGCCTGATCCACGCATCACTACACTTACAGAGGCATCTTTCTATGAGGTATCTGTTTGCAGGTGTATCTACATACTACAGTCTAATCTATGTGCTGATAAAGAGCAGTGAGATTTCCCATTGACATCCTGAAGACATGAGCTTGTTGGAGAGGTTCCAACACTCCAACTGCAGCCACAACCAATAACAAATATGTGTTTGTTTTCCCCTACAAATAAACTACAAATCAGCACACTGAGTTCCGTGTTTCTCACATCCCGCACATCCTGTGATTTTCACTCGCTTACATTCGTCTGACTGCAGCCTAACACCCTCAAATAGCTTGGCTCCCATGCAACCCAACTGACCACCCATGCACAATGTGTGATTGATCTGTTGATAGAAATCAACAGCTCCTTCTACCATGGCAGCAAAGACACATGAAAGAATTGATTGGCCTTTCAAACTTGGAGCACTTCCTGTACTTGAGGGGCTGTCCTGGGTGAGGTGGGGACACATTCATGTTGTAGGAAGCGCTATAATGAAAACTAACACACCCAACAATACCAGGCAAGAAGAATCGAAAAGAAGACAGTGAGCGATCATTTGCAATTTGGATTAATTTTCTGAAACAACCTTTTTGATTCTTTTGATCAGTGGAGAGTAAAATAATATACATCATTGGGTAATGGTCACAAATTAAAATTTTATGACCACTTAAAAGTTAGGAGTCACCAATTTTTTCTAACCCTTTACTTACCATCACAGGTGGGTAAAGTAGCCAAAAACTGTACTCAAGTTAAAGTGCTTACTTAGAAGTTGTTACTTTGCAAAGATAAGTACTCAAGTAGAAGTAAAAGTAGTTATAAAAACAAATCCAGTTGCCTATGGAGCACATGAGTGGGTGACTGAGAATCCTCATCAACACAGTTATGAAAGTAAGTACTTGAGTAAGAATACAAGGGTATTTGTGAAAATACAAATAGAAATACTGTAGTACTCTGTTGTATTACTCCTTAACTGCTTATTACTATGTTGCTTCCTGTAAAGCATTACTTCTCTGCATGTTACCGCCAACACTGGTTGCCAAGCAGTGTAACAGTAATCAGGGCAATCATTATCCATCAGTGTTCACATTGTTTATACTAGCCAGCCCTTATTATAGTTTGACATTAAATTTGTTAATACAAAAATAACTTTCTATTGTGTTCTTCTTCCATCCCTGTCATTCAGAATGACAAGAATTACATCCACCTCCTGGTATTACTAAGATGGAAGCTCTCCACCTTGGACTCACATGTATGTATAGAGACACTGGCTCTCTTTAAAATGATACTATTTATCATGTAAACTACACTATTTTCTCAGGATGGGAACACGTGGATGGGTGCCTGTAAGTATGACATTTTGAGGGAGAGATTTCAGATTTGGATGTTGATTTATGCATTGTCTTTAAAATGAATTCTCTGCAGTGGTGTGCTTAGTAAAGGCTTTGTTTGTATTTGAAATCTCTCCCCTCTCCAACACCATATTCTCTCCCTCGATGAATCCAAGCAGCATTCTACTCCCACTTAATTGACCTCTCCAAACTGGCATGGAGGTGGCATGGAACTTGTAGTTTCTTGACTGTTGCTGTAGCTCGCATGCAGAGTGTTGGAATGAAATTTTGTGTTACTATTGTGGACTTTTGTTTGTCCTTCTCAATGCAAACACAAGCTGGCATCCAGCCTAAGGTGCACTCTCAGAAATAGGGGTACAGTACGAGTCCTTTTTTGTACCCCTAGGTACAATCTACACTAATGTACCCCCTAGGGCTCATTATTGGACCTTAAGGTAACTATTTGTACCCTTTTGAGGGCCCAAAAGGTACATATATGTACCCCAGTGGTAAAAGGTACATATATGTACCTTTTCTTCTACATGCTGGGGTACAATTGTATTAGGCTCTACAAATGGCAGTAGCCTAAATATTAATATGTTTAAATAATTATTTAGTCTTTCTTCAGTAGTAGTTATACTTTTTAAATGTGAAGGTTTCACTGTTTCCTTAAGTATTCAATGAAGATTTTAACTTCTAAGCCATTTTTGAGTAGCCTTGAAATATTTTTTTTTTTTAGCAGATTTGCAGGTATGAAAAATTACTAATCATCCAGTCAATATTGTATGTTATGATATTCACAAACGGCCAACCATGGATGCACAGTAAAATCAGCTACCTACAGCCTGGCAGACAAAGAGCCCGTCCACACCGCAGTATACAGTATGCAAGTTTCCCAGAATGCATTTCGCGGCAACCGGCAGCGGTAGAGCTGCTAAAAGCTGTTTTAATTCTCGCTTTAGCGCTGTTAATACATCACTTTCTTAAGTTTTAATATTTTTTTATGCGAGAAAGTACCTATTTAGATCCTTGGTGATACGTGATACGCCTCTGCCAATAACTGTCACTAGGCAAGTAAACCACTATTGACTCCACCATGCCTCGTCTATACCAAGTTCCAAGTATTTGACACTTATTCTGTGGATAACAGTTTGTATGTCACACTTTGACATAGTATTTAAAGATGTTCAAAACTGACATGTGAAGATATTCTGTCACGAGTGTTATTTTCATGTATGCAGTTTTAAGGTTGGTGGAGAATGGACTTGCCTGCAATGGACAATTTTACATTGTTTAAAGTTAAATGAAATTGAAATGTGAAAATAAAAAATACATTCTGGGTACAAGGGTACAAAATTGCCACCAGAGGTACAAGATTGGTCTTTATAAGGTACAAACCACAAGGGTACAAATAAGTACCCAGTGTCAAGGGTACAAAATTGTACCTTCAGAGGGTACTGCCCCAGTGACAAGCCATTGTACCCCTAAAGGTACAATTCTGTACCTTATTTTCTGAGAGTGTGATTCACACTCAGCATATGGACGATTTTGGTGGTGGTGGTCTCATAGTTAATTGTCTCCCAATACGCATTTCTTGCTTCAAAAATCAGTCAAGTGAACCTTTACAACTACTTTAAAGCAAAGGGACGCAGCCACAGCGTGAAAGGTTTCCCATAGGACAAAAGGGCAATGTAGAAAGTAATCTTTACTTATATGTTATTATGTTCACTTTTATTTATTTTATTTGTATTGCTCACAAAGCAGTCATTCAAGTAATTATATATATATATATATATATATATATATATATATATATATATATATGTATATATATATATATATATATATATATATGTTTTTTTTTTTTTTTTTTTTTTCATTTATTAATTTTTTTAACTTTTTATAAGTCCAGCCATCGGTTATGTCAGTTTTAAGCTGGCATCATAATCATCAAAGTAATTGCTGAGACACAGGAACGATAAATACTGCTAAAACATAGGTCTAACAAGGCAACATACAGGAGCAGTCAGATAGTCACACAGGTTGTTACCCAAACTGACCATCACAGTTTGAAGACCACCCTCTTGGCTCAGTTTTGACCATGACATCATAGTGTTCTGAGATTACAGCAAGTACTTTGGTGTGGACATGACTGATAGAACCACGGCCTAGAGCTACAACGATTAACCTGTCTTTAGTTTACTTGTCTATGGTCCAAAAGTGAATGGTTAATACATACAAGGTAAAGGTAAAATTAGCCTGAGACCCACAAAGATTTAAAAAGTATTTCTTTATCTTTAGTCTGAAACACAATAATACACATCCATCCAGGCCCGGTTCTACAAGGGTGAAAAAAGGATGCATTGCACCCTCATTTCAAATTCCTGCACCCTCAACTGAATCGAAGCAAAAAAATTACAGTAATTTCTTCACAGTATTTTTTCCAATAAGTAATCAAGTGTTTCAAATGACGACAGCGATTCAAGTTTAATAGAGCTGACTCCCTCCATGGTCATGACACGTGCACGTGACCTGTTCTGCATGTCATTTACAACATGCGTGCAGCATCAGGGTTAACTTCAGTCAATCCCTGTAGGCTACGATTGGTAGCGTTGTCAAAATGAATGTAATGGATCATGGATATCCGAATCAATTAATCAGTATTAATATTGCATTAACAAAGGTTATCATGCAGACTATTGTTGATCCCTCGACCACCGAGTTGACCTCACAGTCAGTACAACACCACAGTGAAACCTCTTGCCGATCAGGTGAGAGTGGGTCTATTAGCACACATATTAATTCAAGGGAAATTATTAATTGTGATTTATGTAAAGCATTAGCAAAATCCAAATGTGTTCAGTGACAGTAAAATGTACAGAACAGTAAAATGTACAGAAACCACAAACAACGACTTTATGGTCGAACATTTATTTACTACAAGATGTGACAACAGCAAAACATAAACTCAACTATGGTAACAAG
Organism: Lagodon rhomboides; assembly: GCA_039737535.1. Lineage (NCBI taxonomy): Eukaryota > Metazoa > Chordata > Actinopteri > Spariformes > Sparidae > Lagodon > Lagodon rhomboides. Next base: position 1,941,991 of record CM077801.1, read on the forward strand.
ACATTGCACAAAGACAAAGAGGTTCAGGGGTTGGACCAGGTGTAAATGGAGCTGTGTTCACCAACACAACAGGACGTGAACGGAGGAACCTTAAAACAGACGGTGCTTACATTGTTCAAAGCTGAGAGTACTGAAAAGAAACCAGGAAATCTAAGTTTGGATTTAGTGTTTTCTTATCCTGGCTTACACTTGTTGAGCCTGAAGACAATCAACCATATTATTCAACTCTTTGAAAGTTTGTATATCTGACAAGGCTGCAGTAGAAGGAGACGTCTGGTAACGTCTGGTGAGGATGAAGAGGGACGAGTGAAAAACACTACTGCAGTAACAACACATCGAGACAATTTATTGCTATCAGCAGAGCAGCAAGTTTTCATCCATTAGGGAAATTTCAGCAGGTCTGTCTCCAAAGTCCTTAAGTGTGTTGTTCATCCTTCAGCCTAGATCTCATCAACTGTCTGCTGCCTAACCCACCACTCGTCTAATTCCCAACAAGCTGATTTTGTGTCCAATATTATTTAACCGAGAACCTCCATTGTTTATTTTGTTAGATAAAGCGATAATCTTATTTTGCCTCCTCCACTCCCCAGATTTAGCTAATCTCCCTAATTACAAATTACTGTAGGATTCTCCACATGGAAGACCCACATTTAAAAATTAAGAGCTAGGCTTCCAGGGGACACATCATCTGGTTATCACTGAAGCTTTGTCTCTCAAAGCACTGAGTCAGACATGCAGGAGAGTTCTCCTCTGTATCTGCCATGTCTCCACAGCCCAGGACAACACTGCACCTGAAACATGAGGAGACAGAACTTAGTTTACTGTGTTGCTCTGATGTTAATAGATCATATGAATTCAAACCGTCATGTGGATTTTTCTATAATGCTAATTGGCTTTAATGGTTTTAGCTATAGTTACGATTCTCCCCTCAAACCTCGCAATCAGCCGTCTGGTGGGCTCATGAGAGAGCTGGCTAAGAACACGGACGTTATCAGGGAATCTGCATCAGACACAGAGCCCCACTCATTCCTATGAAAGCTGCTCGTTGCCACATGAGTCCAAAAAGGTTCTCCTTCAAGGGTGTAATGTGCGCCATGTTACACAGTTCACACTCGTGGAATCTCAATGGTTTTGCTCTAGTTTTAGGGGCACCGTCTCTGCACCACCTTCTTACGTTATCAGTCAAATATCTATCTGTGTCTTCTTGATTAAATTGATCTCTGTTCTCCACTTCAAAGGAATACACAGAATCACGACTGGGTCTAAATGGAGAAGTTTATTAACTGAGTAAATATTAACACAAATGACTTGAATGAAATTAATGACATGAATGTTTACCGTATATAAGCAATCAAAATGGTGACAGTGAATTGAATGATGATTGGGAATGATGGAGGAAATAATCTGTTCAATATGGATTCTTGTAACTAACATGGAAAGAAAATGCTAAATTTGGAGGTTGAATTTCTGTCAATAAGATTATTATTATTATATTATTTGACATTAACCCAGTCATGAGCAGTTTGAGAAGATGGTTCATGCCTACTTGAGCTGGGAAAGCCAGGCAAGGATGGAGCTCGGTCAGAACCACAGCACTGGATGTGGTGGGCCGAAAACCTACTCACAGCGGGTTATTGACCCTGAGGCAACATGTGGCAACTGGTTTGATGGATCTACCGGGCTTTCCTCTCCTGGTTCAGGAGACTTCTCACTTGAAGCAGCTCAGTGGCTGTAGGCGTCTGTTTATGTCTCCCTCTCAGCTGGTTGATGGCAAAATATTAAGCTGGTGCTATTGGCTTTGCCAGATAACCTTAAAAAAGATTCGGCGCAGGCTGAACAACACAAACCTTTCGGAGTCTTTGGGAAAAAACAGAAGGTTGTATAAAACTGATAGCAAAGTTATGATAGACTCAGTTGACGTTGAAACTTAGCTGTCAAATTAAAATAGAAACTTGCGCGCAAAACAAAAAGCAAAATTACGTATATAAGAACAAACAAGAGTAAGAACAAAGAAAAAAAACATTCAAATAACTGTTAAACGAAATGGTAATTCATTCCTACGATGTTGCTAAATAAATCAGGATTCATTTCCTTTACTAATTGTAGGTTTTCTATGTACATATCAATGTAAAAGCAATTACCTATATCTGATCAGTAGATAGCAGTATTTTAACAAATGCAATGAAAAGCTTAAATGAATAGCTCAGGTTTGGAAAGTGTTGAAAGTGAAAGTGAATGATGGGGTTTTCTTTACCTTGAACAAGATTTTTGACTGAACGTGATGAGCATAATGACAAATGAATGAAACAGTTACTTCATACTGATTTAAGAGGGCACTGCAAAGGTAGAAGCATTTAATGTTCAGTCAGCTTGGAATGCAGGCAGGTCTATGGTCAGTTCTGGCTCCTCCAGAAAAAAAAGGTGTTTTTTCAAAGTCCCATATGTTTGTGTCAGGGCTGTTGCAGACAGAAAGTCACACTGGGGTGTTCCTTACAATCCGTTTGATGTCGGTGTTTACAGCCATCAAACAAACAGTCAATACCAACTGACCTATGGCTAAGCCACACCTCCAAACGTGATGAGCCAATCACAGTGCACATAGCTGACCCAATACACTCGGACATTCTCTGCCTCCACGTCCATTGAAATGCATTGGAGTTAGTCAGTTTTCATTCGTTTTTATGTTTGTTTGTTTTTTTACATTTTAAGTTTAAAATGGTCAAACGGTGTGCGTGGGGTACATGCAACTCCAACACTAGGTATCCTGAGAGGCTGGGCGACGGGGTGTATTTTCTACCCTTTCACAAGCCACACCTCAACCGAGATAAGTGTCTGCTCTGTGATCCAGCTAACGTTAGCAGCAGTGTTAGCAGCTGATTACACGAACTCGTAGTCTTGTGGCTGCCTGATATACCCAAGCCTCTTTGGCGATAAGCATTACCTTATAGTAGACATCCAACTGTATATTTTCTGGAAAAAAAAAACTCCAAAAAAAACCCCCCAGCACTTAAGTAAACACAGAGCTGACCAGATTTCAAGCGGCTTCACTGCTCGATCTGTCTGTCTGTCTGGCAGTTAGAGCGGAGGACTCACCGCCGTGTGGCGAGGAGGGAGACAGGCGAGACGTGAACTCCCTACCTTGTGTGTAGCCTAATAAAGGTTAAAAATGCGGTTAAATGTACTGCTATCACACTGCTGCTACGGCAGCTATGGAGGAGAGATCCGGGGCTGGACCGGGGGAGAACTGAGAGCCAGGCTGCATTGTTGCTGCTGCTGGAGAAGCAGGTCCGTGGAGCTGACTGGTCGTGTGATCCTGTGAAATGTCTCCTACTGTGACAGCTGCCATAGAGCCTGTCACCGAATGTTGACTGTTTGTCCGAGTGAGTGGAGGGGGCGGGGCTTAGCCATAGGTCAATTCAAGATGAGGTGGGATTATTCCCAAACTGTAGAACAGATCGTATATGTTCTGTGCAACCTCTCCCATCTAGATTGCATCATACTGCTACTTTGTAGCAACTAAGTGGGAATTAAACAGTTTTGTTTAAGAATACCTAAGATGACCTTTTGGTGCAATGCAACAGTGCTGAGCTGGGTCTAAGAACCCCGGGGTCCTAGACTGCCAGGGGTCCTTACCAAGCAGAAACCTCCAGAAATTAAGCCAATGCGGAAGTAACAAAAACACAATTCTACAGTTCCTCAAATGACCACTTCAGGCTGTCTCCAAAAGACTTCCTAAGGGCCCATGTTATAATGCCAAACTTTACAGCAGAAATAAACACGTCATGGTACGACGATTTGGTTTTGGTCCAATTTCTCAACAACAAGAAGTGAGGAAGGACCCAGTTCCCTGAATGACACTTCATAATTTATGTGTTTCTAATTATGATTGTCATTATGATAACTACTCTTGCTATTATTCATAGTATTTATTATATTCAATGTATTTTATCATTGATTTATTTCTTTCTGTTCTTATTATATTGTTATTATTCTGTTTTATATCATTAGAAAGCATGACAAAGCATGTCATTAAATGCCAAATAACAGATTTGATTTAACTGAAATAAGTTGAGTTGCTATTATTTTCATTATGTTACATTCATTGATTTCTTTTTAATTGGTTTTACTCATTATCAACAGCTGTTGCTTGATGCATCTGTCAGATCTACTGATTATTTCCCCTTCATTTAATCAACACATGTCAAATTAATCTCAACTATTCCCCCATTTTAAGTTTTACATTTCATGTTTTCCTTATCTTATTTCCATTGCCATTTAAAATTTAATTTAACAAATGCTTTCAGTTTGAGCATTTCCATTTTAGCTTTTACATCTTAAATTTGACTTTTTCATTGTATATTTTAAATTTGCTTTTCAATTTACTTTTTTATTTTAAGTTTATTTATGACCTGATCATCTCAAGTTGTGTAGGAAAATAATGGTCTTTTTAAATTATTTTACTTGTTTGTGAATATTAATAATGGTCAAACATATCTTCCATAGAGAGGATGCTCTCAGTGCTTTGAAACTGGAACAGTGAAGTTCTTAACTGTTCCTGACTGAATGTATAAACGCAGCATACAGTATGTGAAAGCTAAATAATCAGTGAACTAATGGTTATTCTTAGTCATTAAACCATGTATGTATAGGTAACGACATAACACACCTGAGGTGGATTAGGAAACAAGAGACAGCTACAAGCAGTCGGCAGTTCGAGGAGGGTTGCCGCCCCTCTTGTTAACCTTTCCATCCCCCACAGATCACTGATAGGGAGACTGCTGTCCTCAGTTCTCACATGACCCACCCCTGTCAGCCTCTGATTGGTTGGCTGCGTTGGCTGCATTGTCTATACTTGACTCAAACTGTGAACTCACACAGTAGCTCTGGTATTGTCTGTTTTCGGTGCTTTTTGAGCTGACGTTTTGCGGATAAACACACAGATCTCTTTGGCCTCTCTCTTGGTCTTCTGCTGCTCCTCTCAGGTTTCACTCATCCTCCAGAGCCAGAGTCTCTTTGGACTCACCTGCCAGCTGCCCTGCTGCTGCCTGGCCTGTCCTACCTAACTAGCCTAGAGACACTGCAGCTGCGACAGCAAAAGTGACAGTATGTTTAGCAGGGCAACTATGGCTCACAGTCATCTATATCAGCTCCACCACTGGCTGTTTTTCAAGCCAACCGCAAGCAAAACACAACCACAAGCCATTAACACCAGGCAGTCAGTAAACGTACATTCAGGAAATAATAATGTAACAGTGATGCTGACAGAGATTTCAAAGTTTAACCAGACTTTAGAGCGCACTGTCGTCGAAGCAGGTCTCTCATGCAGAGAAGAGATCTCCTGTGAAAGTAGTGAAAATACAGCAAATACTGCAGCAACCAATTATAACCTTTAATAAATAAATAAATCAATTATATTTATATAGCCCCAAATCACAATCACATTGCCTCAGTGGGCCTTACAATCTGTACAGTGAACAACATCCTCTGTCCTTAAACCCTTGTTCACTCAGCCGTGTGAAGAGGAAGCTTGCAAATTGTTTTGTCCATCCAACAGTCCAAAACTCAAATTGTGTCAGCATTCACATCCATAAGCTACATCTGTGATCAAAATACCAGAAAAAAGCAACACAAATACCTTGTTCCTGTGGCCACAAGCATACATTTTAAACAAACAGCTGTTTAGTGTGCCAGACTTCCAGCGCTGCTGAAGAAGGTAAAGTGTGTCACCTGGAATTTATGTATTTTGAACATGTTAGTGTTCCACTCCAGAGTTGAGGGCAGTGGGGCAAGAAATAAACAGATTTGAAAAAGCAATCAACATACCACCCCCCACCCCCCCAGGCTGATTTGCATCTGATCCTCAGATCATGTTTTATTTATCAGTAATCACAACCGATCAGGGAAGAAATTAATCAATGAAGGCGTGAGGCCTGAGCAATATCCGCCATCTGGGGGTCGTGCTGATCGCTCTACTCTCTGGCAGGAACACACACACACACACACATGGGTATGTACGCATACACATTCAAGGTCTAAGACAGATAGATACACACATATTCATACACATACATAAACGGGCATGGAGAAGCACATACAGACATGCAGTGAAAAAACACACACATTCACAGATGCTTGAAAAACACAGGACTCAACAATGAGAACCAACATTATGGACACACACACACACACACACACACACACAAACCTTTCCTCTGGCTTGTCATAGGCCCATATTTAGGTGACTGATATTTTTCTCTCCCCCTACCAATGAGCTCCAAGCAAGTCCATATGGCCCAGATCAAAGGTGTTGCTGGGTGCATGCTTCTGCTTTATTGCCAGCCGCTGCTGTTAATTAGGAAACAAGATCACAGGCAGTATTAAAATCCAATTAAATTGATATGAACAGATTGCCAAGTGATGTTCGCTAATGTATAATTGAGCACCATGCAAATTTCTCTGGCTGCCTTTTGTTTTGCTGTGTCTCTGCCTCTATCTCCACGGCCCACAATGAGCAACCAAGCTTGAAACTTTTCCTCTTTCTGTCGTCACCGGCTGAGAGATAAACAAGTTAATGATGGAGGTATCGCTTTTATCAGTTAAAGTGATCCTTCACATCATGCACCAGGGGGGCTGTGGATTGTAGAAGGGATGGCAGCAGGGCAGAATGTTTTCCTCTCTCAGAGGGCATCAATCTGGCATGTCAGGACATGTACATTTGAAAAATGTGTTTCTGTTGTGATAGCCACCAAGCTGAAATAAGCTAAAACAGATTAAAGTTGTACTTCAAAAGAAAATATACATTTCTTCACAATATTATTTAGATTTTCTTTTAGACCAAAAAGTCTTTGCAAACTACAAAAATTCATAGACGACTATACAATCAATCAATCAATCAATCAATCAATCAATCAATCAATCAATCAATCAATATTCCAATTCACAACAAAAGTAATTTCATGACACTTTCCAAACTGAGCAGGTCTAAACCATACTCCTTGATTTATGTCTTTAGAGACCCAACATTTCCCTCATGAGTAAGCAATTAGCGACAGTGGTGAGAAAAAACTGCCTTTTAACAGGCAGAAACCTGAAAGCAGAACCGAAGAGAGAGAGAGACATACAGACAGAGAGGTACAGAAGGAGAGGGAGGGGGTACAATGGTTGCCAACCTGGAGGTCGGGCCCCTCACAAGGGGTCACAAGATAAATTGAAAAGGTCACAGGATAGTGCAGTTAGAAAGCAAGTCATGGTCCTTAAAAATGTGTCAACTGAGAGACACCACGCTGTCTCTAGTAATGACGATAATGATGATCCTCAAAAGGTCCAATTTGTAAGAATTCCCAACTTGTCTTGATCCTTTGGTATGACAGCTGACCCGACCCACAATCCCAAAGTCTCAGATTTTGAAGAGTTGTAAAAACTCAAAAAAAGCATCAGCCTAAAGTGTTTTTACAAATTGGACCATTAAGTGTTGAAGTCTCCGCTGGCCACAGCTGATCGAGGAGGAGGCTGAGTCCAATCTGAGGTCCACTGGATTTGCCCCCTCCCCCAAATCCCCCCCCAAAAAACAATGATTCCCACCAAATGACCGAGGCCCACAGGGGTCCCTCAATACACAACTTTACCCATGTTGTTCATTCAGTGGCAGCTGATAATGACATCTCATTTAGCAGCTTTATTTTTTTTTTTGTGGCCAGAACATAGTAGTAAAACTAGAAGGAGTATTTTGTGATCAAATTGAGCAGATGTTCGTGTTATTCATTCTTTGCCATGATGGCTTTCTAATTATATTAATTTAATCAAACCTATGAAGACTTTCTCAAACCCAAGGCTGCAAAGACTGGACTTGTGTTCTTGTGGAGGATAAATGAATAGCTAGTGTAACAGACAGGCTACATCACCAAAAACAACTGGTAATGATGTAGAAAAAACTCAATTTACTCATGAACTGTACTTTTCAGTTGAGTTCTCATGTTTTGACCACTTGAATGTCGAAATGTCAAATTGGTCAAGAAAACTTCTGGGAATTTAACCATTCTTGGCGACACGTGAACTTGTGTATTGGGACAGATGATGTCCTGTTCCATTGATTGATAAATCACTTGATTAATTTATAAGGGGCAAATGAATCACATCAAATGAATCAGTCTTATATCTGTCTGTTATTGTAATATAGTAGTGGTAGCATTAGTAGTGATATATAAAGGACAAAAGAAAATATTTGGTTTTGGAAAGATGATTGCTATTATTACTCCTACAGCAGAGGGGTCTGTGGGACCGAGAACAATAAGCAGGTCAAGACAAATGTAAACAAAACAAATGGGCTCGGGTAAAATACCGAGCAGCTGTCTCAAATCCCAAACATAAATCACATTACAGGTAAGCGCAGTATGGTTCCCAGTAGAGGTGGGACACATCACACAAAGGAAGCTCCAGCGCTGCAGAGAAGAAAGTGAATTTCTTAAAGAACATCTCACTGTAACACTGATCTCGTCAACCTTCTCTAACATGGCAGGTCAGTCAGGTTATGGGATTGGACACGTTATGGATTAAGGATTAAAAAGTGGATTATAAAGGCTCCCCCTGTCCCAGGATTTGTGACATATTCATACATGGAGATGTGACTGGTCAGACTGGTTAAGAAGGGAAGGATTTTTCTCTTAGCTTTAAGCCGGTCCAGCGGTAGACTGGCAGATTTTAAAAACGAAGCTTAGTCCTGCTGGAATGATGAATGACATCAATGGTGATCAGGTTGTCAGACTGTGTCGGCATGTAAAGCTGTCAATGGCCTCTGCTTCCTGAGTGAATGAATTTTTGGATGTTTTGACTTATTAGTTTTCAAATTGGCTTCCTGTTCCATGTGTCCTTGATGCAATCCAGGATTTTTTGAGGACATTCTAGGGACCATCCAGGTTAATGGGTATTTCGAAGACATCCAGGTTTCATTATGCATGAGTGCTTATGGAGAAACTTTCAAGAATCTGAAGGTCCTTCCATGGGATCTCAGTGGGTTTTTAAAGAGGTTTCAGGGACTTTTGTTAGAAAAAGTCCTTGGAGAAGGATCCCATGAGTCCTTACAGGGCTCCAGATCCCAGTAAGGTTCTTGTGAGTATTAAGAATATTTGACAAAACTGACATGCAGAAAAGGGCAACAGGTTGGACTGTTGGACGGCAAGGACACCTCTGCACATGGGACGCATATTTCTTGATACACAAATCAATTCTACATACACTGGCAAAAATGGTCAACTTTAGGCACAAAGTTCACAATTAATGTAATAATGCAAGACAGCGTTTTTGTAAAGTAAATACATTTACGCATCTTTTAATAGGAGTATTTTGGTATTCCTCCTTATCCTAGGAATCAAACCCACCAGGCTCCAGAGCTCCATATTCCTGCTATGAAACGTTGCTGCCAAAACTTCAGCTGCTGTAAACTTCCTCATCATTTTTCAAGCCTCTCCGGTGTGGACTGATTGAAAACTGTGGTGTCTGTAAGGTAATGGGTTCGTGCTGAGGGTTTTCCTGAGTGTCCTTTGTGTAGATTTACACAAAATGTAGACAGACACACAAATCCACCACATCTGCACAGTGAAAGGCGGACGTGTGTCTCGCTGTCTTCTCCGCCTCCTATACATCACTGAGTCACATACAGTCTTGAAGTGGACAATCTACATATTCAGACAACATTTAAACCATATTTCTGTACTGTATCATCACCAAGATGTTCATAGTAACATTAACTAAATGTGTTTCTTCATCTTTACATCCCAGAGAGTTCAAGGGGTTTCAATGATCTCAAGAGTAGGGTCTTAAAAAGGTTCCAGGACTCACTGATTTATATTTGCATGTTAGAATTGCAAAAAAGTTGGGAGATTTTGCAAAACATATACAGAATGAAATAATGTGTAAAGTGAACTGCTGACAGTATAAAACAGTTTTAAATGTAGTAATATCCTTTAAAACAATTGTGTGTCTCACAAAGTGGTGAACTTTGCCCCATTCTTGCTTTAGAACAACTGATCCCTTCTAGCTTGGCCCTTTCATCCCCGATCATGATACTATCACCTGGCACCAGTGAAACCATACAGGTGGTTTTGGAGCATTTCAAACGTTCCCCGCCTGCTGTTGCTATCCTTACTTGTGTGAAATGTGTTGCTGGCATCAAATGCAGAATAAGCATATACTGTATTTATAAATATCAATGAAGTTGAGAAAGGTTTGTCAAACTATTCATCCATGGCTGATGCAGACAACCTAATTCACACCTTTGTTAAAAGTTTAAAAAAGTCAACAAGCTACATTTCTCCTACCAGGCCCGTCCTCTGGAGTAACCAACCTCAACTTTCAGGTTGTTGCTTTGATGACTTCAGGCCTTGTATCTGTTACCATTACCTGTTCAGTGGAGCCTATTTCTGGTCCATGTTGGTCCGGTCAGCAAGAATACTGTAAACTTTCCCCAAACCACTGCACTCCTCCTCCTCCTCCTCCTCCTCCTCCTCCTCCTCCTCCTCCTCCACTCTTTTAACTAGCTTCTGTGTGCTGGACCATATTTGTCTTGCAGGAGATTCAGCCTCCCTCCTCTCTCCCTCTCTCCCTCTCTCTGCTCCACTGTGTGCATGTTGTCCCTCTCTCAGGATCTCATGTTTCCTTCACTTAACTGTATCGGTGGTGTGCTCGAGCTGTAACTCTTGCGCTTGGATTAGCAAACTGTCACATGTATGTTTCACATGTCACAACATGTTTTGAATCAGGGTTGTATTAATACTAAATACTAAAGCAAGCTGTTCATGTATTATGATAATGCAGATAATCTCGATCTTGTACTCAGTGCCATTATTTCTGAGGCGGTGGTAGGGCCCAGCAGGAGTTTAAAACGAACATTTGACCACATCCATCTTCCACACCGTCCATTGTTTTTATTTTTTTAGGACCAACCTCAAACCTTTTGAAATAATAATTTTCATAGTTTAAAACCTGTTGATGCTGGTGAGATATTGTGAGATTTTAAAAAAAAAATCAGACTTTAAAAAAAAAATGTAATGAATCGCGTACACTACATATAGATTAAAGGGACAGTTTTTAAAATACATCTTGAAAAGTGGATCATGAAGTGTTGTTTGGGAATCAGTTTCTTGTCATGGTACAAACTTCTGAACATGTTATGGTGGTCACTGATCAAATGTTTTACGTTACATATCGCTTCATCCGTAAAAATAGGTCAAATTTTCCCTTTCAAACATATCACCAAAAACAAGTGACACTGGTGTTTGAACCTGCGGGTTTGCTGCTGCCATTTTTAAACCCCTGGTCTGTTGTTTCGTGCTGTGGGACTGTGATTAAAACTTGTTAGCGGTCTGTTGTGTTCATAGGGATAAAAAGAACAACTTAAGCTCATACTGTACGATACCCTCCAACAAATCATACATTACAGTCAGCTGCCAAATCATCAGTGCTATGAATAAATATTCTAATGAATTGAAATCACAAGGTTTTTTTAACACCTAAACAGCAGGTAGAGCGGGATCTTCACACCGTGCATTACAGTGCTCAGTGTGAACCTCTCTAGAGTGCAGAATAAGACCAGGATTATTCTCAATAAATACTGACTGAATTTCTTCCCTTTTTGTCAGACAGAACCCACACCAGTGTGTTTTAACCCCAACAAGCTGTTTAAAGCAAGATTATCTCCTGCCACTTGAATTACAGAGCCAAACAATGGCTCTTCAATAAATAGAAGTGGGAGTCCCTTTGTTTCTTAAATTTTCACATTGTCAATTGGAGGCTTTATTATTTCACCAAAACCATTTTTCTTTAAATCTTGTAGAATGTAGAATAGAGCTGCAAGATGTACATTCATGAGTACATGAGCATGCTTCTGTTGCAGTGCTCATTTTGGCAGCCATGTTAGATTTAGTTACAGTCGAATGACTAGCGTATTAGTTTTAGTCACATTTATTATTAGTTTTTATCCTTCATATTTTTAGGGTAGTTTCAGTCGACGACAACTCAAAACATCCAGTTTTAGTCAAAGAAATGTAATTACATGTTAGTCAACTTTTAGTCACCGCTTTCTGTCAAAATGTGATATGTTAATATTAAATGTGTAAATGTTACAGCTGCCATACCTGGTAATATGTTGTTTTTGTTACCTTTTTAAGAGAACAAATGAAACAATTGAAGAACAGAATGAACAGTTGGTTTATGTTCTTGACCCAGCACTATTCTGAACAAACAACTTTTATAGAGTATAATGTGATAATAAACAGTTATTATTTTTTTATAACAGCCATGTTCAACAATTCACTATTAGTGACTCTATAATGTTGTGATTAAAGAAATGTAAAACAAATTATTACTCTCCACAACAAAATAAAAACATACAGTGGTAAGACGTGTGAGCATGCTGCTGACTGCAGTATATTCATTCACACACGGGTTAATAACTGGTAAGATTAGTCAGCTGAACATGGAGCATACATTCTGTCTGAAGTGGTGAAAGCATCAAGCTGTCTTTCAGAAAACAGCTACATTAGTAGCTTAATTACTGGATGTAATTATACTTGATTCTGAAGGACAGTTTGGATGACGCTTTCACCATTTCAGACAGAATTCATGACCGCATAACATTCAGCTGACGAATGGTTACTAACGGCGATCAGCCCACGTCTGTATAATGTAATTAACTCTGTGTACCTGCTAGCATAACATACCTGAGGTAGATGAGAGAGACATGGGGGAGGAAGTACGAGCTCGGCTGTCAAAAACTGTACATTTTTTTGTGATTGTATGTCGTGATGTTTTAAAAGATTTTTTGTGTTTGTGTTCCCGCCCCTCCATGCAAAAGACTTGTAGCACCGTGGAAACGAGCGTTGTCTGCATGGATCGATGTGACGTTTAACAACACTTTTGGACTTCTGACTCTCTCCATCATTGCCACTCAGAACAGGTGTGTCAATGTCTGTCTGCGCCGGCGTGTGTGTGACAGTGACAGGCAGGCAGTGAGAGCCCGCCCCCTGCTCAGGACAGACCCCGCCCCCTGCCAGGACAGACCCCGCCCCCTGTTCAGGACAGGTCCCGCGCCCTGCTCAGGACAATATCCAGAACAGCGTTGATAAAATAATGCTGTAGAAGGCAACTACTGCATCTGGTTGATTATGATGCTATTTAACTCTTTTTTCTAAAACACATTCAATGCTGAGATCACTCATTTACTGCTTTACACTTATAACAAGCAGCACCCGCAAATATATTGCTCACGTCATGCAAAAATGAAACATGGTTATTTGCTGCGGATTCTGTAGACCTGATCTGAGTGGATTATCATTAAAGTTGATTGCAGGGAGAGGGAGAGAGAGAGGAAGCGAGATAGACTGCCGGATGAGCAAGACTGACAGAGAGAGAGCAGCACACTGCGCTGTTAATTCACACGTTTTCAATAGAAACGTTCTATAGATGCTTTCAAGGCAACATTGAGACAATAAAGGCAGACAGGAATCTGCAGCTCTACCTCTCGTCTTGCCTACATTGATTTCCAAGTTCGTCTAGTCTCTAGAGGAAAGCAATCAAAATGCAACATGTTGCGAGAGTGTGAGACCCCTCAGAAAGAAGAGGGAGAGTGATGCAGGACTACAGTCTGCAGAGTGGAGGCGAGAGTGTGACCAGGGGCAAACGTCAGTAAAAGGGAAGGTCTCGCCTTGAGTTGAGTGGAGTTTTGGTTCATTTCTTCCTCTTGGAGCCACTTCAAATGTGAACAGTCCCCAGCCCTGCACTGAGCAGAGGGCGAGCGCAGGACTGAGTGACACACAGGCAGGGTTGTTTGAGCGCGTTCATCTCGGCCTCTAGGTTGGGTTGCCAGATACCACGACACATATCACACACAGAAGCTGAGATATTCCCACTTGATTTGCATCACTGTGAAAATGGGAGATTAGCAGTAGAAGTTACCAGTCATGAGCACGGTGAGAGTGAGGGGTAAAAATAGGGAGGACATTTGGAGTGTTGGCAGGTTTGTAGGGTGGACCAGGCCCATTAGGACCGCCCACAGCGCCACGCTGAGGCTCAACTATTTTTCATCATCATACTCTGGTCTCTTTTTCTCTGAATTAAATGTTGAAAAGGTGTTATGTAACTGATGATGTAATTGGTATTATGTTATTGATTTAAATCTGTTTTCTTATAGATGTACTTTGCTTCAGAAGAAAATGTTTGGAGAACCGTGTTTGACTTTGAACATCAATGCCAACTTGCTCCAATGAGGTTGCTGAATGCTTGAAAACTAGGAACCTCTTCCTTGTTAGTATCACCTGTCCATCATGTTGCTGCCCACGCACAGTGTGATGTGCTTTCTGAGGCCACTGCACATACAAAGAGATGAAGGGCATCCTTGCTGTCCACATTATAAATGCAAGTTCAAAATGTAAATGTGAGAATGGAACTGAACAGTTTTTGCGTCTTACAAACAGAACCTGTGAACATTTTTTTTATCGGTACAAGTCTAACAAGATGGTTGGCCGCTTGTGCTGAGCTAATCCTGGCTGTTTTTTTTAATGGCCTCTTAATGTAGGGGGGCAGGAGATGCAACAGGGAAGCCGACACATCAGCCTCGGAGATAAATAGGGTCTGTAAGACAGAAGAAGAAAAACTGTTTTTAGTAGTGCTTTCTACGCTCCCCTTCAGCCCTTAACAATAGTTTAAAACTCAACTCCTTGGTAATTTTGAAGTTGCAGTCGATTTGAAATGAACAAAGAGATGAATGCATTTATTTAAGGAAAGCTATTTTAGTTTTAGTTTACTGTTGAATATTGGGCTTATTAAATCAGGCAACTGAATGTATTTTGTGAACAGAAAAACGTCCCGTATTGACCACAAGCTGTCCTGTTGAAGCAGAGAAGGTGGACCCAGACGAATGAGACCGCAGGCAGGATGTGCAATGGTTGACATTTTAATCATGGCAACACAAGGAACAGGCAAACATGAAGAAACATCAGGAAACACAAAGGCAGGCTGGGGAAAACTCAACAGATGACTCGACAAGGACTGGACTTAAATACAAACTAAAGTAATGAGGGGATGAGGTGCAGGTGGAGTGAGGCTGAGCAACACAGGTGACAGTGGATGGAAACACATTAGAAACAGGGAAGGAGCTGATAGGCTGGATAAGGCAGGATCACACTGGGAAGAGGGAGGGGCTACTGAAGGACATGCAGTGCAGGTGTGGAGGGAAAATAGGAGGGAAAACAGAACACTGGAAAAGGGCAAAAGACACAACAAAAACCTGGAAAACACACAGAACACAGATAAAATGAAACTGAAATGACATGACCATGACACAATCATCCTCAGCCTCAGAGTCAAAAGCTGTCTACGGCTCGACTTGATGGAAGACTCTATCATTCTGCAGTGACTTTGTGCTTGACATATGAAGGCCGCTTTGCAACATTAGGTGTCCATATCAGGTTCCTTCAGTGTGCTTTGCATGTACAAGGATTCAGTTTTCAGATATTTAAAACACTATGAAATTAACTACACACGTACTTACCAATCCAGGTACGTCACGGAAATGAGGTAAGACACTGAAGAGGTTTCATTCTGGTCATGAACCAGCTTCTGTCTGTACTGGAAGGTTGCTCTCATCTTACTTTTAACAACTAATTTATCTGTTGAGTGTCCAACTATGGAGACAGCCTCCATGCACTCCTCAGCCAAGAGTTAATAACCAACTGACAGAGAATCTCGTTGGGTTGTTGGCACTGAACACCCATGGAAGCCATCATAGGTGTTGCATTGGACTGTGTTTAGTCTCCAAGCAAGATGGCTGGTACTGGCCTCTGGATCATAGTGATGTTGTATGCAAGCATACAAATACACACACATCAATAACAGATACAACATAATTAAGCAGAAATATGGTCTGATGACATTCGTAGTACACAATTTTCAAAGGTATTCATTAGTCCATTAAAGTGGTTCCAGAGGCCATCAGGGTCTTTCAAGGGTTTCGCTGTAATTTCAATAATCACTTGCTCCAGTCAGATCTCCCGTGTGGCCTCGTGTGTCTGTGTGAAGGTCCTTGACATATAACCCTGTTCTGGAAAACAAACCCAGTGATTACAGAGTCAGGGAAGTCTGCATCAGCCGTTCTGAGCCTCACCAATCGAAACCTCATATTATCAGCAATTGAATACCACTCACTTTAACAGCTGAATGAACCTAATCACATATATTGTTGACATATCTCACATACAAAACCAGAAATTAAAGGCTTGGATGTAAATGAAAAAAAAAATAAAATCTCTCCCCCAGATGCCACCATCACCAGAGTCTTGGCTGTTGGCCAAATCAAAACCAAGTCAGGCCAAGTGTGGAATGAAGAGAAAAAGAGGAATGAGGAGAGAGGGGGGGATAAAGAGATGGATGAGGAGAAGTAGGTGCAGCTGGTGCCCTTTGTCTCTCCAGTGCTTGGTCCTCGGAGCTTAAGATCCACTGGGAGGGCAGAGAAAGCCCTAGTAATGACATGCTAATGTGACTGTCAGGAAAGAAAAGTAGAGAGATCGGAAATTGCGCCAATTCTCTGCCATAAATGGGCAACATTACAAAAAGGAGGGGAAATACTCCCCATCCTTTTATATGAAAAGTGATAAAAGCCTCGATAAATCCCAATAAAAAGGGATTTGGAGATATGAGGCAAGCAGATAAGAGCAAAATGGTGGAGCAGGCATGCAGGTGGGGGAGGATGGATAAAGGTGTAATTTTGGTTGGGAAGGGTGGAAACGAACAAGGCCTGCTGGGAAATCTGCATGTAGAGTTGGGTGGTTTTTGGCTTTGTATCCCAGTTTGATGACTTATAAAGTAGAACAAAATGAAAGGAGACAGAGTGACAATCGCATCCATCACTGAGGCAAAAACTCAGAAAGTAGCTCCTCCGATAGGCCAACGTAGAAACATTCCAGTACATGAAGTAAGATCCACTCAACATGTGGAGCCACTTCACTTTGACCTCTCCTGTTGTTGAGAGCAAATATGGCTGGAATATGCCGGGTGAACTTCATGATATTTTGATGAGATTTCCTATTATCAGTTCCTTTATTGATAACATATTATTACAACATGACGTGTAATTAACATGAAATATACCCATACAATATATTATTTCACCAAATACGCCTAAAAAGGGTTTTTCACAGTAATTTCATGCTGAATCTTTTAATTTGTCTGTAATATTTATGTGCATATTTGCATGAAAGACACATAAAACATCCTTGCCGCTAACAGGGCATGTGTCCTGTTTTTTTTTTTTAGCACACATGCTCAATTTTTAAATCAAGTTTTTAGATTAAAAAAAAACTCACCTGCTGACATTATAGATATTTTTCCCCTTTTTCTGCTGGCACATACATTTTAACAATGAAACATTCTCTGTTTTCTGTACAGTAACTATGGGACCATAAAATGTTTCAACTGGAATAAAAGAACAGACATTAATGTTGGGCAGAATATAGAGGGGTGAAGTATCTGTGTGCGTGTGTCCTAAATATGACAGATGAGTGTGAGGTGTGGGTGTGTATGAGCACCTAATTGGCCCAGATATCACAGAATGAAATATTCATGTAGGCTCAGCGTCTTTTGAAAAGGAATATGGTGTGTAATGATGAAGCTGGACTGTTTTATCTGCCATGCACCCCACTGACACACTTAAAGGGTAACTCCACCAATTTCTACACATTAAAGTGTGTTTACAGGTCTTCGGGAGTACTACAGCAAATGTGAAAAAAGAGGACACTGCACGTAATCAGATAAATTTCCACTCAGTGGTTAGGTTGCATTGTGGGTAACTTAGGTACAGAGTTTTTGAAAGCACTTAACTGGTTGACCGTTAAAACAAGTGATCAAAATTGATACAGCAGAAGCAGAGATATTCTTCCTCCTTTTCAAAACCTAGCACCTCCATTACCCACAATGCAACTTCATCACTGGAGGCAATTGATCAGATTACATGCAGCCTCCTCTTAAGCCACGAAAGGCATTATACTTCTTGTTTCACACATGCAGTGGTACTCCCCAAGACCTGTCAACACACTGTAATGTGTAAAATTGGTGGAGTTACCCTTTAATGCAATTGTGGCACCTCATTCACAGAGTCCTCTGTACAAGAACATACCCCGACATCCTTAGAATAAAACTCATGCATGCATAGAAACCTGTGATCACAGCTACACACAGTTCATTCATACACAAGTCATTAGCACAGCTCATCTTGTCAACATGCACAACTTCCTCTTCAGATTTACGATCAGTTTAACAATTATACACAACCAGGATTGTACAACAACATAACAGTAGTGCTCGCTCCATGCTTCAAACTGAATCTGTTACTGGATGATTAGGTAGTAAATGATAAAAAGAAAAGCGTATTATTTCAGGTGGGTGGGGAGAAGTGTTCAGTTCACTGTGGCTGGGGAGTCTTCTGGCCTGTCGTTTGGTTTTCTTTAGGCCTTGTGAAGACACCTCACTGATATCACTGATGCTTGGTAGATGGGTACTGATGACTTGTTCAAAATTATTATTATTCACTTGACACTGAAACACTGGTTTCACAAACCTGTCAGTATGATGCAATCCAGACGGGAGAGTTTGCCCACTCCTAAGGAAGGACAAGCTGAACACCTCAAACTGATCTACGTTGGAGGCCTGGTGAGGTCACCTGGGGCAAAAAGTGACACCCACAGGACGGAGGTGGGGTCTGATCTACAGTTTGGGAATCATCCGACCTGATCTTTGACTAGCACTGACTGTTTGAGTAATATCTGTGGACATCAGCATCACACAGACTGTACCTAACTCTCCAGTGTGAAATCCATTTCTGTAGCAGCCCTGATACACACACGGAGTCTGAAGACTTCCCTTTCTCAACTTTGAAGCCCGGCACATAACAGCAGGGGTCGTAAGTCTGCCTGCATTCCAAACTGACTGAACATTAAATGTTTCTACCTTTGCCGCACCCTTTAAAATCAGTATGAAGTAAAGGAAATACCATTGAAAATACCACTTTAGAGTTATTGATTTAAGCTTTCATTGCATTTCTAACATGTGACAATCCTGCCATTTACTGACCATGTACAGTTTATTGCTTCTGCATTGATACGTACATAGACTGAGTGACCAGGACACGTCTTGTTACAATTAGTGAAGGAAATGTTGTACAATCATGATTTATTTAGCGATATCCTATCAGAGTTATTGACCCTTTCATTTAACAGCTGAAGTTAACATTCTCTGCGATAGTTTGCCTAAAAGAGGAATTCACTCATAGAAATGTTGTCTTTCTTGGTTCCCTCCTTTTTTTTTCTATATCCTCCCAGTTGCTTTAAATATTACTTTTTTTTTGATGTTTTAATGATCATGGTGGATGACATATATGCGTTGACCGAACCTGGACACACCCCGTTTCCTCCAAACACAACATCAACAGGAAACTCGTGTTCTGTTCTCTTTCTTCCCCTTCTTGCCGTCTTTTTGTCATCTGATTTCTTTGCCTTCTTTTCTTTCTCTTTGCACTTTTGTCCTTGCTTCTTTTCATTTCATTATTCATTTTTCTTAGTGTCTTACTCTTCTTTGTTCTCACATACAAAATGTTCTCTTTTTGTTTTGCGCGCAAGTTTTTTTCTTAATCTGACAGTCAACTGAGTCTATTACAACTTTGTTACCAGTTTTTGCAATTTTTTGGTTTTCCCTGAAGACTGTGGAAGTTTTGTGTCGTTCGGCCAGTGCAAAATCTTTTTCAGTTACCCGGCAAAGCCAATAGCACTGGAGTAATATTTTTCACCACGCCTCCAACCACTAAGCTGCTTCTAGTGAAACGTCTTCTGGCAGACTTACATCGCCGACCCGCTTAAGGAGAAAGAGGCCCGCTAGGACCCGTCTTGTGGGTAACCACATGTTGTCTCCGTAACAACGCCACACAGAACCGCTGTGAAGAGGTTCCGCCCTCCGTATCCGTTGCCCCAAAAACCATGCAAAGAGATTCCACTACACTCCCTTCTATGGTGTTGGCATTACAAAGCATAAATGACTTCAATCAAGGTGCATCAATTTTCACTTTCAGTGCGTGTGGCCATTAACGTTCCCTTTGTCCATCCTGTAAAAAGCTCAGACACTTTGCTTCACTTCATTGGAACACTGTCCTCTCCTGTTTCTGTTTAGCTTAGGGAGCTAGCTTCAGTTAACGTCTTTTCGTTTCTTTCGTCTGTTAGATTAAGTATTAGGGAGAACTCTTGTTGAGAACATTGATTGGTTTTGTTCATTAGTTCAGCCCTTGCTTCAGCCTGATGTCAGCTTCACTGACTGTAAGTAACATTCATTGTGTAACAAACTGTTCACGTTGGCATCTATGTTTGCCCTCTGCCTTATCTTGCTCCCTCCTATCTTGAGACTGGGGCATGACAACACACAAGCATGAACTTCAATATGTTATCTATCTTATCTGACTTGAAAATATCAAAACTCAGCACACGAGGGGATTCAGTCAGAAGAGGGAGCTTCAGCGTTTAAGCATTAGTGTCAGGTTGAAATGACCGCTGTGTACACTGAATGGATTTGGGGAGTTACTGATCAGCACATGAACGCAGCGCTCTGCCGCTCCATGTATAGAAGTGCATCCTGCTCAAAGGAGTAAAGAACAGCCTCCATGTAGAGGCTTTACCATCAAGTTAAAATCTGTACCCTTCTTCTCTTTTAATGTTTTCATTCATTGTTTTACTGAGTGAGGAGGAGAAGGTTGTAAGTGTAGAGAAACGGTCAGATCAAGACAGTCAGACAGAAACACAGAGAGACTCAGAGATGTGCTGCTGCATGGCTAAAGCTCCTTTCTCATCTTGGGAACAGCAACATCAAAATAGCAGAGGGGGTGTTAGCCTAGCCCTATAGGTTACCAGAAATTAATGAACTTCCAGTCGGACTCCTTATCCAGTTGTATTGACAGGATGAAGTCGGAAAGCCTCGGCAGTCCTCAGCGCTCTGCTCCCGGGTGGAAGAACAGAGACCGAGAGTTTCCTGAAATGAAAAAGCAACGGTTCTTATCTCTGAGACAGGTTGTAAGAAGGGTCTTCGAACAAGGCAGAGGGCGCACACACACACACACACACACACACACACAAATCTTTAGGTCGTGCTCGGCAGGCCTGACCGCACTGTGTAGAACACTTGGCTCTGGTCAGATAAAAACAGTCTGGAGTGATTCATTGGGGGATGGAATGTGTGTGTGTGTGTGTGTGTGTGTGTGTGTGTGTGTGTGTGTGAAGGGTTAATGGCCACACTATCCACATTTCTTTGTGTGTATTGTGTGAAAAGGAAAGCTGAACATGTCTCCCTCTGAGTTTGGTCAGTGTTGAGCCTGACAGCTCAAAACCAGACAGATCAGCCACATACCGGACAGATCCTCGCGGTGACGTCGTGACGTGCTGCCCTGTGAAACTCCCAGAACATGTGAGGAACTAATCAAACTGATTGTGGCTGATATACAATAGGAATTTGTTCTGTAACAGCTCGTCCTGTGTCAACTCAGATGTATTCAGAAACCTTTTCTGAACGACTGTATGATGCATTTTACTTTTGCTTTTACTTAACTGTTATTTTAGAAACATTTAGTGGCACTGTAGAGTTGGATGACCCCAAAACTTAACTGGATAAAATCAGAAACACTAGATATCCTCCCATAGACTGAAGATGATTTTTTAAAATATGAAATAGTGCAGAGAATTAACTCTTCATTTTCTCAACATGGACATACTTTGACTTTCAGTAAACAGGAGGGAAAGGTGTGTCTGGCAGACAGAAAGTACAAATCATATGTTCAAATTAATATGAGTTTATCTGAAAGCAGTAAAAAAACAACAACACACATGTCAAAGTATTTGTTGTTTCTGAGTCTGTACACTGATCCTGTCACTGCGGTCAGCTGACGACCTTTGTCTTCTCTCAGTGAAAGGAACAGTTTAAAGGTTCAGGTTTGTACAGTGACGGAGTGAACAGGCAGCATACTGTCTGTGAGCCTCCCATCACCCACACACACACACACACACACACACACACTTACTGCCTTACTGAACTTATCAAGTACTGTCTTTTTGTTGCATTTTGACTGTCCTGTTAATAGAAAACTGACATTTGGGAAGCTTTCATGAAAAAAGGAAAAAAAAATCTAATCTCTAACCTTTTTTTAATGAAGCCAAAAAAGAAAAAAAAATCTTGAGTGGCAGGGAAAATGCTTTGCGTGTGTTGTGTGATCCTTCGCCTGCTGAACAGATATTAAGACTTTTGAATGAATAAATTAGCAGGAGGAAGAAGGCGCCAAATCCTTTCCTTTGTGATTAAATAAACTCCATCAGATTTTTTTTATTAGAAGGGGTGTTGCAAAGAAAAGAAAATGACATTATTTTGGGTGCCTTGCTCTTACACACACACACGCACGCACAGACACACACACACACACAGTCCATATTGCATACACATACTGTCTCACAATCCCCCGTCTTGTCCGTTTATTCAGCACAGTTCTCTGGGGCAGCACTGCTATTGTGTCTGTCTGTGGCTGCACAAAGATTAGTCCTCTGCTGTGATTTAAAAACCACCAAGTCAACGAGGAAAAAAGGTAATCAGACGTCTGATCTTCAATAATTCCTTAAAAGAGAATTTCCTCTAATTTTCCACATAATAATGGCGATATAGCCTGTATTTGTCAGTGAATGGGTCGGCCTTACAGCCAGTGGAGACCCCACATTCTGCTTTTGTAATCTGCAACACATCGGCCCTTGATGAGATGACTGTTTAATAGGTGGTAATATTTCAATTTTCAAAACGTGATTACCCTTTGTTGAAATCATTTTCTGTATAGTGACTCTCAATTTGCGTGAAATAGAGAAATTGAGTCATAATATAAGTTAGACTTCAAGATTAAATTATCATTTTAAAACAAAAGGTTGAATAATCAAATGTAGTGAGGACCCCAACAGTCATAGAAGTAGTTATAAAGTTGAATAAATAAATAAATTTAATTAATTAATTAATTAAATAAATCACATTGTACGATCAAAATAACTGTAATAAATTAATTAACAAATTAAAAATCTATGAATTAAACAGACCAAATTACATTATAACCGTACTTAATATTTTATTGGGCAATGAAAATATATTTTAAAAATATTTTATTTGGCTGAAATATTAACCCATTAATAAATAATTTTATAAAATCACCAAAAAACATAAAACAGTTTTAAGTACATATTTTAAATAAACATTCATAATTCATAATTAAATAATGGAATTTTGTTTATTAGCTCGAGTGGCTGTAACTCGTTCCTGGCTGCCTGAACCATCGGCAGCACAGCCTGATGTTTAGCATGCTAGCTATCCCCGAGCTAACGTTTCACACACACCTATCTGCCTTTGTTGCTTTGTCTGTGAGCTCCAAAAACCATTGTGGACAAGATCAGGGTGTAAATCTTTGAGTGTGAAGTTGAGCGGGTCGGGTCAGTACTAGGCCTGTTTTGCCTTAATATAAATTTTAGCTCAGATGTAGAGATCGCAGCAGCTGGTGAGCTGCAGGATGGTCCGACTCCTGACTGTGTTATTTTCACTCTGTAGCTAAATATTTTTTAAAAGCAGACAATATGTTTTATCCAGCGGGAATAAAGAAAAAGGGGGACAGGGCTTGTTTCAGAAACTACTGGAGTACGTACCTTTGCATGTGATACACACACACACCTGGGAAATAACACTGTTCACAACATTGCCCCTTGAACTTGAACCATTTTGCTCATATATCATTTTTCCATCCATATTAATTAAATACACACACATACAACAGTAAGTTGTACTTACATCAATATTACTGTTAAAATTAATTATTAGATCACTATTAATAGATAGTTATCAGCTCATTTATCGGCCTGATATATAGAGTGCATCCTTAATTAAATCAATGCATACAATACTGCAGGTACACAACATAGTTTTATTTGTTACGACCCACAGAACATAGCCTAAACACCTAACCGCTGGAATAAAGTGTTAAAATGCAAGTACGTTTCTCTATGTTTCAGCAAGCTAAAATATATCATCATGGTCCTGATGAAAAAATACTTTTCTTTCCTGAAAAACAGAAGCACATGTCATTTGTTCCAGCACGAAGAAACAACTTGTGTCTTCCTGTTAACTGCTTGTGGTTTGTGTGAATAATTATCAGAGGCAAAGTTGGAATAAACATGACGTGTCCAAACCTCTGGAGCTGTGCACGGTCACGCCGAAAAGTGACATAGCAAAGTTCATCACTTGCTGGAAAAGTTACACTGTGAATATTTGCAGGATGTTCAGTCAAAAACGTCTCAAGCTAGCTGGCTTCATCTCCTGTCTCCCGACTGTCTGTACAGCAGAGTGTGTGGGGCGGTCTACAGTCCGGTGGATCAGGGTTAGTGGATGGTCAGTTAGTATGACAGCTTCCTGTTTTACACTTTCTGGCTTTTCAAATTCCCTTAAAGGTGGCCACAATGATTAGATATCAGCTTGTGGTGCACATTAGCAGGCCAAGTAGAGATTTTGCAGGTGGATCTTGTGTTTAAGTGATTCCATGAAAATGAATTGATTTCTTTGTGAAATGCTGCTGTGACTGGGCCTCTGCAGGGCTCCTCTGACACACATATGTAAATGATTGTTAACAGGAATAAATACAATAAAATCAAATTGAGATACAAAGTGCTGATGTTTGAAGTGCTAGAAACATTCTAATACATTAATCAACCTAAAAAATGATGAGGGTATTCCAAAAACCTTTTATATGATTTTTTAAATCTAAAAAGACTCAGTGTTGGGTGCTCGTGTGAATTGTTGTATGGGTGTTCAGGCAGACACACACACACCTGTGTGGACAGGAAGATCTTCAGCATCACCTGAGATAATCAGCTTTTATAGAAACACATTCCTGGAATAGCTGCGTACACAAACGACTGATGACAGAACAACATGTGAATATGTTTATTGAATATGTTTCATCTTGGTCGAACAATTACTGGCTGAACAGATTTTAGCAGCCAGCCTCAGTGTAATGGTTCAGTACAAGGCCTGTGGAGAATCTCAGTTGTCTCTGCGCTCTGTGATGCAGAGCAGTCATTGTTTTTCTTCCTCTTCCATTTAGCAGCTCCTTGAAGGCCGTCGGCTGGTTGCGGTTTGAATGAGACAGCCCCAGTTTGGCCACACTTGCCTCTCTCTGTGGCCAGTTTTTACAAGCTTTGGTTAGGCAGAACACAGACAGAGAATCAGAATGAATAAAAGGAGGAAATAAATGGATTTTAAATAATTGTCCATACAAAGGGCAGAGCCCCCAGTGTGGTTAGGGGTTTTTTCAGTTCTCTTTTTCTCTCTGTTCAGCATCACTTCAGGGAGACTCGGAGTGCTCAGTCTCCGGCTGGCCGGCCAATGCCTCACAGAAACACACAGCATATGCCAATTCCACAAACCACCCTACTCAATCAGGTCTCCCTCTCTCTCTCTCTCTCTCTCTCTCTCCCTCTCTCTCTCTCTCTCTGCCTCTCTATCTTTCTCGGCCACTCAGCGGTGGCAGGGGGCTCTACGCTGCCACTCATTAAGGTGAACTGTGCCAAGGCCCGTGCTGCTCACTGCCAAGGCTTTAGTGGCTGGGTGTGTGATGGGAAAATCAGTGTGTGCATGTGTGTGTGAGCTGGTTCAAGAGGTTTCCAGGGTGGAGGGAGGTGTGGTGTGCTGAGAAGCTCTGTGGTGTATCCAGGAGGAGAAGGGTGGGCTTTTGTTCACCTCCCCTTTTAATAGTGGCTCCTTCGGGGAGGGACGTTGAAGTCATCAGTCCTAAAACCCGAAAATCTGTCAGCATTCTTGAACATACGGTTCCTGCGTATCAAATTCTAAGTTTTTTTAAATTGGTTTTCGGTCACATGCCTGATCTGTGGTCACCACAGGCTGAACATATTCACACCATTTGTTCTCCAACATAAAATCCATCATTAAATGTCCCACAGTTTAATCATAAAGCTCTTCATGTGTTAAAAACGGCTTGCGGTTGCTAACAAGTGTCTGAATGAGACTACAGAGGTTGTTGGGGACATTAAACGTCCTCACAGCGAACACAGAGACTCGTCTCCTCACTAGTCCGTCTTTACAGGCCCACTTTAGTCACACACTGTTCTAACTCTGACTTTACAGCTTGTACACTGATCAGTTTATAGAAAACCTGGATAGTAATTGTGCAGTAAGACTCTTAGTGGTGGAGACGTTTAAGTCATGTGACCGTGATGTCGTCTGTTTGTAGCCTAATTAGCTTTTAACTTGTAGAGATTTCATTTACACTTAAAAAATCACAAAGTGGTGTTCATCTGTGAGGATTATCTTGATGAACAAAATGTGTCTGTATCATAGAGTTGTGCAAATTCCCCAAAAGCAATTCAAAAATCCCACAGCCTTCTTCTTCATCAGGGAACCAGAGCGGTACTAACTTCACCTCTGCCAGCAGAAGTGTGTCATCCCTACACCACACTATGGTGAAGCGTATAACGAAATAGAACGTGTGTATTTTCCAGACAGTCAGCTTCTGTTTTGACTCCGTTCTTCTGCCTCATACTCTCACACTTTATTACACGTTTTTCATGTGACTTTTGTTTTAACTCTGTAAGGAACACGACGTAAAATATAATGAAGTAAGAGTGATTTGGAAGAACTCTGCTGCTGCCATGAGCTCATCCAGGCCCAAAAGTTATGGAAACAATATGTATGAGTCAAAGTCCTTTCCTCTGACAAGTGTTTTGTCCCATAAGCAGCCTGCTGTTTCCCAACTAATGAGAAGCTTATCCTGGGTTTGTGGGCCAATATACTGCTATTTTGCTTCTTTTGGAGGGGTATCCCTACTTTGCGTTGCAGAGCTGTTTTAATAGCTTCACAGTGCAGTTGGCATGGTTACCAGTGCAGGAAGGCAGCGACTTAAATCTGCCGGTTGAACCTAAGCGAACCTGCTATAATCTTTGAGCAATATCTGTATCACCATTCAACTTCTGCCCGGCTCTCCCCGTGCCGCTCCTTCTCCTGCCGGCTGCAGACCTTAGACCAGCACAAAGAGGGTTTTTTACTCTTAACAGGATAAAAGCTGGTAAAATGGGGGTTCACACATCATTACCAACCAAAGCCATCATCAGCGCCCCTGACCCAGCACCAGCCATTTCTCCTTTTAATTTTGTACAAAAAAAAAAAAGAAAAGAAAGGGAAATGGAGAGCGTTTGAGTCGCAGTGTGACAATCCAGCAGAGGCCGCAGTGACATTTTGATTCAGGGAGTGAGAATGGAATAACGAGGCAGGATAAGGGGCTCTGGTGATGGTTTACTGGCATTCTATGTAAATCCCTGGAACATGTGGGGAAAT
Source organism: Lagodon rhomboides (assembly GCA_039737535.1). Lineage (NCBI taxonomy): Eukaryota > Metazoa > Chordata > Actinopteri > Spariformes > Sparidae > Lagodon > Lagodon rhomboides. The sequence goes on from CM077801.1 coordinate 1,969,426, forward strand.
GTAGCAGGCAATGTGCTAGCGTAAGCCCATTAGCAGCCCTGATTAAAACAGCACATTAAGATGCCACAGGCACCTGAAAGACACCGGGCAACCCCGGGACCAAACTCTGTGTTATTTATTAGCCGACCCTGTTAACAAGTATCGACGGGTCTGAATTAATGTGCTCGTTCCTCTTTTGCTACTGTTGATGTGTTTAGTGCTACAGCCATTTGTAATGGTGTTGGCCACTCCTCATGACCTCAGCTTACATTATGGTTCAGCGTGTGTGTGTGTGTGTGTGTGTGTGTGTGTGTGTGTAGGAACATTCTGATATGTTGCTTATCTTATTGTTATTAGACGAGATTAACCCTTACATTTTACCCTCTCATGAAAGAAATGGGACATAGTTTATGTCAGCAATGCAAACCACCAAGCATACCTTCTGCCTTTCTTCAACTGCACCTTTATAAAACCCCAGACCTCTCAGCCTGACCTTATGGGAGATGGAGCTTTTAGCTGTCTCAGTGGTGTTCTTGAAGCTTGAGCCTTCATGTGGTCAAATAGTGCCAATGACTTTTACTCACTTCTGTAACACTGGAAAAAATACGGAAGCATTCTTCAGACAAAAAACCTTTTACCATAATTCAAAACTTATAATCATCATTTTCTTATGTTCTGTGTTCAGGTAACTTTGAAAACAACTGGAAAAACCATGAATCTCACTGCAAAAACTGTGCTCTGTCAAACTGTAATGCAATGTGTGAGGCGGGACTTTGCACTATAATGCACTGAAAAGCTTGGCTCCCATGCAACTCAACTGCCCGTCCATACAGCGTTGGAAAGGGAAATGATTGGCTACAATGGTGAGGGATTGATTTGTTTATAGCCATTAAAAGCGTTTTCTATTGTGGCAGCAAAGACACATGAAAGATGCAATTGGCCTTCCAAACTGGGAGTGCTTGTTCTGGGATAGAAGTTATGTTTTTGTTTGACGAAGGAAGTTGGCAGACAGTGAGTGATGGACTTTACAGGGCAATATCTACAACTAGGATACATAAAAAAAAAACTTTTCACTTGTTTTGGTCTCATGAATCTTATTATCTTATGTACATTTCTGAGGAATGGACACACATGCAGGGTTGATCAGAGGTACAGACTGAGGTGGATTGTGAGATAAAGTTTCACTGTACAGTACAGTTTGAGTTGTGCTTTAAAAATGCTGTGCCTGCTAAAGAAAAGGAAAACAATATTTGTTGTTCTTTTATTTTGCAGCTGCAGTTTAAGAATGTATTTCACTGTCAGCAGGACAGGACTGACAGTAGAGCTGTCACTTAAGAAAATTAAAAACAAGGCAAACATTGCAGGGCTTTCTGTGTGTGTAGTGTTTGATTTCAGTAGTCTGTAACCCGACAGGAGTTGAGTTATTGTTTAGCTGATTTGTTTCCTCCATGGGCGTCACAGCCATTATATCACCACTTTTTAAAATTACTAGTTTTGACCCTCCACTTTTACCATGTTGACAGTGCGTCGGTCTATCGACTCGGGGCTCTTTTCAGAGCGCTGTGTCTGTGCCTCATCAGCTGTTAAATCCATTCTGCCTGCTGCTTATTGAGAGAGTGCCCAAATGAATGAAACTCCATACCATGTTTTCACTGCTGCCTTGCACCGAGGCAGACTGACACACAGACTGACACGTTATTATGGATCCTACTGATGCTCTATTCCATATCTGATTGGTTGGCTTTGTTGGTTGTGTTTTCTGTGCTTGACTGTCAACTCACACACAGCAGATCTGCTAATGTCTGTTTTCGGTGGTTCATAAGCTGAAGTTTTGAGGCTAAACATACCGGTCCTTTCGGCCTCTCTTCCAGTCTTCTGCTGCTCGTCTCGGGGTAACTCATCCTCTAGAGTCGCTCTTCACTGAGAGTCTCTGTAGAGCTGATGCACTCTGCTGCTGCTCTGCCACCCGGCCTGTCTGCTCTACCAAACGAGCCCAGAGACACTGCAGCTGCTACAGCCAGTCATGATGGTGTGTTTACTGGGGCAACTACGGCTCACAGTCCGCTGCATCAGCTCCATGAGGAAAACACATGCACGGCTTATAAACAGCCACTGAACATACAGTTAGGAAATAAAAGCGTGTAAATTACGCAGACAGAGATTTCCGTTGCCCTGGTAGCACTGGACAAGAAGGAGGGGTACAACTCGATGAGAATTAAATACAATGTAAATACAACTGTTACTCATCAATTAAATATATTTAATATTAAAATAAAGTTTCAATTCATGGGAATTAAATGCAATGTAACTTATAAAATTAAAACAACAATTTATTTAAAATGTATTTAATTTTAAAATAAATGATCATTACAACATTAAAGTTGATGTATTGCAATCATAACTTAATTCTGGAGACATTTCAACTGGAATATTGGCAACATTTTAAATGCTTCCTATGCCAGTGGTGTCCTCCAAACTTCCACCTTTGAAACATTGTCATTTCTCAGCTGTCCCTGCACTGAGAAGTTTAGGGTGATTTTAAGTCACAGCGCTCTCAGAGCGGAGCACTTTCCAGCCTCCAACATTTGAATATGTTAACCACTCTCAACCTGTCAGCCTCAGAACAGTTTCACCATGTGTTTATATTTCTAAGCAGCTGCCCTCGAGGCCTTTTTGGCAGTTTCATGTCATAGTTGAATCAGTTAATGTTCATTGAGGGACTTTAAGGACCATTCTGCTCTGCTAAAATCCTCAAAGAGCATTGCGGAGGCAAGGACCAGGAAGAGTGACCCTCACAGACCTCCATCTGTTGCTGCCCCATCCCTCACCAGGCGCAGTGCTGCTCCCATCAGTGCAGCAGCATCTGATGCACTGAACTCCAGAGTTCCAGTGTTGCTTAACTTAAAGTTGCCTTAACGTAGCTTCTGGGAGTTGGACCAGGCTGTTTAGCCAGCCTGCAGAGAGCAGCAGAGGTGGGGGACAACAAAGATGGACCCTTCGTTCCTCCATATGGCAGGTTGAAAGGTGTCGCTGCTGGAAGAGAGAGGGACCGTATATCAGCAGTTTTTGATATTAAGGCGCTGGATGGTAAACTACAGTGAAGCCTGAGGGTAAAATTGCACTTTGGCTCAGAATTATCGAGGGACGGATTCTGCAGGGAGTTCAACAATTTGAGCATTGAGCCAAATACACCAGTTCAAAACAAACACTGTGTGCAGAAGGAAAGAGGGACTTTTGTTTACATCATTTTTTTAAAAATCTCCCACAACAGTTTCTTTTTTTCTTTTTTTGTTTTCTTTACATGGTTTTGTTTTTAAAAGCATTATGGCTCATAATGAGAATAATGATGAATTATGTATGATGTTATGCCGGTAAATGCAGTTTCAAAAAAAGATTAATTAAATGTGTCAAACTGAATTAATCTGAAAATCTATCTACATCCTAAATGAAGGACCCTACAACAACATCTACATCAACCTGCTGTTTGGAGCTTTTAAGATCTTAGTCTGTTTCAAACAAACGAGCCATCCAGCCATTTACAAACTTAAAGTTTAGGCAAAGTGAAAATAATGCTGTCTGTATCACACTGCCTCCCTGATGTCTTCTGTTTGTCTTTTCGTACAAATCAGAATAACGGTGCACACTTTGGAGTCTCCAGTCCAAGATATATACATCTTGTGCCAAATTTTTCAACTCTGCCTTATTTCACACCTTGCACACCTGGCCGATTGCCATGAAAGGTGGTCTGGAGCCTTTTCCCTCTTCCTGATTCTACGAGGAGAAGGGAGTGCCAGAATCGTGTCAGTTGACATGGGAGTAAATGCTAATTTAGGGGTCTCAAACTGCCGGCCCCAGGGGCATTTCAGAATTAAAGTACAAATGTATTTCATTTGTTAGTTCAGTGAAGGTTTCAATGATAATAATGAGATAAAAAACCAACATTTTCAGAAATGTTATGCTTTCTTGTAGTACTTGAACACTGAAGTAGCCCTCCTACGAGATGACAATACCAGCAGTGGCCCCAAGCCAATTTGGTTTGAGACCCCTGACCTAGTGGTTTTATACAGTACTAAGTGTGTCACATTGCATCCTGTTTTGAACCAGCTGTCTGACCTAATTGGGTCTGTGGAGTACATGTTGAATAAGCTGCTATGCAACCCCAAAGACCTAAAGGTGATTACAAGCTCCAACTGAATGTAACATTTTGTATAATGCCAAAACCCCCCAAGATTCTATACTGTATATCATATATGCAAGACTGTAAATGTTAATATCCTCTGTAAATTTCTGCCTCCGTTAGGGTCTTAAAATACTGGCTCTCTATCCTGCTGCATACAAAATCCATGTGCAGAATGTCCCTTAAAGTTAAATACACCACCGACATAACTCTGTCCACATGGCTATCCAGCATGATAACTACTTCTTACTGCTCTAGGTGTGTGCTTTGTGCTAACATTAGCTGCTGTAGGAGGCTGTTGCTGCTGCTGCGGCTCTGTTCTTTGACTCAAGGGCTGTGTGCTTTGTGCTAACGTTAGCTGCTATTAAGTTCCTTAAAGTGTATGTCGCTGCCACACTAGCTTTTCTGCTGTGTGCTATGTGCTACTTGGTTAGCAGCTGAACATCAGTCTATCGCTACTGCTCACGTGTTCTTTGGCTCCTGTGCTTCATGTTACCGAGTTAATTAGTGGAGCACATCATTGACCATTTCCAACTAGCTAATGTCTCACTCACATGTGAGAAAACACCTCACATTATCGTGATCAATATAAACAAAGAACATGGTTATTTCTCGCTGCTGTTAATATAGCATGTTAGCATTAGGACATTTGCTGCACTTTCTCCACCATTGTTGTGCCACTAGCTTGCTTAATAGCTTTAGCCATAGTGTAGCCTTGTCGAAGACTCAGGTCATGCACATTAAGTGCAAAGTACAGGTAAGCGATCCAATCTTTTCATAGCTGATTGGATGAGATGGGCTTATTAAAGACCTGCAGCAGCCACAGTTACTGGATCATTTTTTCTTTACTTCATCAGAGCATTTGATGTGTTGATTTCTGTTCAGATATTTTCTACAAAAACAACATAGACTCCTTTTAGAATAACTCACCAACCCTCGCTTTGAGTTTCAGAAAATATTATGGTTTCGCTTAATATAACAGCCTCCTTAAGACAAGCACCATTGACTATTGGCTTCATACAGTACGCCTAAGTTAAGCAGACTTAACATGCTGTCCTCTTGTGGGTCGGCTAGTCTATTGCATGTTTTGTATGAGACTGGGCTGACTGGTGACAAATTTTGTTTACTATGCATACCAGTAAATTTGTGAGAAAAAAAAAATCAAATTTGTTGCTCCAAACAGCACAAACACCTACTATGTGACCAAGTTCCTTGAAGAAAGTGGCGTCTTCAAGGTAGCATGTAAAGGGCAGTTGGCATCTTTATAAATCCCCGAATGTCACTTGTTCCAGCGGACTGACAAAATAATATGCACCCATCGCTTTGTGCTTGTGGATGGAAAGAGAATAGGAAAAAAATTACAAAGGAAAGGACGCAGGGCACATTTGGGCTCCCCCCCCCCCTCTCTTTTTAATCAGAGGAGGAAGACTGACATGTCCAATCATAACAAAACATCATCTGGTAAATGGGCCTTCGCAATCACTGTCAGCCAGCCTCCATTAGAAAGACCCCCTTTCCTGGACATCAATCAACGCTTTATGGACTGATTCCCTCATTCATTATTTAATTACAGCTATTTCTTTATTTATTTAACTACTGAAGACTTTTTGTGAGGCTTAATCACTTCTTTGTTGGCAATCACATTTTTACTTCTTGTTTATGTCAGTTTTTTTTCTGCCTTTTATCCTTTTTTGGTAGTAACTTTGTTCCTCTGTTCTGTCCCCGGTGGATGAAAGCTGGCGGAGAAGAGAAGCGCTGGTTCTATCACCACCTACAACATATAGTAGCATGTCAAAGGAAGGTGGTCAAATCTCACAGCCCATCTGATCAACTTTGGATGCACTAAAACAGTCTCATTCCTCTCTATAATTCAAGTATTTTCAATGAACATGCACAAAAAAACAACCTCCCCAAAAGTGGCAAGCCCTCTGAAGAAATCACATGCAAAAAGCCAACTGTGGAAATCTGAAATTATTTCCTGAAATTAAGCCCATTAGGCGTGAAATTATTTGCTTTCCATTAATACGCCATGCAATCCAATTTGATGTAGCACACGTGCACTACATCTCTTTCCTATTTCCGACTGATCCTCCGGAACCGAGCATCCACAAAAGAGGTGGCTTGGGTCACCTAAGTATAGAAATAAGAGATATATCCTACTGAGAATCAGATTGGAATGGAAGATTAGCGAGGCTTTATCATGATATTAATTCAAACCCCCCCGAGCACCCCCACCCACCCCAACCCCCCCCCTGCTTTCTCCACTAGTTAACACTTGCACAAAATCTTACAAAGGAACTAAACTGAGCCACACAGCAGGATATATTGGATATGAACTATTACTTCCATTTACATAAATACTGGACAGGGTTGGATCAGTGCGGTCGGAGGTGTGCTCGGGCTGTTTGCTCTTTGTTAGCTTCACCGTTCTCTAACTTTCCGTGTCCATAATCATGTTAGGATTAATCATGTCTGATATGGATTACAGCTGGTACAAAACAGGTGATGAGTTATTTGTGGAGAAACTGTTCAATCTCAGGTCAGATGGAGATTTTATATTTCCATCTACATGATTAGGATTACACTCATATCTGTGGCTTCTGGTTATAATTGACTCATTAATCATCGAGCAGGCAGTTAGCATGCTCCACTCTGTGTGTTTGTTTGTTGAGACTGCTGTGAATGTCCTATATATATTTTGCCTTCAGCACTTGTGGTGTGTGTGCAGTAGCTCTTTTAGCATATAACACTTCTACCAAAATGTTGTGTACACTTTTTGTGTCAGCTCCAAAACTGAATTACGTCGCAGTATTTATTCAGAACTATGTCTGTTTGCAACATACAGAGCATGTGAATGAACAGTGGAGATGATGCTGCAGGAGGGAATGTTCTTATCAACATGTTGGTGTTTCTCTGCAGCGAAAAGTCTTCACTGCTCGAATGCATTTTTAACTTACATGAAACCAGGCTGTCATATGTAAATGGAAACTACACATTTTTTTACAGCTATCTTGTCAGCTCATAGGGTGTTAGATTTAGATTTGGAAACATTTGGCATGACAGTCAAACAGATGACAGATGAACGCAGATGATACTCGGCAAACCCAGCGAGTAGTAAACCGTTAGCACAGGTGCTTCTCTGACAGCTTGTTGTGATGAGTTGTGGTTTGTCAACACAGGATGCAAAGGAAACCAAAAAACAAAACAAGTGCATGCATCCACCAGCACAAGACACCAACAGAAAATATAGGGTCAGAAGCCACATTCTTTAGCGACAGAGCTGGATGTGCTTTATGTGCGAGCAGTGAGCTCCAGCCATCCAGGGCCATGTACGCACCACAAGTTAACAGTGCACACCCTGAACCTGCCAGGAGGATCTGGCACCTGGCCAGTGACTGGAGGGAGGCCAGTGGACCTGAAGTAGATAAGTCAATGGAATGCATATAGGCACACCTCCACTCCATGGCCGGTACTCATTTTAAATATAGGATGCATGTAAACATAACTTTAAGGATACAAACAAGACATCAGGAGCAAATTGGCAGAATCAGTTCAAACAAACGTACTGGTGTCAGAAGCGGATTGAGAGGCCGCGTGGCACACAATCTTGTTCTGTTAGAAACACCAGTAACTGAACAGGATCTACACTGACAGGCTACAGCCGCTGATCACAACCTGAAGGACTACAACACCTGCAGGTGTCTTCTGTCATACAGGATTTACACTACATGATTGCAATAATACTTTCCTTGCCAGCAGGAGCAACATCAACACATTAGCCTACAGTGTGTAGGCCAACTTTACTGTGTCTCTAAGCACATGATAATAATAATACATTTAACTTATATAGCTCTTTTCAAGATACTCAGACGCCTCACTGAAGAAACCAGCAACATACTTCTCTACGTTTCAGTTCCATGATTCAGATTATTTAATCAATCACGCGCACACTCAATCATCTACAGCCATTGTGTGGCTAAATTAATGAATTTTATGTTGTTATGTTTTTGTGTCTAAGTGACTAATAGAAAACATAAAAAAATAAAAAATAAAAGAAAGGGTCCAGTACTGAGTGAGCCCGCTGCGGCCGCCAGCTGTGAAACATTGCTCAATGTAAAAGCTATTTCTGGACAATTGTGCACCATCAAAGCACGTTTTTATTTTGACAAAATAATTAAAAGAATGCCTTCATTTTAACAATGAGATCATTTTTATTTTACCACAAATAGCCTTGCCAAGTGCACCAGACATTTGCAGAAATAGTAATTTTATTATCATGAAACACATTTAATTCAAACCAGCCTTCTTGTACTTTAACTGCACAACTATCACTAAGTCCGATTAGACAATTTGATTTTCACTGAGTCCTGGCGTCCTGCTTGAATGTAGAAATAATTAGCTAAAAGTGTGTTTGAAATAGTTAAAAAGTAAAACATACTTTGTGACGCTGTCGCACTGGTACCCTACCTGCCACCATCTGCTTCAGTGTCAGGCTCAACAAACAGATTTTCCTCTTCATTCTCACGGACAGCTGTGGCTCTTTGCCAGAGTTTTGAAAAATGTTGAAATGCCTGATACATTTTTCCCTATTTAATCTCTCTGCTCTTCTTTTCTCCAACTTTATGTTTTTCTGCTCCACCACCAGCCAATCTTGCCGTTTTCCAGTTCCCACAGTCACCTGACTCACCGTCATCATCACGATACAGACACAGCCAGCAAACCAATTATTATATTTGTTCTTATTTGCAATGATTTTCATTGCTGTGCAGCTGACATCAACTCTAGGTGTTTATCCTGGTGGCCTGAGACCCTTTCACTCTCCTTTTAAACTGCGTCTCTAACATCAGTTTATGGATGACTGAAAAAATCCTCTGAGTGAATCAGGTTTAATTGTAGCAAAGAGAGAAACTGTTTACTACACTGTACATGTCACAACTGGCACAAATTCTGCATGTTACAATCCAGAGAATATAACTAGAACATATGTAAAGAATACTGGCAAGGTCAGATGATTTCTTTTTGTCTGAGATGTAGAGAAGCTTGTGCACGCTGTTATTATGAATAGGCTCAACTTGCACTTCAGTGTTCACTGGTCACCACACAAAGTCTATAAACCAGCTACAGCTCATACAGAATGCTGATGCCCTGTTTTAAATGGAACAAAGAAAAGGCTTCCAAACAGGTCTGAAACATCTTGTACTTCTATAATGTTCATAAATGTATCCACGGACTTGACCCCACAATGTTGTTGGTGTGATAGATCCCTTCACTCTCCAGTCTCTCTTTTGTTTACCATAACCAAAAACTATAACAAGACCTGCTATGAAAGAGATTTTTCTAGTGACCTTCTTGCATTCATGAAAGCTCCCTGAGCTGAGCCACTGAGTAACATCCAGTGTTGGGAGTAATGTGTTACAAAAGTAATGTAATTACTGTAATGTATTGCTTTTTGCTGTAACGCGGTAATGTAAGGCATTACAAAAAAAAACTGGGTAATATTTTACTCGGTACAAAGGTCAGTAACGTGCATTACATTGGATTATAACCCGAAATTAAATTGTGTTTTGTTTTCATACTATGCCACCGCGAGATCAGCAGAAAATAAAAAATCCGCGCCAATAGCAGCCTAGAAATTTTTTTCCTTTCTGGTTGAAGATGGCTGAAGCAGAAGCAGGCACTACGTCCACTACGTCGGACAATAGTACTTTTTCAAGATGGGCATACTCCCATTATTTTGAGTTTGTTGGAGACAAAGATATGCGGAACATAACAGTTAAGTGCACTTTATGTGCGAAACCAAAAGCTCTATCAACCTCACGAAATAGCACAAGCAATTTGACCAAACATTTAGAGCGGTGCCATGGCAACATTAAATTACTAAAAAGAAAGCAGGTTGAGGACGCAAAAGGAGACAAAACAAAGCAGCAAAAGCTATCATTCTCCCGTTCCGTTATGGCATATGAACCACAAGAAGTACGGAGACTTGTGGCAGAGTATGTGGTTGAAGACATGCAGCCGCTGTCAACAGTGGAGTCTTTGACCTTTTGTCGGTGTCAACAAAATTCTGGCTATGATTGTTCCTTGTATTATGTTATGAGCCATCACTGTGCCTATTACATTCTACTGTTGTTAGCCTTAAGCCTAGCTCAGCCCTGCACTGCATGTGTAACAAGCTGCATGGAGCATAATAAGCTACATTTACTATGTATATATTTGGTGAAAGTAACTTAAAAGTAATGCAGTAGTAGTGTAATGCTTTACAATTCAGAGACAGTAATATTGTAGTGTAACACATTACTTTGAAATGACAGTAACAAGTAATACATAATGTATTACGTTTTTGAAGTAACTTGCCCAACACTGGTAACATCACCCTGGTTTCATTTATCATGAAGTGGTGGGGAGTGAAAGAGTCATGAACATCTCTGTCTGATTCTGAAACATTCTGAAACATAGGAAAATCAATATTATTCTTGTTTTGTTGATGCCTGGGGGAGGCAACCAACAGAATCAACCCTGAACCTCCCTCAGCCGTGATGATAGAGAGAACAGAGACAGAGAGGGACTAACTCCTCTGTGTTCTTTCAGAATCTCCCATAAGTTAAAAGAAGTTAAGATAAAGATCAATGGTGAAAACTGATTATTTGTACAAAGCAAATTTCCTGTTATGATTCAAATTGCCTTCAAAATGTGACCAGGGCGCTTCAACATGCCCTGTTCACACACACACACACACACACACACACACACACAGGGACACTCATATTTTGTTAATCTCAGGGCTTCATTTGTTTCCGTGTTTCATGCCTGCTTATAGACTAAATACGAACTTGAACCCACTGTAAGATACACACTATGAGAATCAACTCATCCATGGAACGTCATCACACGGCTACCCTCTCTGTCCGGGATTATCACCACAGCCCAGCACACACACTTACACTCGCCTCCCACCCACCCCCACTGTCTGGCATTCCCCCTGCTAACAGAGCCCGCTCCTCTCCCCCCGATCCCCTCCATATGCCTTAATGATGACCTGCTAAGACTTCCTTTGGCTGAAAGGGATATAAAGGGATAATTAGCTTTCATTGTCTTCTCCCAGCGCTGCAGCAGCACTGGCGGCAAAACGTTGTTGTGGTGATGCCTGGACCCTGGTTCTCAGGGCCTCAATTACAGTGAACCCGTGAACCAGGAAAACTTTCATCTCTGAAAGCCTTTCAATGCACACTGCCTTTATTCCGTAAAGTGTGCCTACAGACGAACTGTCAGGACTTTAGTAAGGTTATGATGTCACAACTATACGTCATTGCCCTCAGCCACAAAGCAAAAACACCGGCAGAGCTGAAGCTGAACCACAGTGTGTGGTGCCTGATCGGCATGTGAGAACTGACCGACGCCGGGCACGTCTCTGTCGCCTGACATGTGTGCAGCTGTTTTGTTCCGTCCTCCATGCGGCTTCATATCCTGCTGGGAGTGTTCCAGGAGTGGAGCCTCATACCTGCCTAATATTGTAGAATTGCTCAGATTGTGTTTGTCTCGTCATTCCTCCTTGATTATTGTGCTTCGACTGGTTGAGTAGGCTACGTAGTTACATCGCTCTTTGTCCTTTTTAAGTGTTTTTATTGTTAATATTTCCGTCTTTTTTGTGTCATGGATCCCAAGTCTGCTCAGGGTGCTTTATTTTGAAAACTGACCATATGCACTATGCCTCTGTCTGACTTCCTTTCCGGCACGACTCTGCACAGATTGACGTGGCCGTTGTTCGCTTCTGTCAAATGTAAACTTATAGACAAATATTCTCCATGGAGCAGAGTGGAGAGCCGCTAAACGTGCCTCAGCACAGCCAGTGGGGATGAGCATTTTCTAAAATGTTCTTTATTTTTGCTCATAAAACAGGGTTTACTGTGTTTTCTTGTATCAACATTCTCCATGGGTGATGAAATTTTGGTTGCAACTGCAGAAGTTGGTACTGGTAATTTGCTGGGTGCAAAATCTGCGTTGGCCCGCATCAAAAATAATTTATTATGTCACTTGTGTTCCAAAAGTCACAAGCTGTGAACCAGCTGGTGGGAAGACATTGTTAGCTATTCATTTTACCCGTTCGTCACTTGAGGGTTCCTTGCGTTACTTCACAACTCTGTTGTTACTCCAACTTGTGATCCAAATCATGGAGTAATGTACAGAGTGCTGAGGTTTACACTCTATAACCAAGTCTTTGTGGAATCTTGTATCAGCGTTCTTAGGATATGCAGGGCTCTGATGTGCTCCTTCAGTAGCACACTGAGCATCTTCTACCAACAGGATTGAAACTGAATCGACTCTCAAATGTCCAACAGAAATATTTGCAAAATTGCTGCGCTGTCACGTTCAGTTATCTGTTTTATTTTCTCACTCAACTCACTAGAATTTCAGTTCAACTGAGAATTTGAGGTCTGACAACTAGTATCTGATACAATAAGAAAAGAGCAGAATTTATAACATCAAAAACAAACACACAACAACAACCAAAACAGTTCTCATCTACTGACCCCTTGAAATAATCTCCATGTTTGGACCCACTGGTCTAGTACAACACTGCAGCAGTGGTTGCTGTCCTGCATGTGTTTCTTCTTTGACCAGCAGCTTGAAGTCTTTTTACATAGTAAACTGCCTTTACGTACATCATCAGCTGATGGATAACATTTATGAATGAAATTTAAACAGGTGTATTAGCCACACTGCATCCACCTGTGTTTCCCTGCAGTGAAGTAGAACCCAGTACATGCATGCCGTCAAGATCAGATTACTTATTTCAGGTTCATGAAACCCCAGGTCCTGAAGTTTTATGTGGGCACTGGCTGGAAAGCCTGAGGGAATAATTGCTCAATCTGTGAATTAATTCAAGTCGTCCATACGCAATTTTTACCTATGCAATTTAAGAAGCATAACAGTGTTCTGTCAGGTACACAGTGGTATTCAGATGACCTGCTCTCTTTTCATTCCTAAGAAATTATTCAAATGGATCTTAGATAAATCAGAGCTGACGCTCTTAAAAGGACCTTTCGGCATGGTAACCAGGCACACTAAGGCTTCATGCATTCGTATTATTTGTAAGAACTATTTAAGAATGCTGCCTCTGACGATTACTCCATCTATGGTATACTAACATGTGTTAAAATTGATTTGATGAGATGTGGACTCATTGGAAATGGGTGTGTGGATTTACACTAGGGTAATGCAGTTCCTCCTCATGCAGTTTGCACTCATGTAACATTAATATAATTCTCTAGAAACAAGACTTTTAAAACTCCAACACTATGCTCATCTTATTGACAGCAGCTACTCTCACTTTTGGTGAGATTTAAAAGGTCCAGCTATGCTTGCATGCCATCTTTTTTAGAAGTTTTAAAAAAAGCTTTAGCTTCTTACATGATAATTGGCTAAAAAAAAAAACACAACAGAAACAAAATACCTTAATTCATGAATGTTACCATCTGGAGAAAACAGAAACAAAATGCTCATCCATGCAAGTAGCAATCCCTACTGATGCTACAGTCTACTTCCTGTTACATTCTCACACTCAGTGAGTCTTCTTGTTTTGTATCAGGTTGTGCAAATATCTGGCTAATAATTATTTTGTTGTCTTCATCCGTGTTGCTTCATCCTGCCATTTCCACGAGAATCAATGAACACCTCTCAGAAGTGGCAGAGAGCCACAAAACAGGTTTGAGGGTTGGACAGCGTGTCACTGTCAGCCATTCAGTGAGGAAAAGGACCTGAAAACAGCCACAGGACATTTCCCAAAGTTCAGTGCCAGGCATAGTATAGCATCTTCCACTTGCCGACCATTTTTTAAAGATTGCAGACAAAAAGGTCCAGATCAGAGGCAGAGGGGTGTGCACTCCCATGAACAACGAATGGTATATGTGCACAGCTAGTCACCAATTCCTTCTTCGGTTCTTTTCTCTTAATAGCAAATGGTTTTCACTATTTAATCCATGCGCTGTGACTGACTGGTGTTTTCTGACAAGTGCACTGATTAAATAAAACTACAATTAGTGAGTAGCACCACGGAAGGATTCGCCTGGAAATACCTAATTTAGGCTGAGCACAGTATATTCACCCTTGCCCCTGGTAACAAGCTCCATGATTGAACAAGGGAGGGTCTTTTTATCTAATAACGCTGAACAAGAGAGTCCCTCGAAAGGACAGTTGTTCTAAGCTCAGACGCTATCAGTGTAATCTTCTGCCAGACGAACAAGATGCTTATCTTAATAATGACCATCAAAATTATATTTTAATGCTGAGATCAGCAGTGGCAGTTCTACCCCGGGGAAGGACTTCTAAGAGACGAAGGCAGCTAGATGTTATCCAGTATGGTCGTTATCAGATCTTCTGCAGAGGCCTTCTTAACTGGGTTTGAGGTAGGGGAGAGAGAAGGGAAACCATCCTGCTGTCCTGGACACATGGAGGGCAGCTGCACCATGCAAGGCACACACTAGCTGCTGAAAGTACGCTATCACTGTCTTATACACACTCTGAAGAGATGCATCAATATTTAAGCTCCTTGCTCTCTGTTGGGCTGTCTCTCTGGCATGCAGTTAACCCTTGGGACAGGCATGGATCTGACTACAATGAATGCAAGAAACCTCTCTTGTGCGTATCTGAAACAGTAGCTTGAACCCTTTGGGCCAACCCTTCCATGACACACCTTCCCACAACAGCACTGTATCAGAGATTTGAAAACCTGATCAAACCAGTTTGCACTGGATGAGAAAAACAGATTCTATCCAACTGTAACAGAATCAGATAATCTCATAAAAGCAGTGGAAGAGCCCAGATGCCCAAGGCAAAAATTATTTGAGAAGCTCCAACTAAGGTCCCCTTAGCCAACAAGGGGACAAAGACACTTAATTTAGGAAACTGTAGTACTCTGCTTAAGGCCGGCACACACCGACTAAAACGTCGGACGTCTGAAGAGTTAGGAGAGAGTCGGACGAGTTTGGGAGCTACTCTGTTCTGTGTGTTCAGCGTTGTCGGAGCCGCGCGGAAGCACGCGGACGGCGTCTAATCATACTGAACATACAAAGTCGGCCGTCTGAGGTTGGACGCCGTCGGATACTCTGATTGGTTGTTAGCTAGCTGTTCAGTGACCATTCTGATTGGCGGTGTGCCAGCGAATCAGCGCGGTATGTGGGAGGGGTGGCGGAAGTGACGATGATATGCAAACCACATAAAACGAGAAGGCACGGAGTTACAAACAACTCTTTATTTAACTCTCGTTATTTGGTTGATAAACCAACGTATTTTTGGAAGCCATGGCTGTGTGGACCGAGGACTTTGAGGAGCAGCTGGTTGTCCTGGTGGAAGAGAGACCACCGTAATACGACATCATGCAAGTAATGCTGAGCTAACACTGTGTGCGCTTTGTTTTGATAACTACGGTCCGCACTCCGTTCCGTCATTTCCTGTTTTTATGTTTTGGGCTACTGGCACGAGACTAGCGCCACCCGATGTTTAGGAGACTTACTGCATTTCATGCAGGTGCAGAATGTATACGCTACTGTGTAGCCGGGGCAACTTTTCTGCCGAAAAGTAAGTTAACTTACTTAGGAAACATGACTAAAAAACAAATCTATCTTTACTCTTGGTCACAAACAGGATGGAATAACCGGCCTCTGGTGGTAACACTAGAGAGGCACTTGTGAAGTAACACAAGAAGGGTACGTACATCGTCAAACTTAGAAGCGTAGGTAGCGTACAAAGGGGTGTTATTATAGAACCCACTTTTGTTCTTACAAGACCCTCCCTATTCTGCCTCTCACACAGTATCTCTGGTAATGTCTGTTTTCAGCAGTTTTCTGTAGTTTGGGGGTAAACAGTGACACTATCTATACCCCTGAATGTCATGCATCGATCATGAGACCACTCGAATGGGCAGTGGATATTTCCTGGCTTGGGCGTGTTTGTACAGTTAGGTTAAGTCAAGTTTATTTGTATAGCACCAATTCACAACAAATGTAATGGTACAGGTCTAGACCATATTCTTTAATTGGTTAATTTACAGAGTCCCAACATTTCCCCAAGAGCAAGAATTTGGCGACAGAAAAAACTGCCTTTTAACAGGCAGAAACCTCAGAGCAGATCTGGACTCATGTTTGGTGGCTATCTGCCTTGATCATTTGGGTTGAAAGAGAGAGAGAAGGAAAGAGAGAGAGCTGGGCAAGCAAGTGTGCGTGCATTGAGGTGGTTTCCACTGAGACCTGCTGGATGCATGTGTTTAAATCTTTGCATGGTTTTGCCAGGCTGTTAAAGTGTTCATAACAAAACTTCTTTTGTTAAACTGATGAATGGAAGGCTGTCACAGATACTTTACACTTCCAGTTCCACAACTGTCCGAACCTCAATGTGTTAACGACTGAAGAAGGAGCTCACTCCTTCAGAAGTGCTTGAATAAGGAATGACTGGAAAGGAAATGTACAAAGAGTGAAAGAATAAGAAGAGGAAGAGTGGAAGGCGATGAAAAAAGAGATAAGGGAGGAGGAGACCTATTTATCAGTCTAATTATGAGAGACAGATCAGAGGGCCCAGTGCATAGTGGGCCGGTCTGACTCAGGGAAAAGACTCCGGCCGCTTGCACTGAATATTAATAGGAGGACGAGAGAAGGTGGGAAAGAGACTAATGGTGGATGCCAGTAATTCTCTTTCCCAATATCTAGGTTGCTTAGACCTCTCTCATCTCTGTGGCCTCTTTTGAACAGAACAGCTCTTAGATAAGCTGGACCACTGCAGGGCGACCTTCTCAGACTTCAATATCAGACACCAGAGTTAAACCAACTGTGCACAGAGAATATGAGGCTGTGAGCAGGACACAGTTTTGTTGAATGATTCCTGTGGTTTAACACTTGAGATTTCTAGGATTCTTTGATTTGCTGTCCAAACATGAAAGGAAGCTTTTGTGAAAGTTCAGACAGGAAGACTACTGTATGGTATGCTTCTGCCTTTAGTTCATCACACATGCCATCATGTCATTCACTCCTCTAACGCATGCTCACAATGTCCTAATTTGCTGCCCCATTATCTCGGGCTGTTAATTGATTTCAACTGTACACATCAGCCAGTCAGATCCATCCAGTAACACAGTGACACACCGTCTGTTAGCCTATCATCTCGCTGCTGTGTATAAGACACAGCAGCAAGATGTTGAAGTGTATCTACAAAATCTACACTTGTATCTGCACATGAAAAGTCTATAGAATTTAGATGACACCTCAAGTGTTAATCAGCCGTTATCAATTGCAGATGTATTGATTAAGCAATGGAAGTACCCATATCATATTTTCATATTTATCATATTTTTTATTTTATCCACACTATTTTTTTCTCCCAGCCAGCCTTTATTTGGAACACGGCATTTGTTTAACATTGGATCTTTATGTATCCTACATGCATCACATTGCCACTGCAGTCATTGAGCGCAAGGTCTCAAATTGCTTAACATATGAAATATGAAAACATATGTTTCATATCATTTGATGTATTTATTTAGTGGATTCATCCTTATTTGTAGAGGGACCATGTACAATATTAAACATAAATGTTGCCATTTGATGCATTGTACCAGAGTTAGCTTAGAGCTAATTTACATCTGCAGTCATACCATACATACTGTACCATGACAATATATGATATTTTGATATATTATGCTGCACTTTAATTTATCCTTACATTCCTATATTGTAATACGCACTGTTCTGCATTATGGCACATTGGGATATCTTTTTTTATATTTCACTTCCACTTATATACTGCACCTTATACTATTGTAGTTATCTCCTATTTTTATTGTATTATTATGAATATTTATCTTTATCCTATTTCAATTTTTGTCTTGGCTTTGTCTTTGTGCTACAACACTTGAATTTCCCCTCTGGGCATCAATAAAGAATTATCTTATCTTATGTTATCTTATCTTACATACGTAATTGCATAAAACTGGTGGTTTATGTTTTGCCACACCTATTATTTAGCTGCTCTCCCTAATAACACTCAGGTAACAGTTGACCTCCTGTGGCCAAACCATTGGTTGCTGAATTTCAGGTGACCTACGTCTTAATGAATGAATGTTAAAAGTGCAAGGAAATTGAGACTTAATGTTTTCTAAGTATGGAATTCCTGTCCCCTGGCCATTGCTGGCTAACCTTTTCAGATCACTGCTGACTGCTTTTGGCCAAATATATTCATTGCTGAATCCCAGGTCTTACTGTTTCATAATGAAAGAATAAATCTTTTGCATTGGTAGATAATAGATAGTTTTTGCTTCAACCCAACCATTACCATGTAGATAATTCCTGTTCACTAGCCATGCTAAGCTCAACTTGTTAGCTATTTAGGTCATTGCTGACTTGTTTTGGCCAAATCTATTAATTGCTTAATTTCAGGTCAGAATGTTTTAATGAATGTTTTAATAAATGTGTGCACTATAAAGAGATGTTAAATAACATTTACAGTCATTTACATTGCTAGTAGAGCCACTCTGTTCTCTAGCCGTTGCTGGCTAAGCTATTCAGGTCACCAGTAACCATTAGTCATTGCTGGCTATAGTGTATTAATTGTGAATATGGCATTTTCTATTCTGGCTAAGCTATTCGGGTCAATGTTGACCTCCTCTGGTCAATCCATTAATTTCTGAATTGCAGATTTATTTTATTTCTAAACAAATGTATAAAATGTTAAAGTGGTAGGTAATGGTGACCTTCTTGCCTAAGCTTAATCTTTTCAATGTATGTAATTCCTGTCTCCTAGCTATTGTTGGCTATGCTATTCAGGGCACATTCAGTGAGTGCATTTCTAGTCAATACATTCCAATTAATTTCTAAGCAAGAGTGACCAAGAGTCTGTTAGCGCATAGCACGTCAGTTGAACATGAAAAAATTTGCATGTACTCTACAGCCAAGGATATAATAACTACTCTCTTCTGACTACTAATAGAACTCAGGTCTGTGTCTTGAAAAATGAAAGAATAAAAACGGTGGAAAAAAGTGTGAATTGCATTGTTAATGCCCAAGCATAATCTTTTCTTTACAATCCCTGTTTCCTAGCCATTATGGCTATGCTTTAACTTGTTGTACATGCTGTTACCCATGGTCTCATATTGTAAATTCTGGCACGTATGGTCTATGCACCTTCATGCATCACTCACGGTATTTTCAATTTGTTTGTCCATCTTAATTTCTTTCCACCATTGCTTTAGAACATTGCCAACCATTAGTCATTGTATGCTAACTGGGAAAATTAGTTGATAATACAGCAAAAGTATTTTTAACAGCAACATCATGAGTATCAGTGTAGAACCTCAAGGTTATTATTAATAACCTATAGCCTATAATTTATGAAGTTAAAATATAATTATTTTTAGGGAAAATGAATAAAAGACATAAAAATCAAACCAGTCTATTAAATCCTGATTATCTCTCCGGAAGTTGTCTAGAAAGAAACTATGTAATTTGGAGTGAAGTTCAGGGGCTTAACAAGTTTGTTGTCTTTAAAAGCAACTGTTTATTTCAAGAAGTCTATATAATCTCTATAAATATTACAGAGCAAATATCGTCATTCGACCTCTCCCTCGAGAATGACATGATGTTCTGATGCCCCTATCAGGAGAATTTGTCTGTCTTCCAAAACTCTTGAAAATCACTGTTGAAAATAGGTTTGTTTTATTATGTCCAGCGCAATTGTCCACAAATTTGTTGATGATGGGTAGTTGCAGGTAGTAGAGAGTAGTTATACTTGGATGTAGACTACATGCACATATTTCATGTTGAACTGACGTGCTATGCGCTAACAGACTCTTGGTCACACTTGCTTAGCAATTCATGGAATTTATTGATTCTGTTTGAGCACCTGAATGATCCTAAGAGCTATGTTGTCCGGGGCTTAATGCCCTTGGTAGGGTCTCCCAAGGCAAACAGGTCCTCGGTGACAGGTCAGACTAAGAGTGGTTCCAAACCCCCTGATGACTAGTAAAACAACAAGGACGTTCACGTCACCGGGGCCCCACCCTGGAGCCAGGCCTGGGCCTGGGGCTCGCAGGCGAGCGCCTGGTGGCCGGGTCTGTGCCCATGGGGCCCGGCCGGGTGCAGCCCGAACGAGCGACATGGGCCCACCCTCCAGTGGACCCACCACCCACAGGAGGGTTCAAAAGGGGCTTGGTGCGGTGTGATTTGGGTGGCGGTCGTGGGCGGGGGCCCCGACGATCCAATCCCCGGACAGTGACTCTGGCCATATGGACATGGAGTGTCAACTCGCTGGTGGGGAAAGAGCCTGAGCTAGTGCGGGAGGTTGAGCGGTACCGGCTAGAGACAGTCGGGCTAGCCTCCACGCACAGTCTGGGCTCTGGAACCCAAATCCTTGAGAGAGGTTGGACTCTCTTCTACTCTGGAGTTGCTCGCAGTGAGAGGCGGCGAGCTGGTGTGGACTTGCTCATAGCTCCCCACCTCAGCCACCATGTGTTGGAGTTTTCCCTGGTGAACGAGAGGGTCATCTCCCTGTGCCTTCGGGTCGGGGATATGTCTCTCACTGTTGTTTCGGCTTACGGGCCGAACAGGGTACTGGAAGGCGCTCCAACTGGGGACTCCGACGTTCTACTGGGGGTCTTCAACACTCACGTGGGCAGCGACAGTGTTACCTGGAGGGGTGTCATTGGGAGGAACGGCCTCCCCGATCTGAACCCAAGCGGCGTTCTGTTATTGAACTTCTGTGCTAGTCACAGTTTGTCCTTAACGAACACCATGTTCAAACATAAGGGTGTCCATCAGTGCACGTGGCACCAGGACACCCTAGGCCGGAGGTCAATGATCAACTTTGTAGTCATGTCATCTGACCTCCGGCCGTATGTCTTGGACACTCGGATGAGGAGAGGGGCTGAGCTGTCAACTGATCACCACCTGGTGGTGAGTTGGATCCGCTGGCAGGGGAGGAAGCTGGACAGACTTGGCAGACCCAAACGTACTGTGAGGATCTGCTGGGAACGTCTGGTGGAACCCTCTGTCAGGGAGGTCTTCAACTACCGGGAGAGCTTTGACCAGATCCCGAGGGAGGCTGTGGACATCCGAGTGGACCATATTCTCCACTTCCATTGTTAACGCGGCTGTTCGGAGCTGTGGTTGAAAGGTCTCTGGTGCCTGTCGTGGCGGCAATCCCAGAACCCGGTGGTGGACACTGGAAGTAAGGGATGCTGTTAAGCTGAAGAAGGAGTCCTACCAAGCCTGGTTGGCTCGGGGGACTCCTGAGGCTGCTGACGGGTACCGGTAGGCCAAACGTGCGGCAGCGTGGGCAGAAGCAAAAACTCAGGTCTGGGAAGTGTTTGGAGAGGCCATGGAGGAAGACTACCGGTTGGCCTCGAGGAAATTCTGGCAAACCATCCGGTGTCTCAGGAAGGGGAAGCAGTGCTCCACTAACACTGTTTACAGTGGAGGTGGGGAGCTGTTGACCTCAACTGGGGACATTGTCTGGCGGTGGAGGGAATACTTTGAGGATCTCCTCAATCCCGCTGACACGCCTTCCGTAGAGGAAGCAGAGACTGGGGACTCAGAGGCCGATCCATTCAGCACTCAAGCCGAAGTCCCTGAGGCAGTTTGGAAGCTCCTCAGTGGCAGTGCACTGGATGAGATCCACCCTGATTACCTCAAGTCTCCAGATGTTGTGGGGCTGTCTTGGCTGACACGTCTCTGCAGCATTGCGTGGCAGTTGGGGACAGTGCCTCTGGACTGGCAGACCAGGGTGGTGGTCCCTCTATTTAAAAAGGGGGACCGGAGGGTGTGTTCCGGGGGATCACACTTAGCCTCCCTAAGAAAGTCTATTCCAGGGTACTGTAGAGGAGAATTCGGCTGATAGTTGAACCTCAGATTCAGGAGGAACAATGCGGTTTTCATCCCGGCCATGGAACACTGGACCAGCTCTTAAACCTCCGCAGGATGCTCGAGGGTTCATGGGAGTTTGCCCAACCAGTTCACATGTGTTTTGTGGACCTGGAGAAGGCATTCGACCGTGTCCCTCGTGGCATTCTGTGGAAGGTGCTGTATGGTCCCTGTATGACCGGAGCAGGAGTTTGGTCCGCATTGCCGGCAGTAAGTCAGACCTGTTCTCGGTGCATGTTGGACTCTGGTAGGGCTGCCCTTTGTCACTGGTTCTGTTCATTACTTTTATGGACAGAATTTCTAGGTGCAGCCAGGGGCCGGAGGGGGGTCCAGTTCGGGAGCCACTGGATTTCATTTCTGCTTTTCGCAGATGATGTTGTCTTGTTGGCTTCTTCATGCCAGGACCTCCAGCATGCCCTGGGGCGGTTTGCAGCTGAGTGTGAAGCGACTGGGATGAGAATCAGCACCTCCAAGTCTGAGGCCATGGTTTTCGACCGGAAAAAGGTGGTTTGCTCCCTCTGGGTTGGGGGAGAGCTCCTGCCTCAAGTGGAGGAGTTCAAGTATGTTGGGGTCTTGTTCACGAGTAAGGGAAGGATGGAGCGTGAGATTGACAGGCGGATCGGTGCAGCGGCCACAGTAATGTGGTCGTTCTATCGGTCTGTCATGGTAAAAAGATTTTCAATTTACCGGTCAATCTACGTTCCTTCCCTCACCTATGGTCATGAACTTTGTGTCATGACCGAAAGAACAAGATCCCGGATACAAGCGGCCGAAATGAGTTTCCTCCGTAGGGTGGCGAGGCGCTCCCTTAGAGATAGGGTGAGGAGCTCTGTTACCCGGGAGGAGCTCGGAGTAGTGCCGCTGCTCCTCCACATCGAGAGGAGCCAGTTGAGATGGCTCGGGCATCTCTATCAGATGCCCCCAGGAGGCCTTCCTCGGGAGGTGTTCCTGGCATGTCCCGCCGGGAGGAGACCCCAAGGAAGACCCAGGACACGCTGGAGTGACTATGTCGACGATCCTCCCGGAAGAGCTGGAGGAAGTGTCTGGGGGGAGGGAAGTCTGGGAGTCCCTGCTCAGGCAGCTGCCCCCGCGACCCGTCCCCGGATAAGCGGGAGAAAATAGTTGGATGGATGGATGGATTTATTGACTAGAAATGCACTAATTTAATATTTTCTCTTTTTACACTTAATTAGTGCCAAATTATAAGTTACAATTCTAGGTGATCCCAGGTATTAAAAAAAAAACAAAAGAATAAAGGACCTGTTACTGAAACCTCCATTGACAAACAATATGTATTCCTTCAGTCAATGTACCAGTCCAACATTTAGAAATCAAAGCAGTGCATTTGTACGTTTGTGGTGCATCTCAGCAAATATACTATATATATATATATATATATAGTATATCCAGCAGTCATTTTCATTTAATTTCCATTAGAAATAATACAAAATAAGTAGATCATTTAAATTTAGTGTAGTTAGGGGTTTCATTCTAAATTTTTAAGGTGCACATTGTTTACAAACTTGAAATAAACATAAAGTTCACAGTAACTTGCGATTACAGTGTATTAAGCTTAGTACACTGAAAATGAATTAGTGAATGAATCATTTTGAATTTCATTTGGCAGTAATGATGCATTTTCAAACATTTCAATGAAAATTTGATTTTCCTCCGTCAAGGAGTTCATTTTCTCGCCGTGTCCGTTTGTTTCTTTGTCAACAGGATTACTGCAGAACAGGAAAACATGGATGGAGGATGGGTCTCGGCCTAGAACAGACCCTATTGAATTTAGGTGTAGATCGGATAAATGTAGGGATCCAGTATTTTTTTTTTTACTTGTTTAAGATTGCAAGAAATGCCTGAAAATATGCATATAGGTGGCTGATATCTATGAGTGAGTGCAATTTGATGCAGATCCTTCATCTGGTGATCTTAAATTATGGTTAAACTATTATGGAAGGTGTAAAATATAGTGATAGAGGGCTATATAATTTGATATTTGATTAGGATCAATTGAATTAAAAGTTGGGCCCTGGTGGAGGTATGCATTCTAATGAGTGACACTTATTAGAGTGAGGTATGCTTGGAGTGCTATATGAGATACTATGCGATATGAGATACGTAGAAATAAAGGACATGATTCTGGCCAATTCATTAGAGCTGTCTATAAACTATTTCCCCCTCAGAAAAGAAAGCTGCCCTTAAATCAACCTGAAAACTGTCTGGTCTTGTTGGGCTGGAATGCGGTGGTTAGAGCCAGACCTGATGACACACAGCAGCTCTCACAGAGGGAGAGAGAGGGAGAGTAAGAGAGGGAGAGAGAGTCTTCGGGGAACTATTCCCCTGATAGCATGTTCAATATGTACAAATACCACAAAGCACGACCAAACCGCCTCTTCTTTTGATCTCACTACACAGAAATATTGCAATGAGCGCAAAATATGATCACCAGTCCAGATTTCCTGAAGGTCATCGCATCTGTAAGCAAAGGCGAGAAGAGGGAGAGAGGCAGAGGGAGAGAGGAAAACATGTAATGATAATTTACTGCTCGGACGATTAAAGGCAAGAGAAGATGTTATCATCGAATGATATATTTATTTAAATGTGTACAAGGATAGGTTTCTGCCAAATGCACTGCTGCTAATACAAAGAGGGGCTTTCTATAATCAGCAGATTGGGACACATACTAATTATTCACGTTCTAGTGTATTCACAGACTTAATTACACATGTAAATTACAGTACATGTACTTGTAACTGTGTAATAGTTACAATACCTAGTTATTAGAAACTAGGTTTCAGATTTTAACCAAAACAAAGTAAAAACTATGAGCTCTGGATAGTCAGTTCTGAATATGCTGAGACACTACATGACTGTACTATCATGAGTGATGCTGACACCTTGTGCTGGTGATAAGCCACAGTATCAGTCTCAGCTGCAGACTGTAAGAATGAGCTGTCCAATAGATAGCTGAGCTTGTGGCTGAGAGTGTGTGCTAAAAGGTAAATAAGTTCTAATCAATTTAGAAAGTTGTTATGGCTTCTTCATCAAACCTTTGCGATGTTCAGTCAGTGGCTTTAGATTGTGCATGCTACTACCTGCAGACTGTAAATTCTCAGTGTAATCTTAGCATGTCCTCTGGTCTTGGCTGGTTGCCAGTGAGAGCCTGTTTAGTAGCCAGATAGTAGTTCTGAAGCAGCGGTGTGGAAGGCCTCTCTGGTTTTATAGGAGTCTGTCATTTTGGTCTAACACTATACGCTCATTGCCCTCAGGAGTAAACCACTGACTGCAGCTTTCAGTACAGGTGAGTGGGGATTTAGTTATATCTTGATGTAAAACAAGAAAGTGGGTTTTTTACAACGGAGGCTTTGACATGCCAGTGGACTGGCAGGAAGATGATTGTTGTTAGCTGTATTGTCTTTGTTGGAGGCCTGGTTTACATGGTGTTTGGGGCTTTTCAACAGCAGACAGTCAAATTTAAAGCAAAAGGAGTCACGGAGATGGATTTCTCATATGCTTTTTCTGTCCGTCCCATCAGGTCAAGCAATTCTGTCACTTATCTCCAGCCCTCAGGCCTTCTCTAGATAATAGCAGCAGTTTCACCACAACATAACAAATATATCTAAGATTACAGAGAGCGAGGAACAGCTTGAAATGCAATATTTTGATTGAGGACATTTACTCAACGCATCTGCATCTTCAACAATAAAACTGTTCTAACCAGTGGGACGCACCTTGCAGCGTTTCTCCCTCCCCAGCTGACCTCAATTTGTGGACTTCATAAAAAAGGTGGACAGATATCTGGCCCCGTGGTCCAGGAGGTAATTACTAATGTTACCGCTTCTCCTTGGGGAGGGAAGATGGGATGCCTCAGCCAGCTCTCCTTTTTGGAGCTGGGCCAGTTATTTCCTGTGGAATCAGGCAGTATTAACCTCCTGGATGCAGATTCATTCCATTGTAAATTAGCAACTAATTAAGGGCGCTCGTCATCTTCTGGTGACACTGCAGATGAAAAACACATCAACAAATGACATAGAGAGATGGAGATGGAGATACAAAATGTGTTTCAATTGTAGGTGTCATTGTAGCAGCTTTTGTCTTATTCTGTTCTTATGTTTTATTTAGTATTTTTTAGTCGAGACATATAACAATCAACACCCTGAATATGAAATGTTAGTAAATGCTATATAAAAATTAAGAATTTGTGACCTGTTTTTTATATAGTATATTAAATTACACATTACACATCTGATCATTATTAAAGGAGACACTGATGAAAGATGTTTTAAGCAGAAACAAATGTTAAAAGGTTTATAGTTACAAATGTCACTGATTTTGACCCAGAATGACGTCTCCCCTCCCGTCTTTATCTCCAATTAGATTCATAATTACAACAATAACAAGGTATGAAAGGTATGTTTGCACTGTAGAGGATAGTTCATCCATGCTGTTGTCCAGACTGCAGACATTCACCGGGCCGATTAACGGGAACGCAGTTCCAAATTCCTGCATTTTGTGTTCTTTGAGGATCTTTTTGCTGGTGGGGCCTGTCTCTTCACTCACAACGTATTCGGCACTGTGTGGTTTGCTAATGGTGTTGTTTTCATGGATCTTAGGACTGCCCCTTGATTCTATTGGCTCTGACGCTTCGATGGAGGTATCCTGAGAAATTGCTTTGTGTACAGACGAGTGTGTGACTGACAGTTCAGTTGCCATTAGAAGCTAGAGCCCAGAGCGCACAGCAGCACATATCCAGATTGCTTTCTGTTTGCCTTGGTAGTGTTCACTGTTTTTTTTACTGTTTTCATGTAATTTTTTTCCACACCATTTTTGCCAGACCATCACAAGAAATAATGGTAGGCAGGAAAATGAAGAAAATGTGTATGAATCTGGAGGCACTGAACATTGTGACAAAAGACAGCAGGGCCAGTGTTGATCCCGTCAAATCTGCAAGAACGGACTGCAGCAGAGATTCAGATTTTCTAATTCTATCACTAGAAAGGTATGAAGTACCCGAGTCAAAGATTACTTTTTGATTCGGTGTCAAATTACCAAGTCTTCTACCGTACTATCTTGCAATGAATTTAGTAAATGCACAAACTCGTTCAAACTGGATTGTTTGTCGGCCTCTCCGGTTTACCCCAATACCCCAGTACAGTGCTCAGTTACACCAGCATGTTGCTGTCTGTTTGCAGTTACATTTTCTAACATTTAGGACAGTGAATTATTTATTTTTTTGTCCACATTTGGTTCCACAGTGACCATGATGACAAATTTTGGCTGCTAAGTACATCTTCAGCAACATCTGCCCTCACCTCTCATCCACAGAGAGGGCCATGGACATCTGCCCCATCCCCTCAGCCAACGGCCATCCTGAGGACCCCGTCCTCAGCCTCAGCGAACCGGTTCCACATGACATGTTTCTGCTCCACTTATTCAGCTGTCTTTTTCATCTGATTCTGAGTCCAAAGAAAGGCAGCCCAAAAGAAAAGAGAAAACAGCACATTTGCAAAGTGTGGTCAAGTTGGGCCTTCAAGAGTAACAGAGAAAGGAACAAACAGAGGGGAGAAAGACAGAAGACCAGACCCACTCAGATTCATGCTAGCCAGGGTCCCTGCCCCCCATTTAACACCAGCACCCCTTTCTCTTTCCCAGCTCTTATCTAGCACTTCTGAGTAATCATAATTAAACTCTCTGAGCGGTAGCATCCTGAGCTGTCTCCTGAACATACACACCAACTTTTGTCCAAATGACAGAACTCTAAATGTGCACTTACACTTCTCAAAGGGCGGGACTTATCGGAAAATGACCATGACTCATTAACAATTTGCCTAATCATCAAATAAAGTGGTGGATATCTTCAGGCCGATGTCGGGAACAGGTCTAGCGAAGCATTTTGAGCCCAACCCCTTACGGGGCGCCACAAATACCAAAAATGCGTACCGCAAAACAGGCTGGACAAAATTTCACAAATTTTGCTGTGCATGCTTGGGGGACAATTATTAACCAAAATCTGAAATGCCAAACAGATCGGTGCATGTGGGTTAGCCTATAACATATACGCTCATGACCCAAAATGGCTTAAAGCAATTCTGATTAAACTCACCACAGAGATGAGCTTCACATGAGCTGCACCTACACACAGGGTTTTGTTACAATGAAGTAGGGCGGCAAAAGGCAGAACTTTAAATACACAATTGTTAATGCATCTGTGCATGGTCTATTACATGTTGGTTCATAACTCAAGTTGTTCTTTCAGAGAATGTGTACTCTGAGTTCTCTTCAAATTTAAAGAGCCTGGCCTTGGACCTCAGGTGGACAAAGCTCCCGATTATTTTTAGTTTTTCTTTGTATTTATAAAAACTATTATCTGTTGATTAGTGACACCATTTTTTGTCTTAATAATGGTGGAAATATTTTCGACTGCAATGTTATCTGAAGTATCTTCATACAAATTACTGTAAATAAAGATTTGACAGATAAATTCCCAAAAGTCATTGAAGTACACATCAAGAATATGTTGACAAATACTGCTGACATTTGAGTGAGAATTAACGAACATGAGCATCTAAGATGTTGAGTCTGCAATAAAGGCCAGCACATTCATAGTCATACACGAGTTGTCCATGAATGGTTTGATTACAGTTTATTTGTTAATGATGATGATCTTATTATTTTTCTGGATTTCTTTAAAGGGTTAAATTCAGGAGAACGGTAAATGAGCTTGTATTTCTATAGCGCTTTTTTCAAGACTGTGAAACCTGAAACCTGCTCATTTCAACCGAATAAGCTACTTGAACGAAAACAGCGTGGACCTGCAGCTTGCGGCTATATTTCCATTAATAATCTATTAATATTCATTTATTTATTTGGCCTGCAGTGGTGGGCAGAAAAAGTACTATAGAATAATGTAAAATCACATCTGACATGTTTAAATCCTTCATTTAGAATCAAGTGTCATCAGCATATTGTACTCAGTTATATAAAGTAAAAGTACAACAGAAATGTCATGAGGGGCTCCAAAGGACCAAAAGTGTGGGAACTGCTGATAAATGTATTTTCAGAGCTAATCATATATTATTGAATGTTACACCTTAATCTGCAAAGTAACTAGATAGTGTAAGATAAATGTAGGGTTGTGTCAAGAGATGACTGTAATTCAATGAAAATAAAAAAAAATATCTGTCCGGTGCTTCTTAGAAAACAGGAAAAAGAGTTCTACAAACAGATTAGGCAAACAAGGCACTCCAAATAGAAGGCAATGTGTAAAATGAGGAAATAGATTTAAAAAGCCTTCATCGTCATGGCTAAATCATTAGAAAAGACAAATTATTTAAAACTGCTGTTCGCTTTGTTTTTAATGATTTGCCTTTTTAATGCTTTAGACACTGTAATAAAGAAGTTTGGACCCATGTTCTCTCTGTGCTGAATCTTTTGACCTATAATGTGTCTAGTTTACTGACAACTGATCATCAGGTGAACATTATTAGTAGATATCAATCTGAATTTGATTATGAATCTGTGGGACATTTGATCAGATACAAGGAGCTGTGACATCATGGTTTGACACCCTTGTTGCTCTTTGCTGGAAGGTTTCATGTCTAGAATCAAGGTCAGTGTGTGAAACAGGTTATGGAGCCAAGTGATGATGCTTCTGATAGTGTCACCCGGAGTCAGCTCGCCTTCACTTTCTCTCCTGGCCTATAATCTCTTTCTCCTGTTGCCTCCTCCCTATTTCAGCACAAGAAGGAAATAACATTGCCTTCAGTGGTCAGATCAATCTGATCTGTGTTGGCTTTATTGTAAGCAGATTCTCAATCAGCCGGGATGAATCCAATCACGGTGAAGGGGGTGGCACACAACAATCTAGGGCACTTTTCCCAATGAGTGCTGCAGGCCAGGAGATTAGAGGACGGGGGAGGTGTTTAAAAGCCAGTGTTTCTTTCTTTTTGTTTGTGTGTGTGTGTGTGTGTGTGTGTGTGTGTGACAGGAAACAGGGATGAGAGAGGGGGGATGACACGCTGCAAGAGGCCACAGTTTGGATTTGAACCCTCGCTGCAGTGAGGACACAGCCTCTGTACATGGAGCACACACTCAACCCCCGGCGTCACCGGGGCACCCAACAAAGCCAGCGTTTCCACGATGAAGCCTTTCATTGTGTGATCCAAGACTAAATCACACCTGCATTCATCATCACCATCACCCCCATTCGTCTAGCATCCCTTCACCACCACCACCACCACCACCACCGCTCACCAACTCCTATTAGATACAGAAATGCAAATCCCCCTCCTCTTTCCCTATTCACTCCTTTCTACAATTATTTCAACCATATGGATGCCAGAGAGGATGGGTTTTTTCAAATCAGCATGACTACTGGTTGATTTATCCTCAAACTTTTCTCCCTCCCTCTCTGTCTCCCCTCCATCTCCTACATCCCTTCTCCACCAACGTAACGGCTCTCCTTGCGCTCTTCTCTCTCCTATTTCCAGAGCTTAACTTCATTGTCTCTAGCCCCACTACGCTTTCATCTTAAGACAAAGATTTATGTAAATCTTTGGGCCGGGCGTTAATGCGGAGCGCCGTGTGAGAAATAGCATCCCTAAATCGTGGCATTGTTGTTGAAAATGACAAGGCAGGCCCGTTAATCCTACAATGCGATCATCCAAATGTGTCATAATGCCGTGTGTAGGCAGGCGAATCTGAATATCAAAAAGACGCCACGCACCTCTTTTACGGCGCCTTCAGTACTTCCATTACTAACACACTACTTCCCTCTATCTTCCTCTTTCTCTTTCACTGTCTCCTTTTAACAGACTCACCCTGCTTGTCACTTTGCTGTCATTAATAAAGGAATAAAACACATAAAATACCAGAAGTTTGTAGCAGAGAAGAAACGGCTGTAGCTTTTAGCTTCCTCTTTATTGTTTTGCTTGTTTTGTGCCGCGTATGAAAGCATTGATTCATTCAGATAATAACAAACTACATTTGTGTAATTGTCTAAGTGGCTGCAATTGTTAGTTGAATTAAATTGATGGCATCTGCTTTGTAACTAAGATGTATTTATTTCAGAAGCAGTGGGTTTGTGGTGGAAGGATTTGAAGAACCAAAGGGAAACAAAGGGTTGAGTCAAGACGCTACATGTATGGAGCATTTAGCTAAAAATCAGTTACCTTGTATTCCTTTATTTAGGATCTGAAGAGGAGGCAGTGCTAGTTCTTCCTCGTATTTGTGTGCATCGCTACACTCAGGGATCAAATTGAGCCCGGTAGAAGTCTGATGATGATTCATTGGCAGGGGGCAAATTAACAGTGGAAGTGAGGCAGAGACCAAAGAGTGTGAGAGCCATGAAACAGGCATGCCAATCAATTGGACAGGGACAAGGCTGGTGAATGATAATGTTAATAATTACCAGCCACACTGAGGGACCCCTCCCTGATTGGCCGTGAAACCTCTGCCATAATTAAAGGCAAGCCTTTCTATCCCTTTCCTCCTCCCAGCTCTACATCCAACACTGTGACACCTCCTCGTCTGACCTCAGGTCCTCCAAACGCTCTCCGCATCCTCCCTTCATTCCTCTGCCATCCAATTGGTGGGGGGGGACTTTGTCAGGGAGAATAGCGGCGTTGATCTTGAAGGTTTAAGACCCTACTGTACCTGTCAACACTGTGGCTTTGGCGCTGACGACCAACAGCTTAAGTCATTTGAAGTTGCTTCTTTTTTTAATGAGATGGGGAGGAGGCACAGTTAGCGCTGACAGCCAGTCAGGGTCTTGAAATAATTCCATACCTCTGAATAACCAGAGGTGTCTGTCTGACTTAATCCACCCCCACCCCACACACACACCCCTACACACACACACACACTCACACACACATTCAAACACACACACACGCACACACTTTTAAGGTAGTGGAAATAAAAGCAAATAATGAGGAAGTGGTGGAGAGAGAGGCTATCCTCCTCTTGTCAAAATGCAGACTGCAGCTCTACTGCAGTCTGTGGATTGACTCTATAAGTGAAACGAACAAAGAAGAATCCTTAATTAAAATTAAAACATGACTGCAGCTCTGTCATCATGAATCAGCTTGTATGATCACATAATACAGAACACTGGACCCTCGGAAGAACAGCTGCTGCAGTGCTGAAGCTAATGGGATCCTAATAACTGAACTGAACACTGGCATCCAAAAGGATAGAAACCAGGACAGCAACTGCAGTAACTATTTTTCATTTTCCATCAATATGCTGATTGTTATCTTGCGTAAATTTCAGAATAGTGCAAAACACATTCAGTTCATTATTGTGGAAGACTGAGAACACCTGCAACTTTTACATTTGGAACCAAAACTCAAGTGATAATCTGGAACTTTTGTTTTTGTCTGTCAATTGACTAATCAATAAAATCAACTAATTATAACATCACTACTTTATCGTAGGCTTTATCAAACCTGATGTGTTGTGGGGTGTTGTCTTACATATACCTGTCCATGATTCAGCATTTTAGCTTTATTCTAAAATGAATGACTTGTAATTTTTAATCTCTTTATTTAGCGAGGCTTCACTCCCAGCCTTCACAGTCCCCCTCTCATTACTCCGCTCTCACTTTCTTTCTCTGGCTGGGATAATCCCCCCTGTAGGGGACTTCAAAGAGCAGGCCGGCCAGGGAAAGCCTTAATTACCCATTTTCCTTGAAATTCCAACCAAATCACAACTCGCCCCGGTCCGTCCGACTCCGCACTCCTGTGGGTCTAGTCCCAGACTAATTGTGGGTCTGGATTTCCTTTCCACTGTGAAGATGGAAAGTTGAACTTAAATTAAAATGAGAGAGTCAAATCTGAAAAGTTAAAGCAGGTGATGAGGGAGTTAGTGACCCTATTTTATGGTGCTGTATTGCCTCCATGTAGATTCTGCTGTTTAAGGAAGACAGTGAAATTTAATGATGCAATGAATTCATTTATTATCTTAGAGACTGTGCTGTTATCAATGTGGAAGTTTGTATTTTTATTGGAAACACTGTGCAGAACTTTGTGATTAAAAACATGCATAATAATGATAATAATAAATAATAATGATAATGATAATAATTATCACCTCTGTTTTGTGTTGCTTTTAATAAAAAAGCCAGATGTCAGCTGACAAAGACTTCATCTGTCTTTTGAATGTAACGATGAAAGGCTCATTCATTGTGGTCACTGTGAAATATTGAGGCCCGGGCTGATGGTGAAGTAACAGAGCCACCTCTGAAGTGGAGCGCTGATGATTGACAAGAGATGTCAATCATCTCAGCCAACAAGAAAAAGGACTGCTAACGTGGATGATAATTAAATTCACAGTGATTTAAAATTAGCTGAATTAACTGGAGGTTTTAATGAGGGTTTCAGACTGAATTATAGACACATGAAAGGGATTCAAAGGTACTTATATTATATGTACCATTGACTTTAATTCCACTGAAGTGTGGACATTAAGATAACAGGAAGTTCTGATTTGTTGAGGCAGACTGTTATAAATCTCTGATAAATAAACTGTTAGTAATGTTTGGACTGTTTTTTTTTTTTGTTTGTTTGTTTTCCAGCAACAATTTGAGATATAGAAAATAGAATATTCTTACATTATAGCACATATCACAATGTTTGTCTGTAATAATGTATGGGTAGAAAATCCCTGCAACATAAAGCTTACATACAATTTATTGTTTTTTTTTCATTGTGTTTTAAAAGTGGATATGACTTATTAATCTGAAATGCATGTTTAATGCTTCCATATAATAACAGCACTTTCACTTTTCAACGTTACAGTGGAGACTAATTTACCTGTTGGGTCACCAAAGAAAAGACTAGTTGGTCCCACTGGTGGTTAATTGTAGCTGCTGGGTAGATCTGGGTTATTAAGGACGCGAGCAGAGCAACACATTACATAAAGAAAGCACAGAAGTCATGTCAGATAGGTTGGACCACCATGTTCAACTCTATATTTCTAAATGTTACAGTTACGGTTAGAGTGCTGACTTCTGCACACTGTAAATTGCCCGTTGTCCACTCAGAGGGAACTGCTGTTGTTAGCCTGACATCACAGTGATTCAGTCTGTAAGAAAGCATGCAGTTGGTGGTGTCGCTAACAATAGAGTCAGTAAAGGAATAACAGTAAATTATGGTCAGTCCAGGTACGGCTTTAAAATTAAATTTCTGATAAATGAAGTGTAGGGTTTGAAGGTTTTTCACTGAGGACACTGTGTTGAATTAAAGAGGCTCAGAGGGAATTAAGATAAACAGTACAAACTATATGTGTCCAACTGTTCTGGAAAGTGTAGATATATTTGGTTTAAACTGTTCTCAACAAAACAATATCAGATTTTTTTTTTATCCCAGTTGTTTCTGATTTAACTAAAGACGTTCAAAAGAAATTCAAATGTACCAACGAATAGAAGTAATGTGTTAATATCAGTACTAACTTGTATTGTGCGAAGGGGAAGCTTACTGGTGTAAACTGAGCAGAACATTAAACAACAGGGTTAAAATATTTCAGATTTAATTAAAGACACTCAGAGGGAAATAAATTAACTTATGAGTAAATACATATTCTGTTGATTTGAATAATGCAGAGTAGTCCTGAACAGTGTCACAGTAAATTGTCATGTGTCGAATGACTTTGACT
Source organism: Lagodon rhomboides (assembly GCA_039737535.1). Classification (NCBI taxonomy): domain Eukaryota; kingdom Metazoa; phylum Chordata; class Actinopteri; order Spariformes; family Sparidae; genus Lagodon; species Lagodon rhomboides. The sequence continues at coordinate 2,004,136 of CM077801.1, forward strand.
GGTTAAAACTAGTATAAATATTCAATGGACACTTTTGCTGTGGACGACTTATTTTGGATGTGTGCGTGTGCTTTGCGTGTCCGGACGCACCGGAACTTTGTTGCAGTGCACTCTTAAAAAAAGAGAAGTAGACAGCAGGAGTCTGAATGTCATGTTTACTGTAACCAGCCAATGGTGTGCACTGACCACACCTCAGTGACATCATAGAGAACACAAGCCGCAGCTTATAAGAATCAGTTCAGTATTAAAATAAAGTGACATCAAAAACAGCATTACATCCCTACTCCATGAAAAGCCCACCCCCTGCCCCAGCCCCGCCCCTCTGCATTATTGAACATTATTACATATCAAAAAGTACATTTTCTCTAGTTCATCTCAACGCTGCTTTTTATTGTTATTATCTAAAGCAAGCTGTCAATTTGAATTATGGAACTGACTGGATTTTGATTGGATGAGACCTGGTCAGCGAGCCAATAAAAAACAGGACAGAAGACTGTATCAGGAACTGACCGACAATAAAAGTCTTTTAAAAAAAAAAGATTAAAGATTGAATGCACCTTTAAAGAATTAGCTTATATGCTTTTTTTGAGAGCTACTGTCTGTTGGAGATTCAGTAGCTTTCGGGGTTTTATTTAAGCACCAACCATTTTCTATGAGTTTTAAAAGGTATTAAAGGGAATACACAGTACTGCTGGGCAAAAAATGTCTTCTTCATCATCTCAGCAATTCTTTGACTGGCAGGTATTCACATGATGGGTGGGTTTTGGTGTCAGTGTATGCAGAAATAAATGTGTTTGTAGTTAATATGTGGAGCATATATTCAGGACTCCATTAAATTATGTCTAAACCTGGAGCAGAATTTAAGAGTGCATGAGTAATATTTTAGATTTATGTTGATCCGTGTGTGTTCGTGGTCCAAAAGAACAAATTGAGACAAACAGGCAGAGGATGAAGAATTGTAACAGCTTGTATTTGTGCTCTGTTCTCATGCCGAGAAATATCAACAGGGGAGGCATGTGGAAACTGACATGGAGGTCACAAAGGTCAAACAGAATAACCCCCCCACCCACCCACCCCACCCAAAATCCACCCCGAAACACAGGAAGTTACTGCCAGTGCGAGTAAGAAATCACAAACAAATAAGAAAAAAGTCAAACAAAAAGAAAACAAGGCAGTGATAGAAAACTATGTACAACCAATGGAGCGGTAAACAAAACATCAACTTTAGATTTGTCATTAAAAGGCCATAGAACAATCTTTTGATTCCCTTCTGTACAATGTGATTCATTACAAAGTACAAATTCATCATGATACTTGTACTGCCCCATGAGAGGAAAAATACATTGTGGCAGCCTGTGAGTTTGTGTCTTGTCGCTGGAATGAAGTCCCCCTCCCCCTGCAACCGATATAAGAGCAAGACATCCGGAGGTACCATTTTCACAAAAGAATGCTAAAGCCTACAATTTAAAAAAGACAAGCTCCTCAAGACAGCGAGTGCCTAAACATGTATTTCAAACCATCCAAGAAGAATAATCCATTCCAGAAGAAGAAAAATAGATACAAGTCAGGATTCTCGGTGTGTTTTTTCCTAAAAAGCAGAACCAGTGTTCTGTTGTTTCTAAGGGAGAAAACCTCCATCTGCTAATGGAGCACCAATCTACCCACCCCCACCCCGACAGCCATCCCACCACCAAATCCAAGTTTGTTACAGCTCAGTCATTTTTAATGTGTTTATTTTTTTATTTCATTACACCCAAGGCAGAATAAAAGTTACTAAAACTTAAGACTTTTACAGTTACAGTGACAAAAACATTTTAAGAGACCCACAATTGAAATCTGACTGCAAAATGAAAATTAAAAAAAATTCTATTTTTGTAAAATGCCCAGGCATTTTCCAATATTACAAATACTGGTATACTTTTACAGTAAACAAGAAAAATGTAATATATATTCATATATATTTATATATATACTAAAACCCCGTCACCAAAAAAAAAAAGAGTAAAAGAAAAAAAAAGAAAAAAAGAATAGAAACAATATACACATTGCCACTACGGCATTCATTGAAACTTCAGAAGCAAACCTGGAAAAAAAAAATACTCATCTGTTTAAAACACACATACACACAAATATTATTTTACCCTTGTACTTGTTTCAATACTGTAAACTTATTTTAAGACAGAGTGCACTAAATTCTTTTTTTTTTTAGTTGCATTTCCTGATTTTTGTTGAGTCCTTGACGTTTTGTGAGGCTTTTGTCCACTCCTAGAGTCTTCTGTTGAGGGACAGAATCTTGTCCTTATGAGTGAGGAATTTGATATATATCTATATATAGGTTTGTGCCTTTATATGTACATATGCACACATATATACACACACAGACACATTGATATTGTGCTGGGTACTCCTAAACTCAGCATTATTTCATTTGTATTAATTTAAATAATTCAAATTACATGTTAAAGATGACACGATTTTACATTTTTTTTCTTGTTCAATTTAATGCTTCATAAAAAGTGTTGCATTTGTCTGAGACAATAAATAGGAAGATCATTATTCAAGGCACACTCATGTCAGATTGAATGGCAGTACAAAAACTGTCCCAATTAAAACATTTTTTGTTGTTTATTCAATTCTATAGTGCCAGCATTGGGAACGCCTCGCCTAACAACCTTGGGCACTTCAGTGTCAGGAGATCCCAAGCTCTAGACCCTTTAGTACCTTTTCTGCACAGCTCTGTTGTGTGTGTGTGTGTGTGTGTGTGTGTGTCGGATGGAAAAGTCATAAAGTGCGGGTCTGTTGTTAAGAGCTCTGAATTTGTACGTTGACAGCATTCAAATCGGATTGGATTGGAAAAAAAAAGTGCCACTATGAAGGTAGATGGGGCCAAAACAAAACCTTGGGTCATGATACTTTTAACGAAGGGCATGAGAAACCAGCTGCTGCTTGTCTTACAGCAAACACTGATACATTTTTCCTCCTCTACACAAAACATGCCTCCGACTAACAGTGAAACGATGAAGGTTTCCTGTTCCTGGAGAGGTGACTTCATTAATCGATGTATAACTTTTTCACTATAACAATAAAATTCTCAAATTACTTTACCACTTTTTCAACAAATTGGAGGATATTTTTGCACAAAAAATGCATAGGGGTGTTGAGTTTTATAATTTTTTAGCATAAAATCTTCTATCTAGTTAAAGTAGCAGCACCTGCCATGTATGCACATACATTTAGCCCTCTCTTAACTAATTGTTATAATTAGAAGCAGTGACAAATAAAAATTAGTATAATAACTAAAATAAGGATAAAGCCTGAACATTAGCCTGGTGGGGGGCAAGGGATGCCTTTGAGGATACAACAGTCCCTAATTATTTCAACATATAATGCAAATGCTGGAAATGCTTCTGAAAACATAGAAATGAATGGATAAAAAAATAAAAAAGAAGTAGTATAGCTCACCCTGAGATGTCCCTGTGCTCACTCTCTTGTCTTGTTCTTCTATCTATCTCTATGCACACTCGTCTTGCCTGGCTTCATGCTCAGTTTTCTCCTAATAAATAATATAGCCTGGATCATATGGCTTCATGCAAAATAGAATACATGGATGAATGAATGAAATGAGGGAAGGTTGTCATAGCGTTGTCGGGGCTTGGTACTATGTACCAGTCAGCAGCTGCCTTATCTAGAATATGTTTCTTCTGGCTGGTAATAATGTTTTCAGGAGGAGACAGGGTTTATAAACCTTGGGATCCTCTTTGATTTTAGATTTACTGTCAAATATGACACTCAGTGCTACATATCCAATTATATTGACATGTTTTAGAGTCAGTTAATGCTACAATGCCAAAGGATTGTTGTCCGCGTATCGTCATCACACAAAATAATTCTAGCATTCTCAGTTAACGCCACTTTCAAATTGAAGATTGAATTCAGCTTCTCTTCAACAAATCACACGTTTAGCTTAATATACAATTTTCTACAAGCAGCGGCCAAAAAAGTTTACTCAAAATTGACTTTTATCTTGCTAAAAAAACTATCTGGATATCATGTGGGTTTTTAAAACACAGAGTAACGGCAAATAAAAGTCAAACAAATTTTAAAAAATGCCTAAACAAAAATGTACCTACACATGCCAAAATACAAAATACAATAAATACAGAAATTATTGCACAGTTAAAGGCTCCACATATGTTCTAACTCAACTGACTGATTGTTTTAAAAGGAACCCCCAAATGAGGCAGTTTAGACAGCTTCAATTGGTGTTAAGATATCTGCTTTCACTTTTTCTCAATTGGCAGTTACCTAAAAACACAAAATAAACCCAAAAGTAATATTTCATAAAAGTATATCCAGCTAACCCTTTTTGTTTTTGTTTTGTTTTTTTAAGTCAAAGTGTGGCGCAGAGTACGAAAACAGAACCTGGATTAGGTTCTCTCTGCTTGTTCAATTTTTACCTCATTGGTCATCAAATGTTCCCCATGCCACTTTTTCATATGTTTCTCTAGAGTGCTGTACACGCTGAAGGGCATTTGGCAAATGTCACAGCGGTAGACCTCCTTACCATGCTGGCCATGTGTTTTCATGTGGCGCGTGAGCTTAGAGCTCTGGGCGCAGGCATAGTTGCACAGCTCACACTTGTATGGCCTCTCGCCAGTGTGGCTGCGCCTGTGCACCGTCAGGTTGCTACAGTTCTTAAACACCTTGCCGCAGTATTCACAGGTGTCGCACCTCCTGCTGTCCTTGGAGCTGGGTCGGCCAGGGCCTCCACAATGAGGTGTGCTGCCTCCACTGGCGGTGCCACTGCGGCCGGAAAGGCCACCATCCAGCAGGTCACCCGGAGGCGTTGAGAACCGCAGGCTGCCATTCTCAGACGAGTGTTCAGAGGAGGTGGCAAAGGGCGATTGTCTGGAGTCAGTGAAGCCGAGGAAAGGGTCTTTGATGAAGTGGCGTGAGGCAGCGTAGCCCACTAACCACTGGGAGTATACGTTCTCAGAGGGGATGTGGGGTGTCGGGGGAATGTCCAAGTCCTTCTCAATCTTGATCCTCTTGTTTGAGGAGTTAGACAAACTGGGACTGGTGATGGGAGTGGGCTTACGGGGAAACAGGCCCGAGAAAGAGTCACCAGAGCCACAGTTTCGCCCGTTAATGGTTGTCCTCTCTTCCTGCTGGTGGTGGTCCATCTCCCTAACCACTGAGTCCTCATCCCCTGCGTCCCGCTGGCCATCCAAGCATCTCTTGGAAAATGGCATCCTTTTACGATTGTCAACTATCAAATTATTGTACTGCTGTATAGAGTTAAGCGCCCCACCTTCTACCATCTTCTCCAGGGCAAATGATGACTTCTCCTCTGAGGGCAGTTTGGAGCCATTCTCCCTATTGCGGTAGAACTCAGACTCCATGCTGAAGTTGGATTCTGGTCGACTCTCGTTCTCAAGTTCCTCTTCTTCCTCCTCCTCTTCTTCCTCCTCATTGCCTTCCCCATGGAAGTCCCCATCCCGATTCTTCATGCCCTCACCTGTGACATCACTTGTGCCTGGCTCTGGGGAGCTTGTAGTGGACAGTCCATCATCTGAGCGCCCCGTCAGGGATCCAGCCTTGTGCATGTGGGTCTTCATGTGACGCTTCAGCTTACTTGCCTGAGAGCAGGCGTGGTCACACAGTTGGCACTTATATGGTTTTTCTCCAGTATGGCTGCGCCGATGCACCACCAAGTTGCTCTGGAACTTGAAGGTCTTACCACAGAACTCACAGGACTTGACCTTGTTCTGTGTCTGGGGAGGAGTGGTGCTATTTGGGGGCATTGGCGGTAAGGGGGGGGTGCTCAGAAAAGGTGATTTTGGCCCAGGTTGAAAGGGGTTGGTGTTCAGTAGTCGATGCATAGGGTTGGCCCTGCTGGGTGACAATGGTGGTGTGGTGCTGTTATTGTTCCCTGCCAGCTCACGTAACCGCCTGGAGAAGTCCATGGACTGGGACTCCATGGCCATAGGCGTTAGCCGCATCACCCTCTCAAAGGCACTGGGGTGCTGGGAGATGAGGCCCATTTCCTCTGCGCTAAGGCGTTCCAGCCGATGAGGGTCCAGGTGGTGGCGGGGAGGCGGGCTGACAAATGGAGGCGTGTTGGGGAGGCGGTTCTCCATGAAGCCTGGAGGAGGCTCCCGGAGAAGGGGGCCTGTCATCCTCAGGAGGTGGAAGGGGTTGTTGTCGCCGAGAAAGTTGGTGAGGGGGGACTGTGGGATGGAGTCATTGCCCATGGGTGGAGGCATAGTGATGCGTGGAGTGAGGGCTGTGCTGGAGGGGTTGGACTCCAGGTATATGCGAATGCCGTGGGTGTTCTGGGCATGCTGCAGCAGGAACCAGGCACTGGGGAAGGGCTGCTTACATGTGGTGCATATATAACTAGAAGGCTCATCCCTGCCACCTGCAACACACAGAGAAAGAAATGCATTAATATTTGAACTAAGAAATTAAAAAATTCACGTGTGTGTGTGTGTGTGTGTGTGTGTGTGTGTGTGTGTGTGTGTGTGCATCTAGGTACAGTGTATGGTAAGCATGATGGTAAATGTATGTAAGTGTGTATGATTGCATATGCATGCAGAGTGGGTCATTGAAAAACATATGGGAACCCCTCCAAGCAGAGTCTGTAGTGTTTGCCAAGTCATGCCAGGAGATACCAAACTCATAAGGGTGAAGATGGAGGATGTACAACTTCAATAGTTTTGTTTTGGAAGACTAATCGTACACCAGCAAATAAAGGTCCCAGCTCCTCTTAGGAGTAAATACAAAATACAAAAAACAGAAATCATGAAAGAGCAAGACAAATAAATGAGTGCATTAGGAAAAATGGTTGCCAGTGCACACAGAGAGCATGGAGCTACAAAAGGCAGAGGGAGAGTAAAATAGTTTATATGCAATGTTGATCTCATATCGGATATGTTAAACTCGATGGCATTACAAAATAAACACTTGTGTTATGAGTGAGCCTGAATAAACAAGTTACAGTCTTCAATACTCCATATTGTTGCCTAGAAAACAACCCCTTTATTACCCTTTTAAAATTCAGAGACCTGTTTAACTATTTCCTAGGACCTTAAATATTGACTGCAATCACACTTAACATCAACTCCTTTACAGATTGGTGGAAATGTGTTGTCAAACAACTGTAACAGATGAGGCCAAAAAATCCAAGCAATGTGATTTTGAGAGAGCAAGCCTTGCACTGTTTTGTTCATTTAAAAACTCATTAACGCAAGTGCTTTCAACCCCCCTCCAAACACACACACGTACAGATAATGGTAATAGTGCTCTCGCTCTTGCCTAAATGAAAGCTCGATGTCTTGACCTAGTACACTAATTTCAGACACTCGGGGAAACATATGCTGCGGTAATTGTTTCACTTATTTGTGTGTGTATGTGTGTGCATGGCCGTAGCTATTTCTGGCAGCGAGAAACACACATGCGCACACACACAAAGAAAGTGTGTATGCAGTACACTACTGTATTTTTGTTGTGTTATATCAGAATGTACTATTATGGGGAGCACCAATTTGTTCATGCACACATGTCTTCCCTTGTCTTCTAAATGTCCAGAAATGCAAGTCCTTAAAAAAATTAAGTTAAACAAAATGCATGCATGATGCCAAAAATCAATAAAAAATAGCTAAAATGTAACATTTATTAAAGGCCTATGTAATACATTTACATTTACATGTCTCCAACGACATTCACTACACAATAATTCTTCTGACATACATTTGAAATTCTAATAAATGATATGAGAAATATAATAATGTATTAATATTATTTAATCAATTCTTTATGAAATGTGTAGAAAAACTAAATGTTCATGTTTTTAATAATTTATAATTCATTAATTTCTCTGAATCTGACATGAAACTAAAACACCTAACATCTCTCTGCCTCTCTCCCCTTGCTCATTTGTGAGTGTGTTTGTATGTGTGTGTGTGTGTGTGTGTGTGTGTGTGTGTGTGTGTGTGTGTGTGTGTGTGCGCACGTGTCTGTGTGTGAAGGTGTAGGGGCGAGAGGCAGAACAGCTGTCCGTCTCCACAGTCCTGTAAAGCCTTTTGACTTAATTACAGTGGACATCACATTCAAACACACGGGCACACACACACACACACACACACACGTGCGATAAAGTAACTGCTCAGAATGCCTCTGCTTTCTGTCTGCACCTCTCTCCGTACTTTCGAACACACACAAGCAGTCGTACTACTGAATCTTATGGACATGAAGACCAGAACCCCCACAGAAGTCACCAGGAGGGCGGCCGATGTTCATTTCTGTTCAACAATTAAGAGCAGAGTGTGTGTGTGTGTGTGTGTGTGTGTGTGTGTGTGTGTGTGTGTGTGTGTGTGTGTGTGTGAAATAGAGCAAGAGAATGAGATAAAATGGAATTATCCAATAATATAGAATTAAACTTAAACATTCTTGCAATAAAAGGTGGTTGGAATCTGATCATTTGTGTCTGCAAGGAAGGAGTGGGTCAGGTTGTTTATTTGGTTTTTATTTGTGTGTGTGTCAGCGTCTGTGTGTGTGTGCGTCTGTGTGTGTGTGTCAGCGTCTGTGTGTGTGTTCGTCTGTGTGTGTGTGTGTGTGTGTGTTTCTAAAATAAAATTTTTGTGGACGAATTTCAGACTTAAAAATGTCCCCAAAAGTGACATGACTCATTGTGTGTGTGTGTGTTTGTGTGTGTGTGTGTGTGTGTGTGTGTGTGCACGTGCGCCCTCCCAGGGGAAGGAAGTCCAACGCAGATGGCAAATAAAGTATGCAGCCCGAGGCGAGAGCACATTATGCTAATTCTAATGTCAGCTGTACTTTAATATACGACTCTATTTAATCACCCCATTATTTCCTATTTCCATATGAAAAAACAGTGAGAGGAAGCTGCTCATCACTTGATTTGGTAAGAATGCCGAGACCCATGTTTTATGGAGTGCTGTGTGTGTGTGTGTGTGTGTGTGTGTGTGTGTGTGTGTGTGTGTGTGTGTAATGTAAGATTTAAACACACACACACACACACACACACACACACACACACTGAATTACAATTTATTTAGAATTTTATTATGTTTAGTAAGTGTGGACTTTGTGTGAGTGTGGTCGTGTCTCTATTCTACCCTCCACTCCACAAGGTCATATCAGTCTCACCATCCACTCTTTCTCTCTGTAGAAACATGAACGCTCAAAGACTAAATTATTTCCTTCAACAGTAACGCCATGTGAAACCTACTGTCCTTGACTTACCATATGTCGTACCCATGTACAGAGCATCAGTGACATCAGTGAAGTGAGATGTCTGCACAGAGCCCAGAGATACTAAAAGACATCACCCACCCAGCCACAGTCTGTTCACCCTGCTGCCATCTGACCACAGATACAGAAGGATCTGCTGCCGTAGCACCAGACTACACAGCAGCTTCACTCCTCAGCAGTTCATGGGGGTCAGCTGGTGTACGAACAGTTGCCTGATCAGAATTGAATTGCACATTTCTGATCCTCTGATTTTCTATTCACACACAGAGCTGATCTTTAATAACCACAGGAATTTATAACGTATAGGCTTTTATGTGTTACTGAATAAGTTGGATGTTTCCATGTGATGATCTCCAGAAGGGGTTTCTCTCCTGTCTGCAGCCTGTGTGTCTGTATATGTGTGTGTCTGCTCTCTGTTCAGACACAACTGACAAATTCACAGAATGAATAAAAAAAGACACATAATCACAAACTGCAGTGACACCTTGAGTAAACTGCCAGTGTGTTTTCTTGTCAGATTTGCTCATAGCACAAAAAACAGAACAGACGTGGTAAGCCGGAGGTGGCCACGGTGCGCTCCGTCTGAACAGCCCATTGGCCTCCTGTGTGTCCGCAGCTTGTGAGAAAGTGCTGGTACGCCAGAGAGTAACATGTAACAGTGCCGGGCTTTGCCATCAGTGTATGAATGTGTGTGTGAATGGATGGTGTGTTGTAGAAGAGCCCGATATAAACGCAGGCCATTTACACTACACGTGTTAATTTATTTCAGCTTTTTATCAGTTGTCAAACGTTTTTTTTTATTTCAAACATATTACACCAACTCTTTTCTAGCATCTAACTTTAATGGAAATTATTAGCAACGCAGGAATATATGGTGATTTTTTCAGGTTTAAGATGGATGTAAAAGGCACAAATCAACTATAAAATGTAAAAAAAAATTTAATTTAGTTTTAAATGGTTTTAAATTGATACATTCTTTATTTGGGTTTGGATTTTAGCCATGGAAACAGTATCCCACAAATCAAAGAGAAATCATCAGAAAAAGAAGAAAATCCTGATGCTGACAGACTGAAGTGACTCAACCGTCGGTGGGAGACCCGTCCAACACCAGCGGCCTGCAGAAAGCTCCTCTCTGTCTGTCTCTAGTGCCCAAAGCCTCTCGCTCTATCTGTTGAAGTGCGGTCTGGCTGTATGCCTGTGTTTTGTTTGGCTCAAGTTCAAACACACACACACACACACACACACACACACTTACAGACTTACACACTCTGGCAGCCCGACCTGTTTAGACGAGTCTGAGGAAAAAGAAAATGTGCACGCTCCTGTGGATAATAAAGTTGTATTTTTTTTTCTTCTTTTATCCACATTTCTTTAGAGAGTTGATAATTTTATGGACAAACACACACACACACACACACACACACACACACACACACACACACACACAACACACACAGAGTGAGAGAGAGAGAAAAGAATGCAATATGTTATGCACTACTGTGTGTGATTTGTGTGTGTTTTCACACATGCATTCATCTCTGAAAATGTTTTGTGTGTGTGTGTGTGTGTGTATGCTCTCCAGCAGCAGCCAAATGCAGGAGAAGCTATACGCAGAGACAGAAACACTGGCCTCTCTGCTGATATCAGCGTCCCTCCGTCCCTCTGTCCCTCCGTCCCTCCGTCCCTCCGTCTGTGGCTCTTGCTTCTAGGTATTCTATCCTGTGCATTCATCCTTCCTGGTTCACTTTCACACAGTATAAAACTCTCATTACTGACTGATTCCTGTTTTCACTATGATTCAATTTTCCATAATTACTGTGGCTGCGGCGAATAAAAAAGGGAAGAGAGGGAACGGCGAGAAATTGGTGCGAAGGTCAACTGGCAGTTAGCGGCGTTCATTTTCATCTCAGTGTATTCATCTGGGGCGGCTAATGGCCCAATTTCCTCCCCCTCGCTCCTCAATAAATATTGCTGGAATTACAGGTTAAATAGCTAAATTAAATCACAGCTATTACAGATGAGGGAGGGAGGGAGAGAGAGACGGAGAGAGGAGAAGAGAGGGAGTCAGATCTGTACTATTACAGAGGAAGTGCAGATCGCCACAAAGTGTGCAATTAATGTAGCGAGTGTTGGAGAAGTGCTGTCAGATTATTGCATCAAATTATAACATACATCATTTCTGTGTGTGGCCGGCAGCTGAGGAGAAGACACACACTCGGAGAGTGGACTGTGGAAGCCAGAGCAGAGATAAACCGGCTCATCTTTACTCTTTAACTCCACTTACATGCACACTTTACATACAAATCACAGTTTTACTGTTCTTTATATTTTGGATCATTTTAAAATGGCACTCTTTGTGACAATTTTGGCTCAAGGTAATCCAGTAAAACTCAACTGACAAGACTATTTCATTCACTGAAACCTACCACAATAAAGCACCGTCATGAGCTTTAGACAGTTTGATCAGAGTCTAGTGAGACGTCCTCACTCACCCATACAAGTGATACAATTAGTTCCCCTTTAAGTTATGGAGTTATCAGTAAATATCCTCATACATTGTGTAATCAACATTTACTCCATAATGATCGGTTAGAGAGGTCTATTGCAAGTTGCAGTAACTATTCTGAGCATTTCTGCTTAAGAGTATGACTGAGTTATTTGAGCTTTGATATACTGTATAGTGTCTCTGTCACTGTTAACACACAAACTTCAGACTGCCATCACATAAAACATCAACAGCAAACCACTCAGTGTGTTTACTAAGACAGGAGAGAGGAGAGATTACGGATTTTACACAACCGATGTCGTTTTCTCAGATCCTTAGAAATACTAGAGAGTTTAATCTCCTCAGACTCTAACAATGACTCAGTTAAAGCAATCTGAGATTGTGACCTGCTGACACCTGTACTCTCCTCCGCCTGCGTCCCTCCACCTTGATCTCTCAATCAAGACGGCTTACAAACACTGTGCCGTTCCCTCCGTCCAATCAAAGTGGATTAGAGACCTGAACTGATTTGCATACAGGAAGTGCAGCAGCAGAGCTGGTCTGGATGTAAGAGTGTGTGTGTGTGTGTGTGTGTGTGTGTGTGTGTGTGTGTGTGTGTGTGTGTGTGTGTGTGTGTGTGTGTCTGT